>JADRCH010000226.1:4916697-5185029 GCA_019843965.1 Rhynchomys soricoides | reverse complement strand
CATTTAGGTGTGGGTTCGGAGATAGCATGGGTTGATGAGATGCTCGGTTATATCAGTATGGGCCAAGATAATAGCTGTATTTTACATGTGAGTTTTTATGCTTTTGACTTTTATGTTTTTTCTAAAATTTATTTATCTGATAATATACCTTCCTCTATCATTAAATATTAGTCTGTACAGTAATAGCAATGATTTTTTTACTTGTTGTGCTCTCTGCACAACACAATGACCAATTGAAATAGTAAGCAGTCATACTCTTTATCGAGTAATTAGATGATTACTTCAAAAGCGGTCAGAAGTCAGCATAAAACATGATAAGTTAAATATGGTATGTCAGTGTGTCTTTCTGTCTGATGTGCATCTGTTTGTCTTTGTATGTCATATTTTAATTTTGTAAACATGATTTATTCTTTCAGATTGATACTGTTCAATTTGATTATAAATTGTTAATTCTGAGGCAGAGTATTATTCATCTTAATAAAAGTTATATTTTTCTGAGCAGTGATAGCACATGCCTTTAATCACAGCACTGTGAAGGCAGAGCCAGATAGATCTCTGAGTTCAAGGCCAGTTCTATAGAATGATTTTCAGGACAGCCAGGGATACACAAAGAAATTCTGTTTCTAAAAGCCAAAAATAATAAATTAACATATAAATAAAATCTATTTATCCCTATTACATGTATAAAGAAGTTATTTCTCGTATACCTTAGAGATGTATAGTGCATATATATTTTTCAATATACCAAGTGATAATTTCTAAAGTGGTAGGTTCAAACATATTAAATAAAAGTGTCTAAGGTTTTAAACTTTTTTAAAGCTACTCATCTAATCTAAACAATAATCTTTTGAACCTAACAATGTTATGAATTTAATAAACTTAAAGAGGGAGAGAATAATTAAAACAGTTATTCACTCTTAAAAATGTATTACTTGTATCAATTAATACTATAGCTATTAACATAGGATTTATAATTGTATCTAACAATGCCTATGAAACATGATGCTGCATAAGCATCTCTAGTTACCTACAATGGATTGTGGTGTGTTTGGCTTCTAGGTACATTGTCATGACTTTTTCTTTGTCATTTATGGATAAATATATAAGCAAAACTGAAGTCTCATCTCCAAACACACAATATTGTACTTTATTAAACTTCATTTCCTGAATTTCTATACAGGAATTCTAGTTCAGCAACATGATTGCTATGGGAAGAGACACATCCAATGACATAGGTCTTTGTAATCTGGCTGGAATACGGATACACCCTTTGTAGACATCTTTAATCTCAAACATTGTCGTTAGTTTGTAGAAGAAAGCAACCATGTTTTAAAGTCTAATTGAGGAGCAAACAAAGTAACAAATTAGAGAAATATTTGTCAGAATGAATCATGATAGAATATACCCAACTCTCATGGGAGCAGACAGAAAGAAGCTATATAAGAACAGTGCAGGATGAAAGAGAGTGAGTTGCAAGTCAGTGCAGTGCATGCAATACTGTAGAAACCAGAATATCAGAAAAAATCTCCAGAGTTAGTTTGATACCAATTCAGTACGAAGTAGGGAGAAGCCAGATTGAATCAGTCAGTTAGAAAGGAGTTTGTGTCAGAATGACTGAGTTGAACCAGCCAGCCAAAGTTCAGAAAAACATTAAAACTGATGAGCCTATTCAGCAGTAATCCCCCAAGACAATTACATGTGGAATTAAAACAATTTTGCACCTGGTACTCAGCATGACTGGAAAATAATTATTTCCACCAAGGTTGCAGAAGACTTACTTAATAGACAACAGAACACATATGACAAAAAAAAGCAGATGAAGAGAAATTTGTTTTAGTCAATTCAAGAGGAAGCATTAGTTCTCTTAGTTTGGAGGAAAGCTTAGAGGGAGCAAGGAGCCTCAGAAGCCCAGAGAAAAGAATGTCACAGGAGCCTCTGAAACAGTGAATTATGGTAAGCCAGCCCATATCACAGTTTTAATTCTATAGACAGACTTTTCCTGCATTAAAAATGGGAAACTCCATTTCAGATCACTTGAGAGCAAGAAAGGGACATGAGGGAATAGAAATGATACTTGAAAAAGGAATCACATTATTTATTGCAGCTGTGTCCACTGAAGTAAACCACTACCTACTTTGAGTTTCAATCTTTATATATTTCTTTTCAAAAAAGATTAAAAAAATAGCTGTTCAACAAGAAAAATTATCTATGATAATACAAGAGACAAAGGAGCAGTAAACACTTAATTGTGAACCTCTGGTAACTAATAATATTGAGGATCAAAGGTAAGTGCCTATTGAATCAACTGTGCCAAGGAGTAATAAAATTTAGGAAAGATAACCACCCCCAGTAGATTTCCCAGTTACCCAAGAATAAATGACAGAAAATTATGTAAATTCAAAAAATGAACAACTAGTATAGAATTATGTTAAAACACAATACATTATACATTTTAAAGAATTAATAAAAAGGTATAGAATGTATTCTCCCTATATGAGATAGATGTTAAATACCTGGAATATCCAAAACATTATATTCTTCCAAGACTAGAAATACTTAAAAGCAGCTACCCTGGAAGATGTGTCTTAGTTACAATGGCTCACAATGGGGAGAAGAAACTGCAATTATGGAAAATTGTAATAGGTCTAAAGGTGTTAACATCAAAAAAGACCAATTGTTAGGTGAAAGTCAACTTGCTTATTTAAAACACCAGATGCAGTTGAATGATTCTATTATTATATAGTGTACCTTAGGTGCTTTAACATCCTGGTATGAGGTGGAAGAAAAAAGAAAAAGGTCTGTCATTCACAAAGATTTTGTAAAGCTCCAGAGGCACTTTAATGACTTGTTACATATATTAACATCTGGCATAAACAGGCCAATATCAGATCCAGATGTGATTCTGATACTAATTGAAATTCTAGCTTTTGAAATGCAAATGCAGAGTGTACAAATGTCATTACATATTTACAGACTAAATCACACCCGTGATGAATAGATTAAAACTATTTCTAATGTTGAACCTGATGATAATCTAATTGGACAAACAATGGGCAATAAATTGAGATAAAAATATCTATTGTTTTATCTGTGGGAGATGAGGTCATTTAAAAAGGGATTATAAGCAAAGCATTCCTGGAGACTTTCCAAGAAGACCTTAGCTTTATGATACTTTTAGAAGTTGTGACAATAGTAGGTATTGGACTAATTAATTCAAGTATGCCACATATATTCAAAGTAATCACTTTACCTGTGGGAAACTCCCTGGGACATAATTCTGTAAATTAGAAACTCCTAAGGGGGTTAGTTATATCATATACCAGCAACAAAAAATCTGATTTAGAAATTTCCTGTCAGCAATCTTTCACCAACTAGAAAAAAACAAAACAAGGTATTAAAAACACTGTATATATGATATCTTATATAAAAAAAGGCTTGATTGTTTCTGTGTTTAAATGGGTGAGAAATCTGGCTCACTGACATGTAGCTGGACATAGAATATAAGTGACTAAACATTGAGTTTATATGTAAATTCATAAAGATCAGTTGTACCTTGATAAACAGAAAGGTGGAATAAGATTAGCTGAAAGACACTGGATTGTAGAAAGATGCTACCATAGATTAACCTGTATACTTTAGATGCTTTAACATCAAAATGCAAGTCATAGAATGTGCTCTGTTGGGAAATCCATTTTGTCTGTTTTCAATGTCAATGAAAGGCTTTGGATTACACCAAAATTGAAAAAGATCCAATCTGGATGTTGGAAACTTCCACATGAAAGACATGACTCAAGGAAGGAAGAAACAAAGAAAGACATCAAGGCAGTGTACACAGAAATCTGATTACTCCAAAACACCCCCCTGCATGGGTACAAAACAGCAAAGTGGTTGAAAAGAGATCGAGACTTTATCAGACTAGGAGACTGCAAAACCTTGGTGTTGAAATGGATATTTGCTGACAGACTGATTATCAGAACTGCAGTTATGGAGGATCATCTTAACTACAGATCATCATAAGTACATTCAGATGGTTACGTTTATGGGATTGATAATTGTTTCTTTGTACTAGTTAAACTGTGTATGATTTTTAGCTTAAACAGAAAGGGGAAAGATGTAGAGGAATTTTAATACAGCAACATGGCTGATCTGGCAAGGAATCACAAGGAAAGACCTAGGTCTGTGTGATTGGGCTCTATAATACTGATACAACCTTAGTATATACCTCTCACCCCAAACTATGTAGGTAAGATTACTTTGTAGAAGGAAGCAGCCATGCTTGAAACTTTGAGGGGCAGACAAAGTGATAAATCAGAGAAAGAGTTTAGAAAGGACAACAAAGGGTGAGTTTATTCAATAGTAAGCCTTTGACATAAAAATTACATGTGTAAATAAAAGTAACTTTAACAAATTTCAATTGTTGTAACACAGCACTAATCTAATATGGTGACTTTTTTTGTTTTGTTTTGCTTTGTTTGTTTTTTTCTTGTGGACTTCATAATGTATTACTGTTGGTTGATATAATTAAATTTTGGTACTTAAAGTTATGTTTGTTTAGTACTTAATAAGCATATAAAAATATTCTAAAATAATGGACTACATTAATTTACTTTCAAATGAAGTAAAACATGAATCACATAGTTTCCAAACATCAGTTCATATAAAATGAGATACATTAGGCATTTATGTAACATCTTTGTTGGACTGTCATTGCAAAGGGGTTTATATCAGAATTTTCCCAAAATAATATACTTATGATATAACATGCTCTGATAACGTTTTGTGTGTGTGGTAATGGAATTATTACTTCTTATGCTAACAACATTATTAAAATAATCACAATAAAATTTAAATATTTTGTACATAATTGAATAATATTGACTTTTATATTAACATATGTAATTATTCTGTACATGTTATGTATTAGGCACACAACTGTGAAAGAATTTCAGTACAAAATTCAATTGCTTCCAATATGCTAATTTATTTTATTGTTGTTGTTGTTTTATAAATTTTTTTCATACTTTATTTACATTTCAAACATTTCCCACTTTCCAGATCTCTCTTTGGAACCTCCCCTATACCTCCCCTCTCCCCCTGTCACTATGGAGGTATTCTCCCACCCACCCACCCACTCTCATCTTCCCTCCTTGGCATTCTCCTCTACTGGGAGATCTAACACTCTCAGGCACAAGGGGCCTCTCCTCCCCCGATGGCTAACAAGACCCTCCTCTGCTGCATATGTGACCAGCACCATGGGTCCCTCCATGTGCATTCTTTGGTTGGTGGATCAGTCTCCAGGAGTATCGGGAGGGGTGGGTTAGGCCAGTTGCCATTGTTGCTACCTCCCTGGGGATGCAAACTCCCTCAGCTCCTTCAGTACTTTCTCCAAGTCCTCCAACTGGGACCTCACACTCAGCCCTACTGTTGCTGTGGAATGACTCTTGGTTATTTCAAACTTTTGGGATAATAACCACTTATCAGTGAGTCATTCTTCCATGACTATGTTACCACACTTAGGATGATATTTTCAAGTTCCATCCATTTGTCTGCGAATTTCATGAAGTCATTGTTTTTAATAGCTGAGTAGTATTCCATTGTGTAAATGGACCACATTTTCTGTATCCATTCCTCTGTGGAAGGACATCAGGGTTGTTTCCAGATGGCTATCATAAATATGGCTGCTATGAACATAGTGGAACATGTGTCTTTATTATATGTTGGAACATCTGGGTATATGCCCAGCAGTGGTATAGCTGGGTCCTCAGGTAGTATTATGTTCATTTTTCTGAGGGTCTGCCAAACTGATTTCCAGAGAGGTTATATGAGGTTGTATTCCCACCAGCAATGGAGGAGTGTTCCTCTTTCTCCACATACTCACCAACATCTGCTATCACCTGAGTTTTTGATCTTAGCCATTCTGACTGGTGTGAGGTGAAATATCAGGGTATTTTTATTTGCATTTCCCTGATGACTAAGGATGTTGAACATTTCTTTAGTTGCTTCTCTGCCATTCTAGTTTCCTCAATTGAGAATTCTCTGTTTAGATTTCTTCCCCATTTTTTGATAGGTTTATTTGGATCTCTGGAATTTAGATTTTTGAGTTCTTTGTACATATTAGATATTAGCCCTCTATCAGTTGTAGGATTGGTAAAGATCTTTCCCAATGTGTAGGTTGCCATTTTGTCCTATTTACAGAGTCCTTTGATTTACAGAAGCTTTGTAATATTATAAGGTCCAATCTGTTGATTCTTGATCTTCGAACACAAGCCATTGGTGTTCTATTCAGGAACTTTTCCCCTGTGCCCATGTATTCCAGGATTTCCCCACTTTCTCTTCTATTAGATTTAGTGTATCTGGTTTTATGTGGAGGTCCTTGATCCACATAGACTTGAGATTTGTACAGGGAGATAGGAATGTATCAATTTGCAATCTTCTATATGTAGACCACCAGTTGAACCAGCACCACTTGTTGAAGATGCTGTCTTTTTTCCACTGTATGATTTTAGCTCCTTTCTCAAAGATCAAGTGACCATAAGTGTGTGGGTTCATTTCTGGATCTTCAACTCTATACCATCAATCTACCTGTCTCTCACGGTTCCAATACCATGCAGTTTTTATCACTACTGCTCTGTAATATAGCTTGAAGTCAGGGAAGCTGATTCCCCCAGAAGTCCTTTTATTGTTGAGAATAGTTTTTGCTATCCTGTTTTTTTTTTTTTTTTTTTTTTTTGTTATTCCATATGAATTTGAGAATTGCTCTTTCTAGGTCTATGAAGAATTGAGTTGGGATTTTGATGGGGATAGCATTGAATCTGTATATTGCTTTTGGCTGGATGGCCATTTTAACTATATTAATCCTGCCAATCCATGAGCATGGGAGATCTTTCCATCTTCTGAGGTCTTCTTCAATTTCTTTCTTCAGAGACTTGATTTTCTCATGATACAGATCTTTCACTTGTTTAGTGAGACAAACCAAGATATTTTATATTGTTTGTGACAATTTTGAAGAGTGTGATTTCCCTAATTTCTTTCTCAGCCTGTTTATCCTTAGCGTATAGGAAGGCTACTGACTTGCTTGAGTTAATTTTGTATCCAGCCACTTTACTGACGTTGTTTATCAGCTGTAGCAGATATCTGGTGGAGTTTTTCGGGTCATCCAAGTATACCATCATATTATCTGCAAATAGTGATATTTTGATTACTTCCTTTCCAATTTGCATCCCTTTGACCTCCTTTTGTTGTCTGATTGCTTTAGCTAGAACTTCAAGTACTATATTGAATTGATTGGGAGTGAGAGGGCAGCCTTGCCTAGTCCCTGATTTTAGTGGGATTTCTTCAAGTTTCTCTTCATTTAGTTTGATGTTGGCCATTAGTTTATTATATATTGCTTTTACTATGTTTAGTTGTGGGCCTTGAATTCCTGATCTTTGCAAGACTTTTATCATGAAGGTATGTTGAACTTGGTCAAATGCATTTTCAGCATCTAATGAAATGACCATGTGGCCTTTTGCTTTGAGTTTGTTTATGTAGTGGATTACATCAATGGATTTCCGAGTTTTGAGCCATCCCTGCATCCTTGGGATGAAGCCTACTTGATCATGGTCAATGATCGTTTTGCTGTGTTCTTGGATTTGGCTTGCAAGTATTTTATTGAGTATTTTTGCATCGATATTCATAAGGGAAATTGGTCTGAAGATTAATTTTATTGTTGGGTCTTTGTAGGGCTTTGGTATCAGTGTAACTGTGGCCTCATAGAATGAATTGACTAGTCTGTCTTCCATTTCTTTTTTGTGGAATAGCTTGAAGAGTATTGGTATTAGGTCTTCTTTGAAGGTCTGATAGAATTCTGCACTGAACCCATCTGGTCCTGGGCTTTTTGTTGTTTTTGTTGCTGTTGGGAGACTGTTAATAACTGCTGCTATTTCCTTAGGGGTTATAGGACTGTTTTGATGGTTTAGCTGATCCTGATTTAACTTCAGTGTTTGGTATCTGTCTAGAAACTTGTCCATTTCCTACAGATTTTTCAATTTTGTTGAGTATAGGGTTTTGTAGTAGGATGTGATGATTTTTTTAATTTCCCAGAATCTGTTGTTATATCTCCCTTTTCATCTCTAATTTTGTTAATATGCGTACTGCCGCTGTGTCCTCTGGTTAGTCTGGCTAAGGGTTTATCTATCTTGTTGATTTTCTCAAAGAACCAGTTCCTGGTTTTGTTGATTCTTTTTATAGTTCTTTTAGTTTCCACTTGGTTGATTTCAGCTCTTAATTTGATTATTTCCTGCCTTCTACTCCTCTTGGGTATAGTAGTATCATTTTGTTCTAGAAGTTTCAGGTGTGCTGTTAAGCTGTTAGCATATGCTCTCTCCCATTTCTTTTTGGAGGCATTAAGAGCTATTAGTTTTCTTCTTAACACTGCTTTCATTGTGTCCCACAGGTTTGGGTATGTGGTATTTTCATTAAATTCTAGGAAGTCTTTAATTTCTTTGTTTATTTCTTCCTTGACCAAGTTATCATTAAGTAGAGCATTGTTCAGCTTCCATGTATATCTGGGCTTTTATGTTGTTGTTTTGTCATTGAAGACCAGCCTTATTCCATAGTAATCTGATAGGAGGCATGAGATCGTTTCAGTCTTCTTATATCTGTTGAGGATTGTTTTGTGACCAATTATATGATTAATTTTGGAGAAGGTACCATGGGGTGCTGATAAGAAGGTATATTCTTTTGATGTAGGATGAAATGTTCTATAGATATCTGTTAAACCATTTGGTTCAATGCATCTGTTCATTTCACTGTGTCTATGTTTAGTTTATGCTTCTAAGATCTGTCCATTGGTGAGAGTGGGGTGTTGAAGTCTCCCAATATTATTGTGCGAGGTACAATGTGTGCTTTGAGCTTTAGTAAAGTTTCTTTTATTAATGTGGGAGCTCTTGCATTCAGGGCATAGATGTTCAGAATTGAGAGTTCTTTTTGGTAGATTTTTCCTTTGATGAGTATGAAGTGTCCTTCCTTATCTTTTTTGATAACTTTTGGTTAAAAGTCAATTTTATCCAATAGTAGACTGGCTACTCCAGCCTGTTTCTTTGGGCCATTTGCCTGGAAAATTATTTTCCAGTCCTTTACTCTGAGGTAGTGTTTGTCTGAGGTGTGTTTCCTGGATGCAGCAAAATGGTAGGTCCTGTTTATGGTTCTAATCTTTCAGTTTATGTCTTTTTATTTGGGAGTTGAGTCCATTGATATGAAGAGATATTAAAGAATAGTGAGTGTTGTTTCCTGTTATTTTTGATGTTGTTTATATCTTTGTGTGGCTATCTTCTTTTGACTTGGTTGAAAGATTACTTTCTTGCTTTTTCTTGAGTGTAGTTTCCCTCCTTGAGTTGGCATTTTCAATGTATTATTCCTTGTAGGGTTGGGTTTGTGGAAACATACTGTGCTAATTTGGATTTGTCATAGAATATTTTGGTTTCACCATCTATGATTATTGAGAGTTTTGCTAGGTATAGCAGCCTGGGCTGGCATTTGTGTTCTCTTAGAGTCTGTATGAGATCGGCCTAGGATCTTCTAGCTTTCATAGTCTCTGGTGAGAAGTCTGGTATAATTCTGATAGGTCTGCCTTTATATGTTACTTGCCCCTTTTCCCTTACTGCTTTTAATATTCTTTCCTTATTTTGTGTATTTGGTGTTTTGACTATAGTGTGACAGGAGGAATTTCTTTTCTGGTCCAGTCTATTTGGCATTCTGTAAGTTTCTTGTATATTTATGCTCATCTCTTTCTTTAGGTTAGGGAAGTTTTCTTCTATAATTTTGTTGAGGATATTTACTGATCCTTTAAGTTGGGAATCTTCACTCTCTTCTATACCTATTATCCTCACGTTCTTTCTTCTGATTGCATCCTGGATATCTTGAATGTTTTCGGTTAGGAGCTTTTTGGATTTTGTGTTTTCTTTGACTGTTGTGTCCATGTTTTCTAAGATGTCTTCCACACCTGAGATTCTCTCTTCCATCTCTTGTATTCTGCTGGTGATGCTTGAATCTATGACTCCTGATTTCTTTCCTATGTTCTCTAACTCCAGGGTTATCACCCTGTGTGATTTCTTTATTGTTTTTATTTCTGTTTTTAATTCCTGAATGGTTATGTTCATTTGTGTTTTCCTGCAATTCTGCCCGTTTGATTGTGTTTTCCTGTAATTCTTTATGGGATTTTTTCATGTCTTCTTTAAGGGTTTCCAGTTGTTTACCTGTGTTCTCTTGTATTTCTTTAAGGGAGTTATTTATTTTCTTCTTAAAATCTTTTATCATCCTCTAGATATGTCATTTTAATTCTGAGTCTTCTTTTTCTGGATTGTTGGGGTATCCAGTGCTGGCTGTGATGGGAGAGTTGGGTTTTTATGAAGCCAAGTAGTCTTGGTTTCTTTTCCTTGTGTTCTTGCCCTTGCCTTTCATCATCTGTTTCTCTTTGGTGTTAGCTGGTCTTTCTCTCTCTGACTAGCTTGTCTTTCCTTCAAGCCCAGGTGTAAATATTCCTTGGAGACCAGTTTTCTCTCCCAGCTGTTCTTCATTTCCTGTGTCTGGAGCCTCTTGCTGGCTTTTCCACACAAGTGGTTGGCTTGCTTTCTCCTGGTGCTGTTTGGCTATAGAGCCCTGGTGGCCCAGGCAGAGATTTCCTGCCACCGGTGGAAACAGGCAGGCTCTTACCTCCCGGTTGTTCCTCCTAATATGTTAATTTAAAAGGCAGTATTCCCCTTATATGATTCAGTTAATATATCAAGAAAATTTCAGTAAAACATTCACAAATAATGCATTCATTGTTTTCTATATGCCAAATATGTTATCAATAAATATGTTCTCTAAATCACAGTAGCCTGTCTTGTAACTATGAGAATTAATAGCCTGTCTTGAAAACTCAGTCAGAAGATTGTTGGCTTTACAAGTTTGAGAACCTGTTTTATATTCCTCATAACACAGATATAAAAATGCATGTGATGATACTCTTCAAGTCTCAAAACTGAGAAAACAAAGATTTGACTCTCTAGCAAACTAGCTTAGCTTACTCTGTGAGTTCCAGGATAACAAAATACCCTGTTTCAGAAACAAGATGGATAGTGTCTATGGATGAATATCTGTGGTCATCCTCTGACCTTTGTATACTAGGTATGTATATATACTTTGAATAGATTTACAGAAGTCTATATTTCAAATGCCTTCATTGAATATGTGATATATATTAAACAAGACTAAATTATATATGAATGGCAGTAGATAGATTATTGAATAATTTCAATGTCCATAAGATAGAAAATACCTTGTAGTTAAAGTGAAATGATGCATATATACATCCATTAATGTTCTTTTTCAGTTACTCTGTTGAAAGTCCTTACATTTTAAAAACAGAAAAAACTTTTAAAGGCTTTTTTTTTATTTTTCTTTCTTTCTCTTTTGTTTAGTTTTGTCTAATTTTTAAAATTATTTTATGTCTCTTTTATTGGATATTTTATTTATTTACATTTCAAATGTTATCCGCTTTCCCTGTTTCCCCTCCTCAGACCCCCTATCCCATAGTCCTCCCTCTGATTCTATGAGGGTGCTCTCCCACCCACACACTTACTCCTGCCTCATCACCCTAGCATTTCTGTATGCTGGGGCATTGAGCCTTCACAGGACCAAGGGCCTCCTTTCCTATTAATGTTGAATTGGGCCATCCTCTGTTATATATGGAATTGGAGCCATGAGTCCCTAGATGTATAGTTTTGATTTGTGGTTTAGTTCCTGGGAGTTCTGGGGAATCTGATTGGTTGATGTTGTTGGTCTTCCTATGGGGTTGAAAATCCCTTCAGCTCCTACAGTCCTTCCCCTAATTCCTCCATTGGGGACTCCATTCTGTGTCCAATTGTCAGCTGCAAATATCCATATCTGTATTGGTCATGCTCTGGCAGAGCCTCTCAGGAGACAGCTATATCAGGCTCTTATCAGCAAGCACTTCTTGGCATCAATAGTGTGTGGGTTTGGTGTCTGCATATCTAAAGGATCTCCAGGTGGGGCACTCTCTCGATGGCCTTTCTTCAATCTTTCCTTCACTCTTTTTCCCTGTATTTGTTTTAGATGGAAGCAATTCTGGGTTAAAATTTTGGAGATGAGTATGTGGCCCCATCTCATGATTGGGGACAGTGCTTAACCTCTGGATATGATCTCTACAGGTTCTCTCTCCACTTTGTTGGGTATTTTAGCTATTGCTATCCCTGTTGGGTCCTAGGTGCCTCTTGCTTTCCTGGCATCTGGGACCCTGTACTGGCTACCCCAAGTTTTCCATCCCCCATTGCTACACACCTCTGTTCAGTTTCCTGACCCTTTGTCACACCTGATCCTACTCCCCTTTTTTCCATTCATCCTCCTCTCTTCCTACTAATTCCCTCTCACCCTCTACCTTCTGTGATTATTTTGGTCCCTCTTCTAAGAAGGACCAAATCATTCACACTTTGGTCTTCTTTCTTCTTGAGTTTCTTATGGTCAGTAAATTGTATCATAGGTATTCTGAGCTTTTTGCATAATATCCACTTATCAGTGAGTACATACTATGTGTGTTCTTTTGTGACTGGGATACCTCACTCAGGATAATATTTTCTAGATCCATCCATTTGCCTGTGAATTACATCATTTCATTGTTTTCAATAGCTGAATAGTACTCCACTGTGTAAATGTACCACATTTTCTGTATCCATTCATCTGTTAAGGAACATCTAGGTTGCTTTCAGCTTCTGGCTATTATAAATAAGGCTATGTACTTCTTATATGTTGGAGCATCTTTTGGGTATATGACCAGGAGTGGTATAGCTGGGTCCTTGGGTTTTCTGAAGCATTTTTGCAAATAGAGAACATAATTCTTACCAATATTTATTGTCTTATACCATATGATGTGATGGTTAGTGTTAACTTTCAAGCTTACAAAATCTAGAAAAATCTGAAGTTGGATCACTGGGCATATTTTCCAGGAATTATCTTTGTCATATTAACTGAAATGGAAGAACCACTCACTGTGGCTTGTATCATTTCATGGGAAAATCCTGGATACAATAAGTGGGGATGGAAAGCTGAGTGAAAAGATGCACTCATAATACTCTGCATCTTTAATGTAGGCATGATATGAACAAGCCTTCAGCTTCTCCCATTATGAAGAATGGTGACATGCCATTCTTACAATGTGGCTGTATTCTTCTGGATCTGTAAGTTAATGTAATGCATTCTCTCAATGTTGCTTTTGCTAGGATAATGAGATCCCAGCTAAGATATACTAAATATAATGATGCTTTTCTAAGTATGATTATGTAACCATTGATCCTCCTTCTTCTTCTCACACTCTCCTTCTCCCTATCAGTTCTAGACTACCAAGAAACTATTCAATTAAAATCAATATTAGCATGGACAGAAATATTTGGCTGCTACACTATGTTCACACATATGATAAATAATGTATATCATTATACAACATTGTATCATATATATGTATAAATATATGTGTGTATATGTATATGTGAATATATATATGCACATATTTGTCTTTGTGTTCCAGCTAAAGAAATGTACAATAAGGTTGAAAAACTGTCGCATTTAAAAATTAAAAATTCATTATTAAAAAATAAATATTAAATTAATTATAGAGAAAATAAGAGCCTAATTTAGTTGTTTGGTTCATTATTTGTGAAGAAAATAAATGGAAATATTTTCATATTAATATGTTGAAAGGAATAGAGATGTGGAGTTTTCATGTTCTGTTCAATTCAATTCTTTAAAAGGGACTGACATCATTTGGATTAAAAAAACAAATATTTCTGTGATGTATTAATTTGAATTTTGTGAATTTCTACATTATTTTTAATTAACTGTACTTTAATTGACCCCCTTGTCATTATGTGTTGTACATTTTACTTTGATTGCAGAGTAATAACTTTATGTGCTATGAGACAAAAAGTAATTTTTATTAAATTTTTTAACTATTTGGCATACAATCTAGCCTTTCATATAAAACACTCCTCTCTTAATCCTTGAATAAGCTTGTTTTACATGTAAATGTTGACGTCAGTAAGAAATCATCACAGTATATTTTCTGCTCTAATAGAAGAGAAAAATGTACTTGCAAGGTGGGTTGTATACATGTATTATGTGTGTATAATTTGTCAGACATGTATAAAGTACATTTATGTATCAGGTAATAAAATTCTTTGGAATGAGATGATCAACAATTCAGTATTTGGAACTTAATTTCTAAAAAATTTACTTCCTAAAAATTTGGAATCCTAGGAAAAATAATATTAACATCTCACTTTGTATTTAGCAGGCATTAATTTGGAATGTTTATAAATACATTGGATTTCATGATCACAGTTTTATCTTAAAGAAATTATATTCACTGTGGCTGTCATGGTTCCCTATATCTCAAAATAGTTCTTTTTTATTTCTATTAATATATTCCATATTTTTATTTATACTACTGACCTTTATGTAATGATATATAATCATAATAGATTATTTTAATAAAACATAGTTTAATTAAAACACACTTTCATTAAAACTTAGAAGCATTAAACAAGTACAGGGATCTCACATATTTTAAGTGAAAGCATTCATTTCTAAGCATACTAAACACTGGAAGTATTTTGTGGAAGGCAGCAACCTACTAGGTAGAGCTTTTACTAGTCTCTGTAGCTGAAGTTACTTACAACTCACCACCCAGAAACTGTTGGTCAAGTTGCCTTTTAGTGTTCTATATATTTGTATAATTTACCCTGCAATATTATGAGAAATAAGCTTTTTAGAAATATAAAAATTTATACCATTGCTTGGAAAAATTCAAAGATCTCTACCTTTTATTATAAAAATATTCTTTTATTTTTTAAGTCAGTAAGTTCTTTTATTTTTTAAATTACCAAATTCAATTGCAAAAGTGGTAATTTTGTGTCAGTTTAGGCACAAAGAAGATTATTGTCCCAATAGTAGAGTTAAATTGTGAAGAACAGTGATCATTGTTATTTTCTTCTGAAACATGCATAATGTAAACCATTTCCAGGACACCTTCCACAAACTCAATGAATAAGCAGATAGGATGGGTTTATCCAAAGAATCACTAGCTCTTTCTTATGACAAATAACATTAATTACTCTTTTGTTTAAATCTGACCATGTTTTTCCTGATTTGCATTAGGAAATGTTACTGGTTTGCATAAGGTATGTCTCAAAATCCTAAAAGAGTTGCAAGTCTCCATAAATTCTTCATCTCAGTTCCTGAGGCTAATAAGCCTGCTGGTTTTAAATGACCATAAGAATGTTAGATTCTCCATGAGAGAAAATTCAGTGTTAGTCATTTGGGTAAACTAACTTAAAGTTTAGTTGATTATATCCCCATACTTAAAAAAATGGCAACTGAGCTACAAGCAGACAATTCCAGCAGGTCCACATATTCTGAAGGACAGATTCTTTGCTGAAGAAAAATTAAGCTACTTTCTGCCTATTTGTCCCTTTTAGATAACAATTTAGAAGCCAGATCACACAAATGAAATAAATTAACATTATAAACAAAATCTTATCAGTGAGCACTATTGTTTGATAACTTCTTTAAAATATATCTACAATGAAACCTAAAAACAAACAAAAAAAATTTACAATTTGGAGAGATCTTAATCTGCCCAAAGCAAGAGAGATTTAAATAGAAGATAATGTCAGGAAGACCTGTCCATTGAGGTTTGCCTCGTTTCCTGTTTATGAATGCTGAAGAGCAGAGAAACTGAGCAGAGCACTAGTATAAGTATATTAACTCTTTGCACTCTTCTTTTGACTGTGGTTATAGAAGTTTCATATACCCATTACTTTGACTTCACTGAAATAGTGGATTAGTACCTGAAATTATTAAGCAGATAAACTATTTCTCCTTAAATTGCCTTTGTCAGAATATTTTATCACATCAGGAAAAGAAACTATATGATGAGTCTATCAGGATCCTATTCAGTGTGTACAATCATTCCTTAGTCCTGTAGAATAATTATTGGACCTTCTTCTCTACTGGGAACTAGAAAGAATCTGAGCTGGAGCTGAAATTTTGTTTCTCTAAACCATCAGTATGAAGTTTACTTTATAAGAGATATTCATTCTCAGAAAAAAAATTAATTCATGGATATTATCAAACAATATTATCAGTCTGAATGTATCTATCTACCTGCCTGTTAAAAATTAAGTTGGACAAAGAAATTACATCTCTTGACCTTTAAATCAAAACCACTCATACATTGTCTTCTGACCTAATTATTCTGTGTCTGTGGCAGTCAAAACATGAATATGCCATTTTTCTTTGGTACACTGGTTTGAAGGGCATGGGAATTGTTTGATAATGTCATTTGAACTGACATATGCAAATAGAAAACTAGAGATGGTGTTGAAAGAATGAAGTAGTCAGCTTTGGGAAGTAATGAGAAATATATTTACGTTGTACACTATGTTTAATTATATGATGTTAAAGTAAAACATTATAGCACAAGACAATATTTGTGTTTGATGTAGGACTTCCATCACTGGTGGTAGACAAGTAACTTAGCATAGTAGTAAAGTAAATTCCAAAAATTGATATGAGAAAATGCTATAGTATTTATTACACTAAATCTATATCTGTGATACAAAGCAGTGTACACATAGGGTAAAATAGTTGTGGAAATAGTAAGTATGGAAATAATTGTGTTCATTCTTATTTAAATTAAGTTTGCAAAATGAACAAAAACCTATAATGAAAATCCATTTCATAGCAAGGCAATATTAATTTGCAGTTATGTTTACATGAATGAATCAAGCAAGTAACCTTGTGGTGGAACTTATAGGATAAAGAAATAGTGATTCCATATATATATATAATTTTAAAGAAGAAAGTTTTCAAACCTTTACTACATGTAAATGCAAAGTAATTCTCAATTATGTGACAATGCTGAACACATATAAGGATGAAATGGTAAGAAAAGAAACAATCAGCTATCTGAAATCTCAGTACAAAATGTTTATTCGCAGCCTCTTAGTGAGCGTAATTCAGAAATTCAGAAATTTCGTGCCTATTTAACTCACTAAAGACATATGTTTGTAGCTGACAGTGAAAATAATGCCATATTAATCAATAGTAAATTAGTAAATATGAATATCCTATCCTGCTGCTTTTGAAGATCACAAAAGAAACTTTCATGTGCTTTGTTTCAGTTTAGGAAACTAATGTCTCCTGAATTTAAAGGTCAGATTTCATCACTGTTGGCTTTTGTTTGTTTTTTTGTTTGTTTGCTTTGGTTGTTTTGTTTGTCTGTTTTTTGTTTTTATTTTAGTTTTAGGGGTGTGTGAATTAAATCCTTCTAACTGGAGATCCTAAGAGCGTAGCACAAAGTCACAGGGACAAGGCAGGCAGCAGGACTGTGTTCCCAAAAGATGTGAAGAGTTCAAAGAGAGTTTACCAGACAGAACCATATCTTAAAAGGAAATTGCAATGACTTGCTTTTGAAATGTACTTTAAGAATTAAAAATTAATCCTTCAGGCTCTATTGTTTTAAAGTCCTCACTACATTGGTGAGACCCATGCCCTACAAATCAGCTCAGTTCTCCTGACAACTGTTCAGGCTGTGTAGCAGTTGACTTAGTGACCCAGGGATTACTACAACTACAATTCTGTTTGTCCCAAGAAATAAAGATAGGAAGATTAGATGTTTAATCCATTGTGTTTTACAATAACTTCATAGGATAAAATATTGAAAATGACAAGAATAAAACACTACTATGTTTAAAATTAAGCCGAGGCCTGTATTTTCTGTTTTTATTAATAAACTCTTTTACTTATTTACAGCTCAAATATTGCCACCTCCCAATCCCACCCCTACAGTGTTCATCCCACCATTCCCCTATACTTCGCCTCTAAGAGCGTGCAATTGCAAAATATCCCCTTAATCTGGGCATCAAATCTCTATAGGATAAGGCACATCCTTTCTTAATGTGGCCAGATAAAGCAGTCATCTGCTACATATGTGCTGGAGCCTTGGAACCTGCTTGTGTTTGCTCATTGGTGGCCTAATCTCTAGGAGTTCCCAGGGCTCTAGGTTATTTGTCACTGTTGGTTTTCCTATAATTTTTCCAACTCCTTCAGCTCCTTCAATCCTTCCCCTAACTCTTCCATAGAGGACAGCAACTTCCAATGCTTGTCTATGAGTATCTGCATCTACCTCAGTCAGATGCTGGTAAAGCCTCTCAGAAAACAGCCATGCCAGGTTCCTCTCTGAGAGCACAATATAGCATTATTAAAAGTGTCAGAGATTGGTGCCTGCCTATGTGATGGATCTGAAATTGGCCAATCACTGGTCAGCCACTCTTTTAGTCATTGCTCCATTTATGTCCCTGCTATGCTATCCTTTTAGACAGGAACAATTTTGGGTCAAAAATTTTGTAGGTGAGTTGGGGTCCATATACCCCCCACAAGGGGTCCTGTCTGGAAGCTTTAGGCTCTCTATCCCTACTGTTCAGCATTTAGACTATGGTAACCTACATTGAGTCCTGGGAGCCTCCTCTATCCTGGATCTCTGGAACTTTCTACAGGTTCTTCCCACCCACCATCCCAGCTCTATATCCCATTTTTAAAATTGAGTTATTTTGGGTTTTTTTGTTTGTTTGTTTGTTAATCTGCATGTTATTTATTATTGTTGTCTTTTAGTCTGACTTTTTCAGTTCTTTATATATTTTGAACATTAACCCTCTATTGGAGGCAGAGTTAGTCAAGATATTTTCCCAATATCTAGGCTGCTGTTTTGTTCCATTGATGTTATCCTTTGTCTTAAAGAAGATTTTCAGTTTCAGGAGGTGCCATTTATCCATTGTTGATCTTAGAGCCTGAGCCATTGGTATGTTCTGTTCAGGAAATTTGTTCCTGTAACAATGCTTCCAACTATTTTCAACTTCTACTGAGTTAATTTTATCTGATTTTCGATGGGATCCTTGATCCACTTAGACTTTTGGTCTTGAGCTTTCTGCACAGTGTTAAATATGGATCTGTTTGCATTTTACTACATGCAGACTGACAGTTGGACTAGAATCAGGTGTTGTAGATTCTTTTCTTTTTCTACTGTATACATTTGGGTTCTTTGTCAAAAATCAAATGTGTGGCTTTATTTTGGGGTCTTTGACTATATTCCATTCATCAACCTGTCTGTCTCTGAAGCAATACCCTGAATTTTTTTATCACTACTGCTCTTTAATACAGCTTGAGGTGAGGGAAAGTTATTCCTCCAGATGTTTGTTTATTGTTCAGAAATGTTTTGGCTACCCTGGGTTTTTTGTTTTTCTAATTAAGTTGAGGATTGGCTTTAAAAATCTGTAAAAATTGTGCTGGCATGTTGATAGGAATTGCATTGAATCTGCAGATTGCTTTTGGTAGGAAAGCCCATTTTTACAAAGTTAATCCTACCTCTCCAAGAGCAAGGGAGATCTTTCCATGTTCTGATATCTTTTTCAAATTCTTTCTTCAGGGACTTGAAGTTCTTGTAATTCAGATCGTTCACTTGCTTGGTTAGAGTTGGATCAAGATATTTTATATTATTCATGGCTATTGTAAAGGGTGCTTTTTCCCCAAAAATTTCAGCCAAATTTATTACATTTCTCCTTTGTGCACAAAGGAGGGCTACTAATTTCTTTGAGTTAATGTGCATCCAGGTACTTTTCTAAAGGTGTTTATCAGCTGTAGGTGTTTTCTGGTAAAAATTTAATTATGTATACTATCATGTTATCTGCAAATAGCAATACTTGACTTCTTTTCCAATTTGTATACTTTTGTTGCCTTATTGCTTTAGCTAGAACTTCAAATACTATATTTTATAGATAGTTAGAGAGTGGCAGACTTGACTTATCCTTGATTTTATTCGAATTGCTTTATGTTTCTCTCCACTTAGTTTGAGGTTTGCTATTGGCTTGTTGGTTATTGCTTTGATTATGTTTAGATATGTGCCTTTTATACCTAAAGAGGTATTAGATTTTGTCAAAGGCTTTTCATCATCTACTGAGATCATCATGTGATTGTTTTTCTTTCAGTTTGTTTATATGGTTGATTATGTTTATGGATTTTCTTATATAGTCTCATCTATGAAGCCCTGAGATAAAGCCTACTTGATCAAGATGGGTGATGTTTTCCTAAATTCATTTTATAAGTATTTTATTTTGTATTTTTCTATCAATGTTCATAAGAGAAATTGGTCAGAAGTTCTTTTTCCTTTTTTAGTCTTTGTGTAGTTTAGATATCAAGGTGAATGTGGCTTCATTGAATGAGTTTGACTGTTCTTTCTGTTTCAGTTTTGTTAAGTAGTTTGAGTATTGCTATTAGCTCTTCTTGAAAGTCTGGTAGAATTCTGTGTTACAAGACCTGGTCAAGGGCTTTTCTGGTTGGGAGACTTAATGACTGCTTCTACTGCATTAGGGTTTATGGGGATCTTTAAGGAGTTTACTGATCTTGATTTAAATTGAGTAAGTGTTATTTGTCTACAAATTTAATCATTTCATTAAGGTTTTGCTATTTTGTGAAGTATAAGCTTTTGAAGTAAGAACTAAGGATTTTTTTAAATTTCTTCAGTGTCTATTGTCATGTTTCCCATTTCATTTATTTTATGTATTTTAATAGTGTTTCTCTGTCTTTTTATTAGGTTGGCTATAGGTTTGTCTACTTGTTGATTTTCTAAAAGAACCGGTTCTTGGTTTCATTGATTCGTTTTATTGTTTTATTTGTTTGTAAATGATTGATTTCAGCCCTGATTTTTATTTTTTCCTACCTCCTAGTCTTCCTTAGTGTGCTTGCTTCTTTTTTCTAGAGCTTTATGGTGTATTTTAAATTGCAGGTGTTAGAACTTTTGGATATCTTTATGGAGGCACTTAATTCTATTAACTTTGCTTGTAGCACTGCTTTCGTTGTGTCTAATACATTTTGTTATGTTGTGCCCTTTTTTCCATTTAATTCTAGAAAGTCTTTAATTTCTTTTAATCTTCCATGACCAAGTTATCATCACATAATTAGTTCTTCAGTTTTCATGAGTGTGTAGGCTTTCTGTTGTTTATATTGTTGTTGTAGTTGTTGTTGATATGATAGAAAGGAAGGAGGTATTTCAATCTTCTTTTATCAGTTTTAGCTTTCTATTTGTGATTATATTCAGTTTTAGCTTTGTGTGTGTGTGTGTGTGTGTGTGTGTGTGTGTGTGTGATTATATGATCACTTTTGGAGACGGTTCCATGAGGTTCTAAGAGGAGGTTATAATCTTGTATTTGGACATGAAACGTTATGTAGATATCTGTTAAGTCCATTTGGTCCAAAACTTCTGTTAGTTTAATTGTGTCTCTGTTTATTTTCTGTTTCCATGTCCTGACAATTGGTGGAAGTGGGGTGTTGAAGTCTCCAAATATTATTTTGTGTTGCAAGCTTTAGTAATTTTTTTTTTTTTTTTTTATGAATGTGGGTGCCCTTGCATTTGGGATATAAAGAGAATTCATCTTGTTGAATTTTATGAAGGGTCTTTCCCCATCTTTTCCATTTCAACTTTTGGTTGAAAGTCTATTTATTCAGATATTAGAATGGCCGCACCAGCTTATTTCTTTGGACCATTTGCTTAAAAATCTTTTTTTTCCAGTCCTTTACTCTAAGGCACTGTCTATCTTTGTTTCTGAGATGTGTTTCTTGTGTGCAGTAGAATAATGAATCCTGTTTATGTGTCCAGACTTTTAGCCTGTGTCTTTTTTTTTTTTTTTTTTTTTTTTTTTTGGGGAAATTGAGTCCATTGATGTTGAGAGATATTAATGACCAATGATTATTAGTTCCTGGTTGTTGTTATTATTATTGTTGGAGTACTATGTGTGCGCATGTGTGATTATCTTCTTTTTGATTTGTTTTGAGATGACTCATGTCTTGTATTTTCTCAAGTATAGTCAGCCTTATTGGGTTGGTGTTTTCTTTCTAGTACACCCTGTAGGGCTGGATTAGTAGAAAGAGATTGTTTAAATTTGGTTTTGTCATGGAATATATTGATTTATCTAACTATAGTGAGGGTTTTTTTTCTGTGACTTTGTTGAAGATATTTTCTGACCCCTTGAGCTGGAAATCTTCACATTCTTTTATTCCTATTATACTTAAGTTCAGTATTTTCATTTTCCCAGTTTTGCTGGAGGTTTTGGATTAGTAACTGTTTATACCTGTCATTTTCTTTGATCTATGTATCATTATTTTCTGTTGTATCTTCTATGCCTGGAATTCTCTTTTCCATCTGTTACATTCTGTTGGTGATGCTTGCATCTACAGTTTCCTTTTCCTTTCCTAGTTATTTCATCTCCAGGGTTTCTCTCTTTGTGATTTTTTTAAAAAATTGTTTCTGTTTCCATTTTTGGATCTTAGACCATTTTATTCATTTCCTTCACCTGATTGATTATATTTTCAAGTATTTCTTTAGGAGATTTATTTGTTTCTTCTTTAAGGACTTCTACCCGTTTGACTGTATTTTTTGTATTTCATTAAGGGAATTATTTACATCTTATTTAAAGGCCTCTATCATCTTCATAAAATGGGAATTAAGGTCAGATTCTTGCACATCAGGGCTTGCTGTTGTAGGGAGCTGTGTTCTGGTCATGTGAAATTGAATTCTGTTGCTTATATTCTCGCATTTTCCTTTGGACATCTGGCTGTCTCTGGTTTTAACTTACTTGTGCCTCCCCAGAGGCAGGCTGACCTCTGTGATCTGGATTACAGCAAGCCTTCTGGGAGATAGGTAGTGTTGTTGTCTATTTACAGCAGTCCTCTTTTGCCCCTGGTTAGAGCAGGCCTCCTGTGTCCCTGGTTAGAGCAGTCTTCCTGGGAGACAAGTGGGGGGGATTGAGAAACCAGCATAATGATATACCATGAATGGAGGTAGAGGCACAGACTAGAAGGGCAATGGAGCTCCAGCAGGGCCAAACAGTTCCTATGTCTGTTGGGCTCTGTGAGATCCTAGATAGGATAGATATTGGGGTGGGGAGTCTCACCTCTATCCTTGGTTAGAGCAGTCGTCTTGGGAGACAGCCAGGGTTGAAATCTGGCTGTATTTTCTTAGGTAATGATTTTGTCAAAGCAGAGCCACAGAAAGCCAAGAGCTGCATTTTATACTAACTCTGTTTTCAAGAAAGACTAATATTATTTGCATCATTACCTACTCCTATTTTAAAAGATATCTGTGAATTCAATTCCAAATTATTATCCAGTTCATGCTAGAAATTTATTTAAGGCAATTACTGATAAAGTAGAGGAAAAAAAAGTGTATGCTAAATTAGTCCTTTAAAATACCTTTTTTTCTTATAAATTAATGTATCTAAAGATATATTCCACCGACAAAATAAATTAATTAATTCTCATGAGAAAAATCATGTTTGTTCCAATTGGAAAGTGGATAATGCATACCTTAGGGAGATAGATGGTAAGAAGAAATGTAGACAGATTTGATAACTCAATCAAATGAGTAGGTCTTTCTGTACTATTAGTATTTTGGGGTTAAGAGTTTGGGGACATCCTTGTGGAGACAGAAGAGCAGGGAGATGTTATGGGATGTGGAACAGTCAGAGGGTTGACCAGGAAGGGAATATAATCTGGATTATAAAAAAGAAAGAAAGAAAAGAAAAAAGAAAATTAAAGAAAAATCTATAAAAAAAAAAAAAAAGAGTAGAGCCTTATCAGAAAAAAAAAGCAAGTCACTAGGAATAGACATTAAAATCTTGCAGCCTGACCCCCCCCCAAATTGTCTTGTGCTGTCACAGCAAAGACTCATTAAGACTCGCATATCTGTTTTCTAAATAATATGATCCCTTTCCTCCTCATCTGGTACTTTCCATACAAAACACAAATTCATAAAATGCCACAGTGATTCATGAAAAGGTATTTTAAAAACACACAGAATAGCAATGACATTTCATAGACAAAAGAATATTGTGGGATCACTACCCAAAGAATACACATGGAGGGACCCATGGTGCTGGCCACATATGCGGCAGAGGATGGTCTTGTTAGCCATCAGGGGGAAGAGAGGCCCTTGGGCCTGAGGGTGTTAGATCCCCCAGTATAGGAGAATGCCAAGGAAGGAAGAGGAGAGTTGGTAGGTGGGTGGTTGGGGGAATACCCCCATAGAGGCAGGGGGAGGGAGGAGGGAATGGGGAGGTTTCAAAGTGGAGATCTGGAAAAGGGGAGACATTTGAAATGTAAATAAAGTATGAAAAAAGAAAATTCCTAGCTTAATAAATTTATACTTGAAAATCTTAAAAAAAAACAAAATGGTGGAGTTTTGGGGGAATTATCTATTACCCAAATGAAATAACTTTGTACACATAAGTCACTGCTGATGTAAATTTAGCCAACAAGTTTAGCATGGTGAATTCATGGACGTCAAAGTTGAACTAACTATTGCCACTTTCCTAAACTGGTGTAGTTCCCATCTGCTTATATGTTTCATTCCTTACACTCAGATAATGAAGCTCTTTCTCCTCTTCAAAGATTGTTTTTGAGAAGACAGAAGCTATTATAAATCCCATATGTGTTCAAAGTCCAGAAAACAGGTGACCCTACTGTGCTTAACATCATTTTACACATATACAACAAAATCTAAACATCAGAGGCTCAAAAAACATCCCTGAAGACTAAAGACTTGACAAAGAAATTGTAAGAGACAGAGGATCAGAATATCTGGTTTCATGATAGTGTCTTCTGCCTATGACCTGGACACTATACTTATAAAATCTCATAACTATGGTTATTATCTCAGTTAAGGTTTCTGTTGATGTGTAGAAAATACCATAGTCCAAGGGCTATTTTGGGAGGAAATAATTTAATTGGCTTATACTTCCTTATTGCTGTTAATAATTGAACAAAGTCAGGAGGAAAACTCAAACCTGGCAGGAATCTAGAGTCAGAATCTGAAGCAGAGGTCATGAAGGGCTGCTGTTTATTGGCTTGTTCACTCTGTTTTCTTGTAGAACCCAGGGCCATCAGCTAGAATATGGTACCACCAAAAATAATCTGGGCCCTCCTTATTAATCACTAATTTAAATAATCATTTATAGTCGGTGTCTTAGTCAAGGTTTCTATTTCTGCACAAACATTATGACCAAGAAGCAAACTGGGGAGGAAAGGGTTTATTCAGCTTACACTTCCACATTGTTGTTCATCACCAGATTAAGTCAGGACTGGAAGTCAAGCAGGTCAGGGATCAGGATCTGATGCAGAAGCCATGACTGGCTTGCTTCTCCTGGCTTGCTCAGCTGGTTTTCTTTAGAGCCCAAGGCTACCACTCCACAGATGGTACCACCCACAAGGAGCCCTCCCACCTTGCCCACTAATTGAGAAAATGCCTTATAGCTGGATCTCATGGAGGCATTTTCTCAACTGAAACTCCTTTCTCTGTGGTAACTCCATCTTATGTCAAGTTGACACAAAACCAGCCAGTACATCCAGATAATATGTAGGCATTTTCTCAATTGAGTTTCGTTCCTTCCAGATAACTTCCTTCAGGTTGTAACTAAGATCTGCCTGGTAATATTCCTATAACAAAGACAAATTTGAATTATAAACCATACTTGCCTGTAAAGAATACATTGTTTTACTAATTAGTAAGCTTTGAAGGGAACGTTTTAAAAATTTAGGATCTTCAAATGTTTGATTTTCTTCCTATTTTAGATTTCAATATAATTCAGCATCAATCAAATCAGAAAATAGCATAATTAATAAGGAAAATAAATTATGCCAGTCTATTGCCATATAATGAAATAAACATGCTAAAATATGCTAATATACAGGTATAACAGTGGTGAACAATGACACATAACATATTGATATTTAATCTTTTCATCTGAATTTAATATTCCATCAAAAAGCACAATGCTCTATCTAGGTTTTCAGTAGAGATCAATTACACTGAAATTGAAAATCAATGTAACACTGAATTATCAGGGTAAAGTAGAAGATCAAAACAGTTTGCAGTGAGTCATTTTAGGTGGTAACATTAGTTCATTATATTAGGATGACTATTAAATAGTTCCCAGGTTTAAGCCAGGAAATGAGAGAATAATTAGTTTGTTTCATTTCTACAGTTAAAGCATTAAAGGTATATAGCACTCAATGTTTATATTTCATGTAACTGTTAACATAACATAGTGTTTTCAAACAATGTGTTAGTAAATACTTATAAAATGGTTTAGATACTGAGCTTGAAAAAATGTCATTGATAGAGAAGATATCCATATAAATGATAGTGGAGAGAAAATGCTTTAGTGGATTGTCATAATGTTATCTGATGTTTAATAATAAGGAGTAATGTCAGCAGAGAGCTTGGGGTATAATAGGCAGAGACACTGAAACATGAAATATAGATTCTTTGCCTATAAGGAGCTAGTCTCTAGCACATTGGCTGCTAAATGTCCAAATTTGGGGAAAGAATTTATTGTTGGAACATATGTACTCAGTAGGACTCATGCCTGCTGGAGCAAGCAAAAACTACTAACACTTGCTAACTTCCCATGTCACAGTATGATATACAGTGTATAGTAGCCATGATCACAGTGGCATATGCCTTAAGATAACTTCTAAATCCACAAATAAAGCAAAATGGTTATTTTTTTATTTTTGAAATGAAGATACATAATCCACATTTAATGATAGCTCATCAGTGTTGTTCTTTGGAAGTAGGAACTTGGGTTGTAGAGTTAAATAAGTGAACTGAAGTAGACTGGGTTAGCACAAGACTCACAGACTCTAAGCAAACTGATTTCACAAAGTGAGACTCATGGAGAAACTATTTTCCTTCCCTGGAGATCATAAAATAAATGTCATGAGGATATTTTGACTAAATATCTGAAAAGGGAAAAGAAAATATTTAATGTTTCAAAACTGTAAGAATGTCAAGCCTGTGAAGACAGCTCTGTGCCTCATCAGTAAAAAATCCCAATGTCTATTTGTGTGAAGGGATGATTGTTTCTGTGACAGCAGAAGAGCACAAAAATACCATAGCCAATTAGTTTCCTGTGCTGAAGCTGTGCCCTTTGATGCTTTGCTGTTTTAACAGCTCATTACTGCATTAATGAGCAGGGCATCCTCACAGAAAGGGACACTTCTACCTCCCCAGAAGTGAGTTACTTATCCCTTCCTCATATGCACTGTGGAAAACTTCAGACTGATCCACATGGATCTAAAATAACAGTGATGGTGTACTCGCTTGAGAACTAGTCTTTTCTTATCAGTCCCACTTATGACACTAATTTGCATCTCTGATCAACAATGTAGGCTCAAAATTAATTTTTTTCTTTTGTCCTTGGAAATGGAAATGGAAGTTTTTGGTGTGTCTTACATTAAGCAAAGAAAAGAAAAAACTTGTTTAATAATATGTGGAAAATAAGATGAATTCTGTATGTTGTAAAATGTGATTAAATCTTAGAAAAGAGTAAAATGAAATAATGCAATGTTATAAAACAAAAATTTATTGTGTGAGTTAAAAATACAAGGTTATTGGGAATCTTGGACTTCAAAATACAATTTTACATAATCTTTAATATTTACGTTTTGTTTGATTAGTTTGAATTCTGTCACTGTGCCTTAATTTCTTTCCAAGACAAATATCTATAGTAGGATAAAATACTGTTTTTCCCCTGCCATTATCCATAAATATAACCAAGAATTCATTGTAAAAATTCTACTTAAAAACCATGTCATTTTCAGAAATGTCTTATTTTAAACTTTTCAGTGACTAATTTGTAATTAAGTGATTAAGAGTAAAGTTCTATCATTAAATGGGAATTTTGCTTATTATTATTTGCAATCTGAAAACATTAAAATAAGATATTTTGCATTCCAAAGTTCACTGTGTTTAGCTTTGGTTTTCTCTTTCATATGCTGTGTGTAGGAAAGCAGAAGCTGGCTCACCCTTCATTTGTCTCAAAGCCAGAGGCTTTAAAGGAATTGAGTAAGATTTCAGATTCCAAGTCAGTGGCCTTGAAACAGTTAGAGTTGTACTTATTGCCTGACACATCCATCAGTACTGCATATGATTGATGGGGCTGTTTCCGAGGCTTTGGGAAGGATCACTAGAATGAAAGATTTTTCTGTCGGCATTAAAGTACAAAGTCATTTTAAAGACTAATTTCAAGAAGGTGAGAAATAACTGTCATCAACAACTAAAATTTCACAATCACTTCAAAAATGGCACAGGAGCCTAAAATATGAAAAGAAGCTTCTTCTGAGACTGTCTGACACCAATTGTAATATATTTGTTAAATTGCATTAAATTCAGTATCTTGTGACAATGATAGCTTCCCTTTTACTTGACCTAATACTAAATGGAAGTGTTACATATTTATTTTTTAAAATACCTTGATTTTTTCTCACTATTTTCTAAGACATAATGAGATCTTTCTTTATTCAGTATCTGACCTCAAATCTCAGATCTCATTACATTATCCAGGTCAAGCAACATAGGCTATTGCCATAGTTTATGTAACTTGGTATAAATCATACAGATTTGCTGGTCTGTCTCAGAAAACAAGTGTTCACATGAATGGAACATATATAACATATCACCACACATTTCTAGACCCTTCTGCAAAAATCACCTGTCAGTAAATAAATCGAAATTTGTTTTTAATGTACCTGAGTCTTTCTTCTTTGCATTAATCTCACTGTATATGCATCATATTTTATCATTTCCAACCCATACACATTCATTATAACATCTACATGTTTTTGGTTTTGTGTTTGTTGCTCTGGTTGGTTTTTGAAATTTTGTGAAGTTCATTTCTAATGTTATAAATATTTCAGCTATTAAGTAGTTGGCAGAAATAGGGCAACAAGCATTTTATCATAACAAAATAAAAATTAAAAGTAGTAAAATCCTTCCTCTCCTATGCCATTAAGTTATCAGAATGAAATGAGTTCAAGTGAATTGAATATACCAAAATGAAAAGACAAATGGATCTGTTATGTTGAACACAGGAGGGTTTGGAAGCTTTATCACTCATTTTGACAACTCAAAGCAAATTAGTTTACCTGTCTATGTATCACATCATCTTTAAAAGAATCATGAATACAAATGATGCCAAATGTGTGATGATGTAGATTCAGCAGAGAAGACTGCTCAGACATGGGCTTAAGTCAATTCAAAGTATTTATCCAGCTGGCAACTAAACCTGGTGTTTGGGATCGAGTGTACCACTGAGCCTTTCACGGAGTGAGCTTTAAAACATAAGAATCATCTCTTGAGTTGATATATCTCAGTTAACTAGAACAGTTAGCCAGAAGCAGAGCAACAGAAGCTAAAAAAACAAGAATAGTACCTTTTGAGACTTTCCCAGAAATATATGGATTTTATTGATAAGGTCTTTTTTCAATTTTGACATGTGGGGTTGTCTACATGCTGAGTCTTAGCGTCTGAATTTTATTTACACCATGGAGTCTGTAGCACTAAGGTCTAAAGGCCTACTAAGGTCTGGAGCTTTGCTGCCATCAGAGCACTGGTAAGAAGCAATGGGACACATTAGGTACTCAACAGTTTTTCTTCCATCAATTATAACTTTCTTGTTACTCAGAATTAATTTTTTCCCATCCAGATCCTACCAATATTATAGTACCACAAAAATATTCTAAAATAAGCAAAATCAGTAGTAAACTATGTGGACAGTGCCAGAAAATAAACCACATAATGCAAGACAACCTTCAAACATGTGTGTTTGAGTGTCAGGATAGGAATTATGATTATGACATCTAGATAGAATCTATCCTTAAAATGTGTTAGCACATTTACCTAAATGTAAAATATTTTATAAAGCCTGATTTTATGAAACTATACAGGTAAGTAGTAGTATGATTTAAATAATACAATAAACATGGATAAAACAAGAGTAAATGGGCATTATGATTTCATTGTTAATTCTTATAACATTAGTAGGTTAAGTGCTACATTGAGGAGTCTATTTGATTTTGCCAATATGAATTTTAAATTAATTTTTGCTAGTTGTTTTCTTTGTATATGGAGATAGTTGTAAGTTTTCTTACATATGTGTATGGTTACTCATGTGCCATAGCATGCTTATGCAGTCATAGGAAAATTGTTAGAATTGGTTATCTCCTTCTTCCATGTGAATCCCCAGGATATCTTACATTGCCAGGTATGGCAGCTAATATCTTTGCAAGCTGAACCGTCTGGCCAGACCAAGAGGAAACTGTTTCCTAAATAAATTTAAATTTATACAGAGAATAACATAAACATAAAATGATCAAACAATAATTCAGTTCCCATAGTGTAATTATCGTGTGATCAGTGGTGATAGCATATACTTTTAATCCCAGCACTCAGGAAGCAGAGGCAGGCAGATCTCTAGTCTATTGTCTGAGTTCCAGTACAGCCAGAATGACACACAGAAACCCTGTCTTGGAAAAAAAAGAACAAAACTTAAAACAAACAAACAAAAACACACAAAAATTAAATAATTATATAATTTAAAATAATTGTATTCAGACAAATAATTATGTTACATAGAGTTCTATTGGAAAATTTGCTCATTTAAAAATGATTTGTGACTGATCATCATTTAGATGTACTTGAATCAAGTGTTAATTTCTGTTAAAAACTCCACATACTTCCTAGATTTTCTAAATTAATTAAATATAAACGATAAATGATCATTTAATTCTAAGTACACAAAATAGATCCAAGAATTCATTGAAGTTGTTCATTTATTCTTGACAAGAATCCAACTTGCTTATTGTTTTTTGAAAGGGTCATGTAATCATTATGTAAACCAGTTAGAGAAAGTCTCCCTGGTTTGTAAGTTATTGTGCTTTTTTTGGCTGGGGTGTCAGACATGAGGATATCATCATCAACATGGACAAACAAGCTCACCAACACAGAACACAAAGATCTCTACTTTTATTCATTTATGTTCATTTTAAAAGAAGTAGCATTCATAATAACAATTTACTATAGCATTCTCTAAAAAAGTTCATGCTCAGTAGATAACAAATGCTCACTGCAGCAACTCAGTGGACTGCAAATGTGTGCAATAATCCCTTGTTCCCCAATTATGTACAAAACCAGATAAATAAGAACAATACAGCATTTTAAAAGACATTAAAAGACAGACTTTTTCTTTTATGTATAATTAAGAGTATGGAGCTTCACTTATTTATAGCTGTAAAATACAATGATTTAAGAAGTGTCTTCCTTAATTCTGCCCCTATTCAAATTGCTGGACAGACATAATCTACTAACTTAATCAAGAAATGAAGGAATGTTCCTCAGATCAATGTACTCAAACAAATTTGACTTGGAATTTTTGAACATAAAATTTATAATTCCTTGAATTTATTTATTTACTTACTAACTTATTTATCTTTTAGGTGGAGGGTTGAAGTTACTTGTCTTATTTTTTAAAGTGGAGAAATTATGCACCATCAGTGATGGACCTGCCAAGAAAGCAGACATCAACCCAGTCTTTTATAACTTATGTGACATTTTACTTTTGTCTTGGTCCTTGAAGTCCAACTCTGCCCTGTGAAATTCCCTATTCTATCACAACAACAACATCCTAGCAAATCTCATTTTAAATTGCTGCTATATACACTCAGAAAATGGCATGACTTACAAATACAACTTTTAAAATTAAACTAAAGTTCCATTGCTACCTTGAATGTCACGATGAATGTTAGTTAGTCAGTGCTTTCACCAGTCTTTCATTAAATACCCCTGACAGCATGGTGAAAGTTGAGTTCTCTTCAATATGATCTCTGAGAGACTCTCTAGGCTCTAGCAATTATTCATACCCATTCACATATATGCAACACAGACTCAGTTTACGAAGAGAATAAAAAATAATATGTGTGTGAGAGATTATAGAAATGACAAGGGAGGACTCAGAAGATAGAAAGGGAGGGGACTGATCAACTCCAACAGAACATTCCAGATAACAGTATCCACTCTGAGTTCCCTTTGCTCACCTTGTTACCCCCACTATCTCAAGAAACCTCGTTAGTCTGCTTCCAACATTTTAGCAAAGCTTCTATAGCATTCAGTTTTGTAGGTTCAAGTAGCTGGTTTTTATTAGGTCTCACTTTGCTTGGCATTATACACACCCAACAGTGACTGTGATTTTCTGTGCTTTTAGTCTCATGACAATAGGTTTGAACATCTGCCTGACCAGATGGAATATGCAGAGACAATTCTTTCTGCTTTCTCTGTCACTGCTACATCATTAGTGTTATGTGAAGAAGTGACTATTCACAAAATTCTTCCATGGACCTTGCAGCTTTTTCTGCAGGGCTCTGGATGTCATCCTACTTTTAACAAGTAGAACTTCTCCAAATATGGCAGTTTAGGGCCAACCTGATGATCCAGTTGCTAATAAATTCAAATTGTTTGTTTCTGTGTGCCTCAGTAAACATATAAGTAATTAGTGGCCACAGTACAAACACAGAATATTTAAATTTAGCTATGCTTCCAAACACAAAGCAGAACATACTAGGAAGGCTAATACCACAATGGAATGAATATAATTTCCTTTCTTTTAAATCTTATTTTTAATGACTAATTTTAAATGATTTTATCTCTGTTGTAGCCATTCACCCACCAGAGATAGTAAAAAAGAAAGGATCTGTGGGAAGTGGACCTGTTTGAAAAGGTTCTTTGGAGCAACTCCCATCTTGTGTTGTCTGGAAATCAGCAGCTCAGTTCACAGGTTAAAAGTTAGTGGCAGCATGATCTACTCACAAACACTTTATGGATATACCAGCAGTCTAATTTGGTAGAATATGGTTAGTAACAGTAGTGAAATGACCTAGAAAAGACAGCTAGGCCTCAAACTAGGCTCAAGTAAGTAGGAGAGACCAACAGAAGCAGCAGAAGTTTTTGACTGTGCCTTTCTCAGGGAAGCAAAGATCAGTGAAGAGGGGAGACCCACAAGCACTATACAGCTAGCTGTATCAGTAAGCCAGTCTTTCTCTTTGTCATTCTGCTGAGTCCAATTTATACCCTTTAAACATTACGTGTCTTCTATGTGTCTTGCCTCAGCTCAGGGCTTGGCTCAGCACTTTTCTTGTTTCAGAATATGCGTCTAATCTTCCTGATTTCTTGGAGTCCCAACAAATAGAGCTCAACTAGGCAATGTAAAATGGACCAATATATGTGGGTTGTTAGCGAAGAATCTTTTATCACACATCCTTTTATGTGTCTGTTTTAGTGAAACGTTCTTTTACAAGTCTGCCCCGGTGTTTTAACTGTATCTACTTCAGAAAAACTCTCCTTTATGAGTTTGACCCATCAAAAGACCATCTAACACAACTGACCCTCTAAAAATCCCTTAAGTTTTCACTTGAGATGAGGAAGCACGTGTCTTGTTCTTTGTTTTTATCATATTAATTTGCTTATTTGTATGTGGGAAAAATGAACTTGTGCTATGACTCATATGTGTAAGTCAATGAAAATATATAGGAGAAAATTCTTTCTTTCTATCAATAGGTCCTGTGTATAGAATTTAGATCATCATGCTCACTGAGCTATCTTACTAACTTTTGCACAACATTCTAAAGTTTTGTTTGTAATTGAACTTTCAGGTCTACATTCTCCTTGTCAGGGTCATTTCAAGTACCCTGTCCCAAAAACTTGATATATCCCTGGTCAGGCTCAATAATATTTTCTTGTGTCATATCAAAGTTAAAGAAAGCAAGAGAATAGATTTCCGAGTCTGTGTGATAAGAAACTCCTTCAAGCAAATAGACTGACATATCTGGTCAGAATGACTTATGACTAATAGAAGTTTCCCATGCAATCAAAACAGTGTCCAAATATAATCGTATTGCTCCTATGATACTTAACTTGTAATGTTGACAGATGATAATACATTATGTTGATTCAGTTGCATCACTAACCTCAAATGTTCTTACATTAATTTTATGCTTGCTACTTAGCTTTATAATTGTCCATATAACACCAGACACTGTTTTTGAAGTTACTTTTTTTCATGAAAATAGCTTAACTCTTGGATCAGCATAATTATGCCCAATAGAGCCACGTTTCGTATCTAAAACTCCTATGCCCTCTTCACTTTGGTATATTTACGTGAATATTACTTGGGTAATTTCATACAACTCTGTATTCTGAAATCCTGTTTAATATCAAACATTGCTTATCTCACATTCATAATTAGAGATTTGGAAATATGCTTGTGTAATTCATATCACAGTAGAAGATAAAATAGTTGAGAAAAGTATAGATTTATTTTAAACAAATAAAAAGGTATAACTAGTATATCTAACCAATTAAACGTGTTCAGTTTAGTTATTTAATAGGCTAATGATAAGGAAGTCATACTAAAATATATATAAAAATGGAGCGTTAAATTAGAAGACAGTCTGAAAATTCTTGAAACCAAATCATATGAACTTATAAATTGGAAATGATTTCAGATAATGGTTTTCTTTATATGTCAATTGACATTAAGCTTTGAAACATATTTGTTAAGTAAATTTAAATTCAGTTGAATTTTCAGTTATCTTAACCATTTTTATTAAATGTCTATAGTTTGTGTTATAACCTAAAATTTGGTGATAATACAACATAAAAGACAAGTAATTGCTCACGTAATTGAGAGCCTGAATCATTTCTATTTACCTTCCACTCAGCCACTACCAAATATAAACACAAACATAGAGGAGAAAAAGAAGTTAGAGTCCAGAGAACCAAATAACCCTATTAAAAATGGGGTACAGAGCTAAACAAATAAATCTTAACTGAGGAATATCGAGTGGCCAAGAAGCACCTAAAGAAATGTTCAACATCCTTAGTCATCAGGGACATGCAACTCAAAACAACTCTGAGATTCTACCTCATACCAGTCAGAATGGCTAAGATCAAAAACTCATGTGGCAGCAGATGCTGAAGAGGATGTGGAGAAAGAACACTCATCTATTGTTGGTGGGATTGAAAGCTGATACAACCTCTCTGGAAATCAGTCTGGAGATTTTTCAGAAAATTAGACATAATACTACCTGAGGACACAGCTATACCACTCCTGGGCATATACCCAGAAGATGCTCCAACATATAACAACATGCTCCTCCATGTTCACAGCCCCCTTATTTATAATAGCCAGAAGCTAGAAAGAGCCCAGGTATCCTTCAACAAAGGACTGGGTACAGAAAGTGGTACATTTAGCTATTAAAACAATGACTTCATAACATTTACAGGCAAATGGATGGAAATAGAAAGTATCATCCCGAGTGAGGTAACCCAGTCACAAAAGAACATACATGTTATGCTCTCACTGATATGTAGATATTAGGCAAAAAGCTGAGAATACCCAATATATAATTTATAGATCACATGAAACTCAAGAAGGAAGATCTAAGTGCAGATTCTTCAGTCCTTCTTAGAAGAGAGAACAAAATACTCACAGGAGGTAATAAAGAGACAAAGCATGGAGCAGAAACAAAAGAAAAGGCCATCCAGAGACTGCCCCGCCAGGTGATCTATCCCATATACAGACACCAAACCCAGACACTATTGAGGATGCCAAGGAGTACTTGCTGACAGGAGACTGATATAGCTATCTCCTGAGAGGCTCTGCCAGAGCCTGAAAAATACAGTTAGATGCTCTCAGCCAACCATGGGACTGAGAATGAAGTCCCAAATGGAGGAGTTAGAGAAAAGAATGAAGGAGTTGAAGGGGTTAACCACCCTAAAGGAAGAACAACAATATTAACCAACCACATCACCCCAAGCTCCACCAACCAAAGTGTACACATGAAGAGACCCATGGCTCCAGCTGCATATGTAACAGAGGATAACCTTGAAGGACATCAATGGGAGGAGAGGCCCTTGGTCCTGTGGAGGCTTGATGGCCCAGTGTAGGAGGATGCCGTGGGGGAGGAGGCAGGAGTGGGTGGATGGGCGTTTGAACCCCCTCATAGAAGCAGGGGGAGGGAAATGGAATAGGGGGTATCTGGAGGGAAAACTGGGAAAGGGGTTAATATTTGAAATGTAAATAAATAAAATATCCAATAAAAAAGAGAGATGATAAAAATGTATCAAGGTAAGGAATAAAAAAAGTGTTACCCAAACCATATTTCACATGGCCAGGAAACTTGGGTACGTACCTCCATAAAATCATCTTATTCACTTGTTCATTTTGTAGCCTCTGACATTTTCTTAAATGAAAGAAATAGAATGTATATAAAGATCTCAGATTGTGATAAGGCACCTGGGGAAATATTAGGTAACAAAATGATGTTTCCTTTATAATTTGATATCTGTTTAGGAAAATAACACAGCAATTAGAAAATAGAGAACAGTCACAAAGAGAACATCCCGCTGGGTGGGTCCTTACCTTTACAACCACTCATTATACAAAGTGACAGAATGCAAACAGAGAGAGTACTTTGCTGAAAGGCACAGCAAAGCACAAAGGCAGGAAAAAAACATGGTCCAAGACAAATGAGCTTGTTGCTGATCAGAATGGAGTTTGTATTTATTTAACGAATATTTACTAAAATGATGCTTAGACTAAAAGAAAGCTTGATAGTATTTGAAAAGTAGGAACAGAGAATAGAAAATGAAAACAATAGAGGAAACTATTTAAGCCTATATACATATGAAAATGTTCTTTACATGAACTGTTTGCTCCTATATGCGGATATTTGCTGTAAACTTTAGATACATATGTTTCGATACAAATAATGACGGAAGTCAGATACCTAGTAAGGAACCAGGGGGAAGAGATGAATCTCCCAATAAAAAGAAAGTCATAATGAATGACTACATACATATATATGTATCTGTATGTGTGTTTGTGTGCACATGCATGTGTGCATGCATATGTGTGTGTGTTGAAAGGAATCTTAATGGAATTGCCATAAAATAGGCAGAGAATGCACCAAATAAACATCTTATGCTACCAAGTAAAAATTTCAGTGCATAAATGAGTGCAAATTGTTAAACTCATTGCCAAAGGGACCCAAATGGAAATTCCCAATCCTCACAGGGTGCTGTCAAGGCTTATGGTTCCTGGTCACAACCTTATGGTAAGAAATGATTGTAGAAGATGCAGCTTACTAAATTAAAAAAACAAAAACAAAAACAAAAAAAACCCAAAACAACAACAACAACAAAAAAACCATGGAAACATCTAGCTTATGCTCAACTAGATTTTTTACCTCTACTGACTAGCATTTATGAAAGATAATTTACACAGTACCAGAGAAGAAAAGCAAGCATTAATTTTACCCACCTACAAACTTGTTGCCTTACAAGACCTCTCTGTACATTATGTAATGTAGTTGGACAAAGGATATGGGAGTAACCAACCACTTTTTTATTGGATAAAACCCACTGGCTGTGTTTGAATCTATACCTTGCATTACTACAGTGGTCAAGGATGTGAGATAAGAGAGTCTGTGATTATAAAAGAAAATCTACTACTATTATTCTGTTAAAGGAATGTAGCAATAAAATTAATCCTAATAACATATTGCTATACCCACAAAACCAAGCATCACTTAGCCCTCATCTGAGAACAATCTTTTGAGAGTCAATAGTAATTAACACAGAAACTCACAATTGGGCAATATGAAGAGAGGGAGAGGCTTTGAAGCTCTACCTCCTAAATGGAATGTATTATTCAAATCCTCCCCTCAAGGTTCAGGGATCTGTGAAGAAGAGATGGGAAAATATAAGAGCAATAGGTGGTAAATAACTCCAATGAAACATTTTATTCCAGACAAAACAGGATTGAAACATGAACACAGAAAATGTGACCAATTTAAACCAGACAATATTTAATCACTGTGAATTGGAAATAGATACAAAATAACCAAGAAACTATTTGCACCTTGGAAAGGAAAAATCAGTTTTCTCCAATGGTGTGACACTTGGTATATTAACCATTCCAGGGCAGGCTCCATGGTTAAAGGAGTTAGTCAGCAAAAACCATATTCTAGAGTTTTGGTTTGTTGGTAGCATTTTATTTTTTATTTGTTTTTGTCTTGTTTTGTATGCTTTTTATTTTGTTTATTTTGTTTGGTATTCATTAATTATTAATTTTCTCTTGTTTTGTGTTTTCTAAATTTTTTTTCTTGTTTGTTTCCTCTTTGTAAAACAAAGTATAAAGTTGGGTGGAGAATGAGCTAGAAAAGATCTGGGAAAAAGAAGACAAAATATTTTATATGAAAAAATTTAATTAAAAACAACTAAAAATCTGTTTTGACTTCATTTAGCACTCTTTTTTAAAAAGAAAAAACGTTCTTCATTTCTTCCTTTTAAATTATTATGCTTATTTACATCCCAGTCATTGTCCCCCTCCCACTCCACTCTCTCACAGTTCCACATCCCATTCCTCTTTTCTCTTCCTCCAAGGTGCACTCCCCATTCCTCCCCCTTCCTTGAGGCCTCCAGTCTCTGGAGGATTCTCCCTCTATAACCAGACCAGGCAGACCTCTGCTATATATGTGCCAGGGGCTTCGGCCAGGCCCATGTATGCTTTTGGTTGGTATCTAAGTCTCTGGGAGCTCCCTGGGGTGCGGGTTAGTTGAGACTACTGGTCTCCCTATGGGTTTGCCCTCCCCATTCAGCTTCATCAGTCCTTCACCTAATAAACTCATAGGGGTCACCGACTTCAATCCCATGCTTGGGTGTAAGTATCTGTGTCTGTCTCAGTCAGCTGTTGCTAAGGCCTCTCAGAGGACAGCCAGGCTAGGCTTCTGTCTGTAAGCACATCAAAGCATCAGTAATAGTATCAAGCCTTGTTCCCCCCACCCTCACCCGTGAGATTTGTGCTTCCTGCAAACTTCATATTTAATGAACAGCAAAACAAACTTTATTTGGAACAGTACCATAATTATACCTACTATTTTCTATGATAATCAATTTCAGCAACTCTCTCTCTTTCTCTCTCTCTCTCTCTTTCTCTCTTTCTCTCTCTCTCTCTCTTTCTCTGTGTGTGTGTGTGTGTGTGTGTGTGTATGTGTATTGGTGTGGTGTATTTAATTACTGTGAATTCTAAACAGACATCCTTTAAAATGAATATAAAGTTTTATATTCAAAATCTTGTATATTCTAAATGGGGGATTTCATTTATTTCTCACTAAAAGGACATTAATTAACATACGTTAATCTGTCCAAATCAATTGTTGGGTTGTCTTTTTATTCAAATTTCTACCAACTTCTTAATTACGTATATGAACTATGATTTTTTTTCTCCAATTAGTTTCACTGAAATGAATGTTGAGAAAACTGCATGCCAAAATGCAGGGTGCAATTTGGAATGACTTTTTACTCAGGCACTTAGTAGTTAAGTTTTCTGTTTCAATGTTAGCTTTCAAAATTTTCGTGAGACAACTCTTCTATAGAAATGCAATGAATCTTTACATGTACAAAATGTATCTACCAGACTGTAGTGCGCTTAAAAAATGATGATTACATCAAGTCTTGACTTGACAGGAAAGACTCCACATTTTTAAGCCCCAAAGAGCCACAGTATATACTTGATATGTGCTGCCTAAATTTCACATATATATTTAAAATGGACCTAGAATTGAAGAAGATAGTAGAAAAGTTTGCTCAGTTGTAACAGTTCTTAGATCCATAAATAAAAAATTGATAACATGTATTACAAATCAAGCATGGGCATATATTTTTGTGCGTAGCTTTTATCTCAAATTTCTCACCTACAATACTGGACAAGAATATTGTCAGATGTTATGCTGCAGCCTATAATGCCCACTCTTCAGAGGCAAAAGCAGAATTACTAAAAATTCAAGGTCAAACTGACTGAAAAATTAATTCTAATATGACTGGAATTACATAGCCAAACTTTCTCAATGTTCCCTACAAACAAACTCAATCTGCCTTCAAAGTTTTCAAGAGTAAATGTAAAGTTTTAAAACATCCACTGTCCTAAAATACATTTAATGTTCCTCCTATACTGTAAATTTACAGTCCATGTTGGTTTGATAAGTAATACCATCATAGATTTTTTTTCAATATGATAGGTTAATCAAAGGTAGGTCGTCAAGAACAGGCAAACCCCATCCATAAACTAAAGGTATGAAGAGAATTATATAGATCTATTTAATCTGTGTAATAAAATTTTGTAATCTCCATATTATGTTAGGCAGAAGTACTAAAAGAGAAAATAAATGAAAATATGATTGTGTATATTTTGTCTGGGGAAAAGCTTTTCTTTTAGCTGGCATTATTACTGCTCTAGCATAGAGAATGCCCTGAAGATTATACTATCTGTCTCTACTTTTACTTTCTGGAAAGGCCAAACTAGAAACACATGTGTTATGATCAGCTATACTTCTTTCCTATTTTATTCTATGTCATGCTAATTATCTTGTACTTTTGTTATTCAGCACCTGTTGGCACACTCACTGAGAAATTTACAACCTTACCAATCTTCTTTCATTATGGTATAAGCTATAAAATTCTAAAGTCATAGACACCTTTATAGATACATATGGTGTTTGAAGTACAATCTATGGAAGGACTCACTCTGTTTCTGTGTAAAGTCCAATGACCAGAAACAGCTTGAGGACATTAGTATCCATGTAAGCAACAGTTGTTGGAGCCTTATATCTACCAAGTTGGGCCATAATTTGCTACACTGGTTCAATTGTTATTAAAATGACTTTGTTGGCTTTGAAACAGAAACACACACACACACACACACACAAAAAAGTCTTTTCTGTTTTCACTTAATAAAATGAACAGAAAAAAGTTATTTATTGAAGTGTGTTTAAATGAATAAAATCAAATCTGCAATTATTTCAGATTGTGTGTCTTAAAATTAGAAATTTACATTTTACATACCAGTGAGCTCATGGTTATAGAAAGGTATATTGATAATATAATAATATTGCCTTTTTATTTTTTTCAGAAACACTATCATATTGTGAACTGGCTAAGTCCTGGATGGATTTGCTTCACTATATATATTTGTACTTCTAAAAAAATTAGCAGATTTTTTCCCAGAGCAAATTCTAAAGTGTGAAAAGCTCTCTGCTTGAGGCTCTATAATATTTCACTTTAAAGTACTGGAATTCTTTTACAAACACACTAAAAGGGGAAGAGATTAGAGGTTATTTTATGGGATTTATTGGTTTGGTTCATTCATTTTTGCAGATATAGAAAGGTAAGAGATAGAATGAATATGAAAGACGACTAAGAATGCTAAGATTTACTGGTTCTTATTCTATCCTATTACTGCAAAACCCAGCTTTAGTAGCTCCAGTTCCACTACTTACTTAAAAAAAAAAAGGATTAGTGCATGCCTTTTCAAGAGAAAATTTTCAAGTAGCCCATTGTAGCTGTCTTCATGAACAACTCCTTTTTAAAAATTTATTATTTTAGTTAAATATATCCCAAATGTTACTCCTCTCAGTTCACCCTCACAGATTTCTTTCCTCAACCCCCTATACTTTGCCTCTGAGAGGGGGACCCTCATAGTCTTCTACTGTGGGGCATCAGGTCTCTACAGGACTAGGCACATTCTTTCCCACTGAGACCAAACAAGGCAGTTCTCTGCTACATAGGTGCTTATGGGCCACAGACTAGCCCATGCTTGTTCTTCATTTGTTGGCTTGGTCTCTAGGACCTCCGAGGTGTTTAGGTTAATTGGCCCTATTGGTCTTCCTATTGGGTGGCCATACCCTTCAATTCCTTCAATCTTTCCCCTAACTCTTCCATAGGAGTATCTCCATTTGTCTCAGTTAACTTTTGGTTGTGTCTCTCAGAGGACAGCCATGCTAGGATCCTGTATGCAAGCACAACATAGCATGAGTAATAATGTCAGGGATTGGTGCCGGTCCATTAGATTGACCTCAAGTTGGGCCAACCACTGGTTGGCATTTCGTTTAGACAGGTCCAATTTTGAGTTGAAAATTTTGTAGTTTGGAAACTGTCCCTGTCTCTCTACTGGAGGTGAAGTCTAGCTGCTGGAGGTGGTCTCTTCTGGTTCAATATTTCCACTATTGGGGTATTTCAGCTAAGGTCAACCACATTGAGTCCTGGACCCTCCCCCACCCCATATCTCTGAGACTTTCCAAAGATTCAGCAGCTGCATATTTCCATTCATTCACTTTACCCTCTGGGCTTCTCTCCCATCTCCCCACCCATACTTGATCCTACCCCTCTTTTCTGTGTTCTCTTACCTTCCCCAGTCAGGTACCTCATTCACTCCACTCAGCCTCCAATGCTTATTTTGTTTTGCCTTCTCAGTGGGATATAAGCATTGTCACCTGGACCTTACTTCTGATTTAACTTCTTATGGTCTCTGGGGTGTGTTGTTGGTATTCTGTATGGCTAATATCCATTTATTAGTTAGTACATGCCATTAATGTCCTTTTGGATATGGGTTACCTCACTCAGAATCATGTTTTCTAGTTCTATTTATTTGGCAGCAAAATTCATGCTGTCTTTGTTTTTAGCAGCTGAATAGTATTCCATTATATAAATGAACCATATTTGTTGTACTATTCTTTGGTTAAGAGACCTTTGGGTTGCTTCCAGTTTCTAGCTATTACCATTAAGGCTGCTATGAACATAGTGGGACATGTGTCTTTGAGAGATGGTGAATCATCCTTTGGTATATGCCTAGGAGGAGTATAGCTGTGTCTTGAGGTAGAATTATATTCAATTTTCTGAAGAATCCCCAAATTGATTTCCAGAGGGGAGTGTGGAATCCCACCAGCAAAGAAGGAATGTTTTCCATTCTCTACATCTTTGCCAGAATGTCCTGTCTTTTGAGTTTTTGATATTAGCCATTCTGATTGGTATAAGCTAAAATCTCAGGGTATATTTGATTTGTATTTCTCTGATGAATAATGATGGTGAACATTTCTTTAAGTGCTTCTCAGCAATTTGAAATTCCTCTCTTGAGAATTTTCTGTTTAGCTCTATACCCCATCTTTTCTTTCTTTTTTCATTTCCTTTTGTTTTTATTAATCATACCATTCCTTTACATCTTAAATGATATCACACTTCTTGGGTACTCCTTCACAAGCCCCCCATCCCACCATCTTCCTCTCCTCCTTCCTCTTTGCCTCTGTTGGGTACTTCCCCAGCCTCCCACTTTTTCCTATCCTACCCCTCCAGCATACCCCTGTACTCGGGTATCAAACCTTCACAGGATCAAGTGCCTCCACTTCAATTGATGTTAGACTAACACCATCCTCTGCTACCTATGTATCTGAAGCAGTGGAACCCTCCTTGTACATTCTTTGTTTTGTGGTTTAGTCCCTGGGAGCACTGGATGGTACAGCCAGCTGATGTTGTTCTTCCTATGAGGTTGCGATGCCTCTCAGCTCCTCCAGTCCTTCCACCAGCTCCCCAAACAAGGTCCCTGAGCTCAGTCTGATGGTTGACTCAAAGCATGCACATCTGCATTGGTCAGTTGCTGACTGACCTTCACAAGGAGCAGCCACACCAGATTCCTGTCAGCAAGTGCCTCTTGGCAATGGCAACAGTGTCAGGTTTGGGTTTGGTGTCTGCAGACAGGATGGATCCCCAGGTGGGCCAGTCCCTGGATGGCCCTTGCTTCATTCTTTGCTCCATTGGGTTATTTGGTATTTTGGAGTATAACTTCTTGAGTACTTTATATATTTTGTATAATTTATTTCATTATTACTATTTTATTTCCTTGCCTTTACTGTATGAGTCTAGCTTTTTAATCAAGTTTGAAGTCGAGCCCTAGCTCCTCCATGTAAGCTGTAAAATCCAAGGCCAGTTCCTTAAATTCTTCTATATCTCATTGAATCGAGTTAGACAATAATATTTGTTAATGATCCCAATTTTATAGCATTGCTATTAAAACTTAAAAAAAATAAACTATAAAAGATGTACAGTTGGCTCTCAATACATTTTAACTCTGTTGTTATTTCAACAGTCATTCATGCATTCACTTTACCTATGGGTGGACCTAGCTTTGACAAGTTTAGGGGTAAGTGTCACAGTTCTACTTTCACAAGAGGCTAGAGAGGAGATTCTATAAGGGAATGTTTGTCTTTAGGAGGCTGAAAGTCTTCCTCTTTGCTAACAAGATCAATTGAATGGTAATGAGTGCATGGATCTCTAAAATGGAAACATGCATTCATTATAAGTTTGATCAAACTTTGATGGAATCACCACTACCATTGGGTTTTAGAATCCCAGATATTTTCCTCTGGCAATGTAATAGCTAGAGCTCCTTATTTTCTCTCTAGCTACAGATTCTGTGATACAGACTTCAATGGTCAAACATGGTCAAATTTAGGAAGTATGTTGTAGTTCTACATAGAAACAGATGAATAAGGAATAAATAATATAAATTGTAAATAGTAAGAATTGGCTCAATGTTATGGAAGATGAAGGCTCAAGTAATCTATTACCTATTAGTTGTGTTACCAGAAAAAACAGTGTCCATTCACTCTGGGTTCAAAAATTCAGAGTGAAGTTGAAGATTGTAGGCAGAGGATAGCAGCCAAAGAACAAGGTATGTCTACAGCAGGACATAAAAGATTTGTGTCTCAGTTCAAGCAGGGAGAGAAGATTAGTTCTGCCATTTATTTCTGCTCACATCATCAACAGTTTGAATGATCATGCCTCTCACCTGTAGGGATAAATCTTATTTACCCAGTGTATTGATTCAAATGTGATTTTCTTCTGGGAAACCATCCTGAACACTCCTAGAAATGAATTGAACATCCCCAACTAAGTCAATTTAAAATGTGAAGTTCAATGTCACCAGAACAAACTGTGTGTCATTGAGTGTTTAAGTATTATTATTTATAAAATTGTTAAATAATTGTTGAATAGACACAAAAAAATAAGTATTTACACACTGGCTTACTGGCCATTTCAAAATTTATATGTATACATGGTACTTATTCTGAACAAATGATAATTTATTTTTAGATTTATTTTCTTTATATAACATATTTGTACATGTTTTTCATTTTAACATGTAAATTGTTTCTGAACATTTTATATATAAGCAAAGTTTTTCTTTTTCATTTATTATAAAGATATCAGTAATGATGTTGGTTATTGGTTTGCTGTATATTTTATTTATTAACCTTGGGTATATGCCATAAACTCCTGATCTCTTCAAGACTTAACGTGAAGGGTTCTATATTGTCACAGGGTTTTTCAGCAACTAATGACATATTCATGTGGTTTTTTTCTTTGAGTTTGTTTTTATAGTGGATTATACTGGTGGATTTTAGTTTATTGAACCACCCCTTGCACCCCTGGGATGAAGCCCACTTATTCATGGTGAATAATCCCTTTGATGTTTTGTTTTATTTTGATGGTGGATTTAATTTCTGAGAATTTTACTGAATACTTTTGCATCAATATTTATAAGCAAAATTGGTCTGAAGCTCTCTATCTTTGTTGGGTCCTAGCTTCATAGACTTAAGGAGGTATTCCCACTGTTTCTTTTTTCTATTTTTTTCATTTTTTTAGAATAGTTTGAGGAGTATTAGTATTAGCTATTCTTTGAAGGTCTAGTAGAATTATGTACAAAAACCTTCTGGCCCTGGGCTTATTTTGGTTGAGAGGTTTTTAAATGAATGTTTCTATTTTCTTCAGGCTTTTGGGACTGTTGAGATCATTTACTTGATCTTGATTTAAGTTTGGTAAGTGGTATCTGTCCAGAAAATTATACATTTCATCTAGATTTTCCAGTTTTGTTGACTATAGGCTTTTGTAGTAAAATATAATGATGTTTTCCTCTTGGGTCAGTCTGTTCTTCTATTTGTTCTAGAGCTTTCAGCTATGCTGTTAACTTGCTAATATAGGATCTCTCCAATTTCTTCATGAAGGTACATAGTGTTGTAGATTTTCCTCTTAACATTGCTCCCATTGTGTTCTATAAATTTGGGTATGCTGTGTCATCATTTGCATTGAATTCTGGAAAGTCTTTAAATTCTTTCTTTGTTTCTTCAGTGACAAAATTTCATTTAGCATATTGTTGTTTAGGTTCCATGGGCTTTCTGGTTTTTATTGCTGTTGTATGTTGTTGCTGTTATTGTTTTTGTTACAGAAGTCTAGCCTTAATCCATGGTGATCTGATAGACTGCATGGGATATTTTCAATCTTCTTGTATCTGTTGAGGCTTGTTTTGTGTCCAATTAAATGGTCAATCTTGGAGAAGGTTCCATGAGTTGCTCAAAAGAAGCTATACTCTTTTTTGTTTTGGGGTGAAATGTTTGGTAGATATCTGTTAAATCCATTTATTTCATAACTTTTGTTAGTTTAGCTGTTTCTATCTTTATTTCCTGTTTCCATGATCAGTCCAGTCATGAAAGGTGGGTATTGAAGTCCTCCACTATTATTGTTTGAGTTTTAATGTGTGTTCTGAGCTTTACCACTTTAATAAAATTTTTTTTACTAATGTTGGTGCCCTTGCATTTGGGGCATGGATGTGCAAAATTGAGAGTTCATCTTGGTAGATTTTTCCTTTGATGTGTATGAAGTGTCCTTCTCCATTTCTTTGGATTACTTTTGGCTGAAAGTCTATTTTATCAGATATTAGAATTGTGACTCCAGCTTGTTTCTTGGGATGATTTGCTTAAAAAACTTTTGTCCAGTCCTTTACTCTGTCTTTGTTGCTGAAGTGTGTTTCTTGTATGCATCAAAATGATGAATTCTGTTTGTGTATCCAGTCTCTTAGCCTGTGTGATTTTAATTGGGGAATTTAGTCCATTGGCATTGAGAGATATTAAAGACCAATGATTGCTAGTTCTTGTTATATTTGTTGTTAGGGGTTGTATTATGTGTGTTTGATTCTTTTCTTTTGTATTTTTGTGAGATGATTAACTTCTCATGTTTTCTTGGGTGTAGGTACCCTCTTTTTATTGGAGTTTTGGTTTTAGTATCTCTATTCAACTGGATTAGCAGAACAATGTTGTTTAAATGTGATGTTATCATGGAATATCTTGATTTCTCCATCTATAGTAATTGAGAGTTTTGCTGGTTATAGCAGCCTGGGTTGTCATCTCTGGTTTCTAAAGGTCTATATGACATCTGTCCAAATTTTCTGGATTTTAGTGTCTCTCTTGAGAAGTCTGGTGTATCTCTGATAGGTCTGCCTTTTTTATGATACTTGATATTTTCCCATTATAGCTTTTAATAGTCTTCTTTGTATTCTACATTTAATACAAATGGTTAGTGTTTTTGTTATTATATGGCAAGCGTAGTTTCTTTTCTGGTCAAATGTATTTGGTATTCTGAAGGCTCCTTGTGCATTTATGGTTATCGCTTTCTTTAGGTTAGGGAAGGTGTTCTCTATGATTTTGTTGAAGATGTTTTCTTACCCTTTGAACTGGGAATCTTCATACTCTTCTGTTCCTATTATTCTTAGGTTTGATTTTTTTCATTGTGTCCCAAATTTCCTGGATGTTTTGGATTAGGAGCTTTTTAACCCTGTGTATTATGATTGACTGATGTGTCAGTGTCTGGTGTGGTATCTTCTATGCCTACTAGTCTCTCTTCCATATCTTTTATTCTGTTGGGGATGTTTGCATCTGTAGTTATTGATATCTTTTCTAGGCTTGCCATCTCCAAGGTTGCCTGCATTTGAGATTATTTTTCTATTTCCAACTTTAGGTCTTTGGCTATTTTGTTCAATTTCTTCACCTGTTTGTATTTTCCTATATTTCTTTAAATGATTTATTTGTTTCCTCTTTATTTATTTCTACCTGTTTCCTTGTATTTACTTGTACTCTTTTAAGTGAGTTATTTATATCCTCCTTAAAGGTCAGTATCATCTTCAAGAGATGGTATTTTATGTCAAAATATTGCTTTTCATTCATATTAGGGCATCCAGGGCTTCCTGTGGTGGGAGAACTGGGTTCTGATGGTTTCAAATTACATTGGATTCTGTTCTGTTTGTTCTAGTGCTTGTCTCTTGCCATCTGGTTATTTCTGGTGTCAACTTGCCTAGGTGTCTCAGACTGGATCCTGTCTCCTTGGTTGTAGGTAGAGCTTTGTGATTTGGGTTAGAGCAGGCCTCCTGAGAGGCAGGCAGTGCTGTCTGGTTAGGGCATGTCTCCTATTTCCCTAGTAAGAGCATGTCACTTGTTTCCATTTGTTCTTATGCTTTTAGTTAAGACATACTTCCTGGGAGAGGGGTAGGTTGTGGGGTCTTGGTGGCATGGGAAGGCTTTCTGATCTACCATGGATTCAGGTGGAAGTGGGATGATTTTCAGCCAGAAATGGATAGATCCCACTTCTGATGGGATCTGTGGGGGTCCCAGGTAGTATGAGATTTGAGGCATGAGACTAATTTGTGTTTCTGATTATGGCAGACCTCCTGGGAGACAGGTACGCTATGTTGTCAGGGGTGAGGAGACCTGTTAGGTTTTAATCTTTTTTTTCTGGTTCCAATTGTCATCCTGTTTGTAATGAAGATTTTCCTTATGATTATTACAATATTGTACTATGTCTAGCTCCTCTTATTACTTTCTTTGGCAAGTATGAGAAATCACATTGGCTATGCCATTGATATTGAAGTTTAGACACTGAGGTATGTGGGGCAGTAGACTGTGACAGGCAGCCTGGCCCCTGGTGGAGCACAGGCTTAACCCCGGAAGACCCAGTGGTGTTAGCCCTGCAAGGAACCAGAAGGCATTTTTCCAACACTCCCAGGAGGCCCTGGCTCACATCAAGTAGCTACAACCCCCACAGCTCCCCCACCCCTCCCACCCCTGTAGAGAGGTCTGTCATGTAGGAACATCATACCAAACCCTCCCACATGCAGATAAGGTATCACTAAACTCTCAAAACAAGCCAATGTGAAGTACTTGTTGTCAGACCCTGATGCATCCCAAACTTTATATTACACCATCCCAAACTGTATATGAGAGATCCTATCCAGAATGAATAAAGGTGTGAGAACTACTCCATCATTTGAGAGCTTCTATCATTAGAGCTGTAACACTGCTGCTTGGGAAGAGGTCTGCTCTGCTGAAATGCCACCAGAAGCTTCCTGCACTCCTCGCCAGCTAGTCGGCCTCTCTTGGGCTCAGCCTGGACTCAACTCAGTGCAGGGCCGTGGGTACAGCATCTTGGAGCAACAGAGGTGGCAACTGCAGAGACCAAGGTGGAGGGGATTCCCGTTCCTGCTTGCACTCCCCTCTTTGGCTGAAACCTTGCACTTGGCAGAGCCAGAGATCCCTGTGGAAAGCCTCCAGCACACAGGCTCACAGTGGTACTTTAACCTTTACTATTATAAGAGAAAACAATTCATGGAGATTGACAAGTATAGTTTGTATAAAAACTACCCCTTGCTACCATTCCTCATCTCACATAAGTTTTTGTTTGAGCTCTTTATGAGGAAATTGCTTCACTCCTTACTTATAATTTTGGAATCTCTTATAGCAATTTTAGCAATTTTATGATTTGATAAGAAGAAATTTTAGAAACTTCTTGAACAATATGCCACTTGAAATTTGATAACTAGTTTGTGGCTATACTGTGTGATGTTTCCATTTTCCTCAGATTGTCTTAAAACTGAGTATATAAGATCTGCCTAAAAAATTCACATTAATTTGAATCCTTTGCATACCTGCATTTTTACCTGGATATTAAACTGTCAGTATATTAAATCACCTAACTACTCCTTATACCAGACAATAACATCAGAGACAAATATATTCTTCAGGTAATATTGTTTCCCATGAAGAACTTGAGATTGTATCTTTCATCATAATAATTATAGTTTCCAAATGAATTTATTCAAATGTTATGAGGAATAGTTCAAAATGTATGTATAAATCCTTCATGACTAAAACACAACATACTTGAATCATTACGCTAAAATTTGATGAGACTAGTTAAGAAAAAATGATTATTTAGTCATTTCTACATATAGAATTCTAAAACAAAGAAAATCTATTTTTATGATAAAATTTCATGCTGTTTTCTCACACTTCCTTCTAAAGTTATCAATCAATCAATATGTTGTGAACATTTTTTCCCAATAAGATGATAAATGGGTCATAATTGGTAAAGTTCAAGCTCAAACATATACCATGCACTTCCTTAAATGTGGACATTATGTTTTTACTTCTGGTGGTGATTGGTTTTATATAACTATCATTCCTGTCATCTACAGTTACAGAATCTGACAATAAATATCAAAATAAACTGTCACGACATACTAGAAAGAATGCAAGACAGAGAGTTACTGAAGGCTATAATATTCAGTTCTTAATGATGGACTGAATTTTTAAATGTACTTCTTCTAAGAGAAGCACACTGACTTGCATGGAACTCACACATGGAGGAACAGATGATACTTAGGAATATAACACAGGATAAAGGTCAACCAGACTAGATGTAAATTAAGGCGATAATTTTTTTAAAACACAAGAAAGAAGGCACTGTAGAAGGGAAGTCTGACTTCAGTCTGAAGTCAATTTTTTTACAGAATTACAAATTTTACAGGATGGTTAGATATTTCCTAAACTGCACCATGAAGAATAGCACAATGGAAATCTAGATTAAGTACCTTTAAACTCTAAGGTGAGTAAGCAAAGATTTCACCAGTTATTACTAAGAAAATTAATTTAAAAATTGTTTTAAATTTCTGTGAGGTGTGTGTGTGTGTGTATGTGTGTGAATGTAAGGGCCATAATATGTGAGAGATGGTCAGAGGAAATTTACAGTAATCAGGTTTTTCCTTTACCACTTAGGTCTTAAAGATTGAATTCAAATCAGGCTTAGAAGCAATGACCTTTGCCTGCTGGGTAATTTAGTCAGCTCTTCAAAAAATTACAACTTTTGAAAAATTAAATATATGTACCTTATTGGATAAAGACCATGTGATATCCAATAAAACCTCAAAGGGCCCTGGTACATCAGTGAACTTTACACCACCCTATAATATAGTGGGAGAAAATAAAATATGCCAAATAAAAGTAATACCACATTGTCTTATTTTGTGTTTGGTCTCAAAATTTGAATTACCTCAAACAATATGGAGAATTTTGCTAACCAGAGCCAACACATGGGACAGAGAGAAGTTGTAAAAAAGAAATAAGAACACAAAGTTAAAGAACAAACAATTGAGGAAATATTAATAGAAGTTATTTTAAATTTAACTAAAAGCACATATATATGAGTACTAAGAGATTCTTGAATATATATATATATATATATATATATATCCCTTTGGGTTACTATTATTATTTCATATTTTTATAATATCCATATATATAATACTTCAGAATTGTAGACTTTTATGTAAGAGTAATAATAATGACTAATACCTTAAATATATTATCAGAATATTCAAAATCAAAGTATCTTTAACCTGGTGAACACAAGGTTGAGAAGAGTATAGCAGAAGAAATCTTCTGCTGCTAAATCCTACCAGATAATGTGCATTTACATGTTTACTCAACTTTTCAGTGAATAAATGAATCGCCATCCAAGAGTTGTGTAAGGTTAACCTATTATAAATTTAAGATACATTTCCATGTGATCTTAAATATCAAATAAGCACAGTAGAAATGTCATTAAGTAACACAATGAGAATGAAGATTAAAAAATGATATCTACACACATATGCATACAAATGCAGTCACAAACCCAAATTTTCAATAATGTGATAGTATGCAATTATATGGCCTAACTTGGTATTCATTCCAACATTACCTCTTGTTGGTTAAATTATATTTCCCCCTCCCCCAATTTTCTCTCCTAGAGTTGGAACTATTACTGGCCCAGTTTTAATGGAGCTTTTGTCCTTTTCCATTGCCGTTAATCACACATACAGTAATGAGGGAGGATTTCTTAAATGATCTCTGATAGTCTAGAGATGCTTTCCTCTTTTTCTGTGCCAGAAGAGATGTCCAGTTGTCTCTTGGCACTCAGGTTACTCACTCTAAAAAATATAGAAATACTTGTGTAATTACATCCACAGAGATTCAAGAGGTCTTATTACAATATAAAAGCAGTACTAGTTTACATCCATGTGAAAAATAGTGCCGTGTGTGCTGTAAAGTAAGGAAGGGCTTATGAACACTTTCCTAATATCCGTGTGAGTCCATGACACTTGAATGCCACTGAAAATGAGGTTTTACAGGGCCTTTTATTAATAGTGGTGGTAGGAGTAATTTCTGTCTCCAATTTTCTCTTTGCCTCTCTCTCTGCATGTCTATGTCTTTCTGTGTGACTCCCTCTCTCTCTCTCTCTCTCTCTCTGTATGTTTGTATGTGTGTGTGTTTGTGTTTGTGTGTGTGTACGCACAGATGTATATGTTTCATGCCATATGTGTGAAATCAGTAGACAACTTTTCAGAGTCCATATTCTTGTTACATTTTGTTTTTGAGACAAAGTCTCTCTTGCTGTTTTTGTTTCACTTGTTTTTACAGACTGGCTAGCACATGGATTTTGGAAGATTTTCCTGTCGTTATGTTTCTGGTATGCACACAATTGCAGCTATTTGAAATTCAAGTCTTCAGGTAACTTTTATAAAGATCTTTACAAACAGAATTATTTAGCCACACTATTTGACAGTTACAGGGACTAAACAGCTTCACAAGGTTTAGTAATAATATAAAATTAGTAAATTAATCACTTCTTTCAGTGGTTATGTGTGGAGTTCTGTTTGAAGATTACTTCCTTTATGCAAAGCAGTACTACTTGAAATATCAAAGCAGTGGATAAAGTATAATATATTTTCACATATGAAAGATTGGACAGAAACATAAACAGCACAATTATATCTAGCATATATACACAGTCTGTCAAGGAAAAGGTACTACCTAATTGATAACAGCTGTTGTCTTGTATAATCACCTTGGTACTAGGTACCTGTGAGTGCATCTTAATGGATACTGCCTTATGAGGCATATGAGGCTTATGAGTAAAGAGAGCATAAAATTTTAGTTCTGACAATGTCCATTGTTTGAAGACCATATTCTTCAGAACATGTACACCCCTATTCATGATACATTGTACTTCGTTTAAGTGCTCACTCAGTGGTGATGCAGTATTCAAAGAACGATTTTAACTAGTATGTGCCAATTTCTTGGCAATTTGTGTATTAATAACCTCTTCTATTGATGTCACCAATGGTTAATTTTAAAACAAGACACAGCAACTCTACTTTCTTTGTGTCACTGTGAGGATACCTATGATGATGTGTCTTGCTTCAGGTTTTCCTAACTAAGTTTCCATTCAGATTTCATTATAGTTCCTTAACTTGAACAAAATTAATTAATAGTTATATGATCATTTGAGTGGACATTTCTTTTCCCAAGCAAGGGAAACAGCCATATGAAGATTAAAGTCCTGATGCTTAGAAGAGTATTCCAAACCAGTGTAATTTAGGTCCAGAAAATAGGTTGTATAGTAACAACTGCCCAATTTCTTGTGGTGTCTACATTTCTGCACATTAATATGTAAGCTATGCCAGGATCTTCTCTTCTTCTTCTTTCACATAAGCACATTGTTCTCAGGGGTATCCAGGGCTGAAAAATGAATTTTAGAAAGTAGAGTGAGTAGGGAATTTGAGCAGGTGGATGACTCCTTGAATATAACTTAGCTTTGCTCTAAGGGTCAGTACAAGCCCTGTCATCCATGTAAAACCTAAAGTCTCTTTTTCAATAAATGTTGTAGTGTTATGTGAACAGCATTTATCTTTCTTTTCAAGGTTCATTCTCTTAGACCAAATGTAATGTTTCTTTTGTAACAACAAGAAACTATAACAAGAATGAATATCATAAAATCCGTATGTGTTAATTTCTAAGTGTTTCTGTAAACATCAGGAATGCAGCATGATTGATAATATCATATCATTGCAAATCAAGGTTTCTTGCAGTTATCAGGTAGACTAAATTGCTAATCAATAGAAAAGAAATACTTTTTAGTTTCAAAATATAATGGGATTTTAAAATATTTAATTTAAAAGTTATTAATATACTTATGCATGCTTTAGAGAAAAGTCACACACATTGAAAAGAAAACATCATGCATATCCTTTTCTCAGCTCTATATCTTGTCTTGGCCCAGAACTCCAGCTGAAGACCCCTCTTCTACCTGTGCTCATATCAGTCCTAGAAGCAATACGTAAAACACTGCCCCCACTAACCCTCCTAAGAGAGCTTAGAGACTGTCCAGATGCCTCAACAGTACCACTTACCTCAGCTCAATATCCCAGCCCACAAATGTGGTAAAAGCCCTATTCTATGAGAGGACAGCCCATACTAGGATCCTCACAAGGCACCACAAAAGCCCAGCAATTTTACTACAGCAAGTTCTGAGTATTCAAACACATGTGAAGCACAATAAAAATGATTTTAAGACAAATTTTATAAAGCTGATAGCGGGTTTTAAAGAGAAAATGAATAAATCACTGAAAAAGAAATCCAATAAAATACAAAGAAACAGTGGGATCAAATGAATAACTTTTATAAGTAAATGAATAAACACATATATAAATACATAAATAAATAAGGAGCAATCAGATGGAGATGAATCACTCAGAAATAATAGAAAAAACAGAGACTGAGAGAATCCTGGAGATGGAAAATCTAGATAAATGAACAGGAAGTACAGACAAGAACATTACCAACATAATAGAATGGATGAAAAGAGAAACTCAAACATTGAATACATAATAAATGAAATGAGTCAATAAAATTAAAACTAAAACATTTCTGACAAATTATCCAAGAAATCTGGAACATTATGAAAACACCAAAACTAACAATAATAGAACTTGAAGAAGGAAAAAGATTCCCTACTGAAAGCTCAAAAAATATTTTTAACAAAATCATAAAAGAAAAATATCCTAAAATAAAGGAGATGCCTATATAGTCCAAGAAGCTTATAGAACGTAAAGAAGATTGGACCAGAAAAAAATTCTTTCTGTTAAATAATAATCAAACCTTTACATGTACAGAATAAAGAAAAAATATTAAAAGCAGTAAGGGAGAAATGCCAAGAAACATGTAAGGCAGACTTTTTAAAATTACATCTGACTTCTCAATTGGGGGCTTACAAGCTGGAAGGATCTGGGCAGATGTCTTGCAGATTTTAAAAGACCACAGATGCTATCTGAGGCTACTGTAGAAAGCAAAACTTTCAAACAAAATAAATGGAAAAAAAACAAAATATTCCATGAAAAAAAAAAAACAAATTTATTCAATATATATCCACAAATTCAGGAATACAGAAGATACTAGATGGAAAACTCCAACCCAAGAAAGCTAACTATATCCCAAACTTTTGAACACACACACAGATCCACCAACATCAAAATATCAGAAATTACCAATCATTGGTAACTAATTTATCTAAATATCAATGGATTCAGTGCCCCAATAAAAACAACCAACTAACAGAATGACAGAATGCATGAAAAAACAGGAAAAATCAATCTCCTGCATACAAGAAATAACCTTAATATAAAAGCTAGACATGACCTAAGAGTAAAGGTCTGGAATAAAGATTTTATAAACAAAATGATATAATGAACAAGGTGGTGTAGCCATTCTATTATCTACAAATTAGATTTTAAATCAAATTAATCAAAGGATATGAGAAAAAGCACTTCACACACATCAAAAGAAAAATTCACCAAGATGATACCTCAATTCAAAATATCTATTCCCCAAATTCATGGGTAATCATGCTTGTTAAAGAATCTTTATTAAAGCTTAAATCACATAATGATCCTCATACATTAATAGGAAAAGAATTTGATAGCCCATTCTCTCCAACTGCCAGGTCATAGAGACAGAATCTAAACAGAGAAATAATGAATCTAACAGAGGTTATAAATCAAATGTACCTAACAGATATCTACAAAATATTTCACCCAACCACAAAAGAACATACCTTCTTCTTAGCAACTCACTGAACTTTCCCACACAATGAATATATTCTTGGTCACAAATCAAGTCTCAACAAATACAAGAAAATTGAAATAACCCCTTGTATCCTTTCAGACAACCACAAATTATAGCTGCAATTCAGAAATAAGAGGGAACCAGAAACTCATGAAAACTAAACAGTTCTCTTCTGAATGAACACCTGGTCAAGGCAGAAATAAAGAAATTAAGAAATTCCTAGAAGCCAATAAAAAGGAATGCACAATATATCCAAACTTCTGGGACACAATGGAAGTGATTCTAAGAGGAAAATTCAGAGAACTAAGTGCACTTATAGAGAAATAAGGGATATCTCATACTAGCAACTCAACACCATACATTAACCCCATAAGATGAAAAGAAGCAAACATACAAAAAGGATTACAGGGCAGAAAATTATCAAACTAGAATTAAAATAAATAAAACAAGAAAAAAAAATCAGCAAGAAAGACAAATGCTTATCCAAACTAGCAAAAAGGCAACAAAGAAAGAATTTCAGACCAATTTCCCATTTGAACATTGATGCAAAAATACTCAGTGAAATACTCACAAACTAAAACCAAGAACACATCAAAAAGATCACTCACCATGACTAAGCATAGACCTCATTACAGATATTCAGAAAAGGTACAACATATGAAAATCTGTCAAAGTACTCCACCTATATATTAGATGCTAAAAATTCCTTTGAAAAATCCAATTCCCTTCACTAATAACATCATGAGGATCAGGGATAAAAAGTACATATCTAAATATAATACAAGCAATATATAACAAGTCTATAGTCAACAACAAATTAAATAAAGACAAATCAAAGTACCTCTAATAAAATCAGGGAAAAGACAAGGCTATCCACTCTCTCCATATCTTTTCAATATAGAACTTGAATTTCTGGATTTAATAAGACAACTGAAGGAGATCAAGGAGATATACATTGAAAAGAACTAAGTCAAAGTATTTTTATTTGCATATGTTATAATAGTATACACAAATGACCCCAAAAATTCTATCAAGGAATTCCTACAGCTGATAAACACATTCTGAGAAGTGGCTGAATAAAAAATTAACTCAAAAAATAATTCAGTAGCCCTTTATGTACAAACAATAAAAAGGTTGAAAAGGAATTAGGGAAACAATCTGCATTATGATAACTACAAATAATATAAAATATCTTGGAGTAGCTCAAACTAAGCTAGTGGAAGACCTATATTACAAGAAAATCAAGATATTAAGAAATAAATTGAGGGAGATACGAGAAGATGGAAAGATTTCCCATGTTCTTTGAGTGACAGATTTAACATGATAAAAGTGACCATTTTAACAAAAGCAATTTACAAATTCAAATGCAATCACTATCAAAGTTCCAACACAATTCTTTACAGACATTGAAATGGCATTACCCAATTTCATATGAAAAAAAAAAAATCCAGAAAGCTAAAACAACCATGAAAAATAAAAGAATGTCTGGAAGCATCACCACCCTGATTTTAAGACCTATTACAGAGCAATAGTAATAAAACTCTCATCTTATTGGCAAACAGACAGATGAGTAGATCAATAAAATCAAATAATAAAAGCAGACATGAGTCCACACACCTATGTGTAAATACTTTTTAATTCAGACTCATGACTGTTCTAGCAAGGGATCACATCCAAAGGCCTAAGGCCATGTCATATAGCTGGGATGCTGAAACACTCTTGGATTACAGTATGATATGACTGGAATATATACATGCCCTTAGTATATACCTTTTATTCCAAACAATGAAATTAATGTTAGTTTATAAAAGGAAGAAACCATGTTTGAAAGTGAAATCTAAATGAGGGACAAAGTGATAAATTAGAGAAATATTTGACAGAATAAAGCAGGGAGAGGATATACCCAACCTTCACATAAACAGACAGGAAAGAGGAACCCTGAGAGAGAAAGAGAGAGAGCTAATCATCTATAGCACATAGAACTAAAGAAACACCAGAAAACCAAGTAATATAATTTAAAACGTAGGGTACAGATCTAAACAGCAAATTCTGAACAGAGGAATCTCAAAAGGCTGAAAAACACATAAAGAAGTGTTCGACATTGTGGCACCACTTTCTTCTCAGAGGATGTTGATCATCAGCCTAAGAGGACAGAAGAAGCAGAGGAAGAGAAGTGTTCAGAAGGTCATGAGTATCTTGGCATGACCTGAAGAAAGTCTTGCAGCAGAACAAGTCTACTTTATTGTTTCAGGGCTCTTTTAAGATGGGCAGGTGGAAAAGGCTAGTTGGTTATGACATCAAGTGAGTGAGAAGGGTTGGTTTGATATAACACACCATCTAATTTTCATGTATCTGGGAAGCAAGAATTCAACAAGCTTGCTGAGCTATGCAGCCTTCCAAAGAGCTCTGTACAAAACCGATTTTCAGACAAGGCCAGCCGCCTCTGTTCAGGGACACAACACAATCTAGATAGAGACAGATACAGGGATGCTCCTTCAAGAAAGCCTCATTTTGTACCTAGCTCAGAAAGCCATCATGTCATGGGGGATTTTTCCATTCATAGGAGGGTTCGCAAATACAACATCCTTAGACATGCAAATGAAAATATTCTGAAATTCCATCTTAGACATGTCAGAAAGGCTAAGATCAAAAATTCATGCTGGCAAAGATATAGGCTAGGGGAACACCCTGCTCCATTGGTGAGTTACTTTTACAGCAACTTTGGGAGCAAAAGTGGTAGGTTCTCAGAAAATTGGGAAAATTGGGAATCTAACTACCTTAAAAACACAGCTATATCACTCCTTAGAAAAATACCCAAAGGATAATGCATCATAACACAAGGACACTTCCTCAACTATGTTCATCTCAGCTTTATTTTTAATAGCCAAAATCTGGAAACAACCTAGATGTCTCCCTAGGAAATGGAATTAGAAGAGATATTGCAAATTAATGAGGAAAAGGGAGGCACAGGGGAGATCTGGTGGAAAGAGGTAGAGAGTACTGGGAGAAACAACTGGAATTGGGAGCATTTCAGGGGTAAGCTAAATAACCTAGTGCAATGGAAACCTACAGAAATCTATAAGGGTTATCCAAACTAGGACTCCTACCAATGGGAATTGGGTACCTGAATAGGCCATCTTCTGTAATCAAGCAAGCCTTCCAGTGGAAGGACTGTGGCAACAACTCAGCAACAAAATCTACAGTTTCTCCAGTGTAAGATATGGGTAAAGATGATACAGAAATTGTGGGAATGTAAAACCAATGAATGATGGTTGGAGTCCAATGACATGAGAGGGAATCTTCCACACTGCTTAGAGGACCATGACATCTACTCTGGATAGATTGGCAATAAAAATAAAAAGGAAAGAAAGAGAGAGAGAGAGAGAGAGAGAGAGAGAGAGAGAGAGAGAGAGAGTAAGAAGAAAGAAAGAAAGGAAAGACAGAAAGAAAGAAACAAGGAATGGTCGGAAGGAAGAAAGGAAGAAAGACAGAAAGAAAATAAAGAAAAAAAAAAAAGAAAGAAAAGAAAGGAAAGGGAAGTCAATGAAATGATTCCTAATGAGATTCTGCTATACTCTTAGATTATTCTCATAGATTGGTGCCTAACCCAGCTGTCATTAGAGAGGCTTCATCCAGCAACTGATGGACACAGATGAAGAGCTTATCAAATATTATGCAAGCTCAGGAATCTTGAAGAAGGAAAGGAAAGTTTGTAGGAATCAGAAAGGTTTAGGAGACCACAAGACAAAATTAATAGAATCATCAAACCTGAGCTCATAGGGGTTCAGAGAGACTGAACTTACAACTAGTGAGTTTACATGAGTCTTCCCTAGACCATATGCATAAGTGCTTGGTCTTTTTATGGGACACTGAACTATAGGAAGCAGAAACAATCGCTAACTCTTTTGACTAATTCTGGGACAATTTACCTCATACTGGGTTGTCCCATTCGGCCTTAATATGAGAGAAGGTTCCTAGTCTTACTGAAGTTTGATACACCATGTTTAATTAATATCCATAGGATCCCTGTCCTTTCATAAAGAAAGGGGGAGGATAAATGGACAGAGCAAGGTCTAGGAAAGGAAGAGAGAGGGGAAACTGTTCAGAATGTAATATATTAGAGAAGAGTAAATAAAGTATTGTAAAACATCAGGCAATCGTGTATACCTTATGAAAGCTTTTTCCAAAATCTAATAAATATATTTTAAAGACTATTTAGAAAATGCAAACTTTGTGAAATACTTTGCATTAATATCTTCCTTATTTCAGCATTCCAGGCAAGAAATATTAGAAATGAGGGCATATAGATTTATTACATTAATTTTCTTACCATATATATATATATATAATTATAATCATATATATACTATATGATTATAATTATATAATACTAATTTCTTCCTTTACAATCACCAGGAAAAGGGAAAACAAAACACTTCTTTTTTTTTAGTTTTTCGAGACAGGGTTTCTCTGTATAGCCCTGGCTGTCCTGGAACTCACTTTGTATACCAGGCTGGCCTCAAGCTCAGAAATTTGCCTGCCTCTGCCTCCTGAGTGCTGGGATTAAAGGCGTGTGCACCCACTGCCCGGCTTAACAAAACACTTCTTGATATAGCATATTTTATCACTCTTTTCTGTCATGGTTTTCATAAAATTATATTATCAAATTTTGAATTAAAATATTCTTATAGCTGTTTTAAAATATGTATTGACATTCAAAATGTTACCTTTTTATCTTATATTTGTTATTTATAAACAATTACCACAGTATTATTATCTTATTATGACCACAGGACCCAATTCATTACCTTGTTAATAAAATGATGTCTTCTTCCCTTAGAAATTTTACTGTTTATATATTAAACCTAACCTAAAACAGGGCTTTGATAAAACGTCTTTTAAGGATATTGAGAAGTTAATAAAATTCCACACATACTACTAATTTAACTAATTGCTTGCTATTTTTTTAAAAATGTTTATAAACCCATTTGAATATATTATTTTTATGAGAGGAAGTGTCTATCTTAACATTTGTATCAGTGTCAAATTATAGGATATTTGTGAATCTTCTCAGACTTTCAGTAAATTTCATGTTTCAATCCTTGATAACACTACTGTTACCAGTTTGTTTCATATAAAGAAATGCATAGAATCTCTATGTGCTTATATTGATAATAGTACAATATTATCATATATATATATATATATATATATATATATATATATATAAGAATGAGCTGATGATAACATATGGCAAATGATCAGAAATCATGGAGTACTTTCAGAACTACATATACATATATATTAAAATCTGGCCATGTAAACTTTAAAAGAAATTGAATAAGACGTAAATTGCCACCACAATGAAATCTGGTATATTAAATTCCATTAAAAATAATATTAATAATTTTCTTAAAATGCTGGTCTTTACATTTAAATAAATTTGGTGTTGAAATATGAAACAAACTCCTAAAAATACCACTGAATTTTAAAAAGGCTATTTGCTCAACTAATTTATCCCTTTAAATGTGAAAAATAAGTTATACTGTACTAAGTCTCATATTAATCAGGCCAATTACAGGGCCAATGGAGGCATAAGAAAAGATACCATCTGTGCATTAATAGCAACAGGGACATGAATTTTGTATGTGAAGTAAACAGAAGAATCATGACATATTTCCCTAATGGTTGTGAGAGATTACATGAATAATGGGACTCTAAAATTAACCTAAGAGTTACCAGCAGGCACAAGCTCTTCCACTCTGTCAGTCAATTTTGAATGAGTTAAGGTTTTCTGAATAAACTACCTCCTCAGAGTAAATCCATTCATTTGAACATTTCATTGCCTGTTTTTTACTGCATCAAAATGTGCTTTCATGTGGAACATAGGTCATTAGAGCCACTTATTTTTTTCTTCTACATTATACCTAAAAACTCAAACCTTGGAAAAATTAAGATATTAATGTACATTTCTTTAAAATTGGAAGGTTTAGCAAAGTAGACAGTGATAAGATTGGGAAGACAATATAATTTATGAATAAAAATTAGAAGGAACAGGTGTGATTGACACCCAGTATATCATATAAAAAGTATGTCCTTACTATCCTTAACTCAAGTCAGATAAAATTGAGCATAAATAGTTGTTTGAGATGATGAGAAATGGAAATATTTAGTTTCTTTTCTAATTGTTTTATTGGCAATAATTCAAAAAGTCAAAGTTTCAAAATGAGACAATGAGAATTTTGAGAAAATCTTAAACTGCTTTAGCTGATTCCTCCCTTGGTAATCTTTTGCCCAAATGTGAATGATACAGTCTGGTTAATCCAAAAGTCTGGTGATGCCTGCTAAATTCTGTTTCAATCATTTATCATAGAGCATATGTCTTTTGAAACTTTATTTATTAGAGACATGAATCAATTCAGTTCCAAGCTGTTGTCTATAATCATTATGAACCATTTGTTTTTTACAGTAAGTACCAAGCCCCTCAATACGTACTCTAGATCTCAGAAGATCCTTCAGTGTCTTAATTTTCTCCATGACCTCTGAAACTTTTCTTGACTCTGAGAACTTGGGGTATCTGATGAAGTTTTCTCCTTTCTTATCTGATAAATCTTTTGTTTCACTGTTCTCTTTTATGATGAGACATGTCTTTACAGGACAATTAACAAACAACGAATGAGAGGACATAGGCAGAGGGAAGGATGTTTGGGGATTATATGATAAAGGAAGAATTGTTGGACCTCTGGAAGTAGAATCAACTTTAAACTATAAACTTCTCCTTTTAAAAGATAAGGTACAGTGTCCTCTTTTTCTTTTTTTTTTTTAATTTCTCTTATTGATTCCTTTCTGGTATTTTTCATATTTGTAATATTCAAGTGTTTCCTTTATTTGTTCTAAAACTTTTCATGCTCCTTTCATAAGAATAACTTAACTAAATATTGTTGGATTTCCAAGCAGATATCTTTCACATGAAATCTAAAAATGCTTTTGGGCTTTAAAGATACCTGTGCAGTGAGGCATTATTTGTCATTCCCCTTTATATTCAATGACAATACTAAAATCATAAGGAAAATAGATATTGTCTCTAAATAAAAATATCTTTAGTCTATACAATGTTACTCACATATGTTTTCATGCTTAACCCATCCTGGAAAAAGACCACTTCTTCTGCCTCTAGCATTCTGTCATTTCTTATAGTTCTTTCTGTCTGGATGAAGGCCCCCTGGGCTTTTCTCCACATGCATTGCATGTCCATTTCTGCAATCCCCATTCATGACACATTTGGGATTTCATGTTGGTAACACTCTAAGGGTATTGTTTCTGATGTTACAGAGAAACACAATCTTACATCAAACTAATTGTTTGTATGGCTCTTATAGTCTTTTCAGACCCTCTCCTTTGATATTTCCCCACATCTTCAATACAGAAGTATTTGATATGTGTATTCATTTGGACTGGGATCCACCCTCTGCATTTTAACTATTGTTTTCTATAGTGGTCTCTCTCTATTGAAAAGACAGGTTTCATTGATGAGTGAGAAGATTATAGTTATCTCTGGGTATAGATTACACACCCTTCAGGTATTCTTACCATATAGGACAATGATTTAAAACATATTCTTCAGAGGCAAGAATGTTTGCTTCCTTCTTCCTTTGGGAGACTGCATTGGTATTCTTCAAAGATTAAACAATCCCCAATCAGGTGTCACTTGACCCCTGTTTCTGAAGTGTGTGGTATATGAATTTGAAAGGCACCATGTTAAAGTAAATGAGAGGGTTTGAAAGGATGAAAAAGAAGAGATAACTATTGTGCATATAATAACAAGAATGAGTTTAAGAAAAAAAGAACAAGAAGATGATGTAAGTGATTGACTAGAAACACAAAGGATCTATGAGAGAGATGAAAATGCCATACATATTCATCACTGATGAGTTTACAAAATTGTGCACAATAGTAAACTCAGGAAGTGGTCTTATTAAAACTATAAGTGGAAGAATGGAAAAATATTTTGCAAGTAAATTTAGAGATAACAGGACAAATAAACTATATGTAATGTGAGAGGACACATTTAAACATTTTTAAGACAATGCATTTCTTCCCAAAAAGTATTATAGCTTGAGCTGTGATGGATATTTCTTAGCATTTTTTCTATTATTATTTTGAAATATTTTATATTATTTGACATTTTCAGGTGCTTTTTATTAAATTTTTGACCATTTCACTTTGCATTACTCTGTATGATTCCTCTTTTTCTTCTATGGAACCCATTCTTATTCCCACCAAGATTCCATGTTCACATATTCATCAGGAACCCCATTTTAACTAAATGAGCACAAACACACACACACACACAAAACATGAAGATAAAATGAAAAATTGTTATTAAGATGGGCCTGAGTGAAACATTTAGTTTGACATGTCTATAGTTTATATGTATATTTCACTGTATAATATGAGATACAAAATATCTAGTTTGATAAATGTTGGATGTATTTTATTTATAGTAACCTAAGAAAACAAGACAGAACTCATGTCCTTAATTGCTGACTAGTAAGATTACTGACATAATTTTGAGATTGTAGTGTCCAACATCAGTTTTATCACTTATTCTCTAATTTCTTTATTCACCTAGCTCAAGTCAAACCTTCAGTGGACCATCAATTTTAAGATAAGACATTATTTGTAAATTGCTACTAACAGAAAAATAATTTGAGAATTTAAATCAACCATAAATCAATAATTCTGTGTAACACACAAATTAGTTGTTCACTTCTATCACTAAATTTAAGTTCCTCTCATCTACCCCATAGGGTTTTGCTATTTTAACTCCATTTGATTTACACTCTCTGATGTAAGGTTAGCAGTCACACTGTATTTGTGTTAAGAGTTAATTATTATCTACATTAAAGTTTGGCTTTCTTATTGGCTGTAAAGCTCTTGGATGTGGTTCTATAAGATGACTTAAGTAACTGTCTGGTTCTCTAGAAAGAATTATTCTTTCACAGTCTTTTTTCATTATTATTATTATTATTATTATTATTATTAATTATTATTTTGAAGATTTTTTATTGGATACTCTATTTATTTATATTTAAAGTGTTATCCCCTTTCTCAGTTTCCCATCCAGAAACCCCCTATCCCATCCTCCCTCACCCTGCTTTTATGAGGATGTTCCCCCGCCCAACCACCCCTCCCATATCCCCGCCCTAGCTCCCAGGGACTAAACCAGCAACCAAAGAGTATACATGGAGAGACCCATGGTTCCAGCTGCATCTGTAGCAGAGGACGGCCTTGTCGGCCATTGATGTAAGAAGAAGCCCTTGGTTGTATGAAGGCTCAATGCCTCAATGTAGGAGAATTATTTTGTATTATCAAAGCAATCTTGCACTGTTCTACTTCCATTTCAATGATATTGTGCTTCAAAGGGTAAATAATTGAAACTTTGGAGCAGATTTTATTTGCTAATTATAACCAAAACAAATAGTATATAATAAACCACATTACTAAATTTTAGTGATAAGAAAAACAAGTAGAATTAGTTCTTACATGATAATTGACAATTGCTGCTCCAGTCATCAACTGCACCTAGGAGCAGATACATTACTCTAACCATCCCTGCCCTGCCCACACACAGAGTCAGCTTCAGCCCCAGGAATTCTGATACCACCATGCTAACAGTGAGTCCCCCACCACTGTGCACCAATACCTAGCCTAAATGGGACACCAACCCCCAGGGTCCAGAGGACCCAAGACCTCCTGCCTTGGCTCCTTAACAGAGAAACATCTTTCTTCCCATTCACAGCTGAGCCTGGAAGCAAATCATGTGAACCAGCAGCACCAACCACATCCTTACCTAGAGTCAGTTTGGCTCATATGAGGTCTGCTACAGTGAAGCTCACAGATCATACATTGTAGATGCACTCCCACACCAGAGACAGCCTGACTGAAGGAGGCACAATAAACCAGGCTTATAGGAGGGACAGGCTCCAGCCATAGACAGCAAGGCCATTTAAAACCGGAGATAACCAGATGTCAAGAGGCAAGCACAAAAACACAAAGAACAGAAATCAATGCAAGTTGGCACAATCAGAACTCTGTTCTCCCACCACAGCAAGCCCAGGATACCCTAACATACTTGAAAAGCACGATTCTGATCCCATATCATGAAGATGATAGAAGACCTTAAGGAGGACATAAATAGCTGCCTTAAAAAACTAAAGGAAAACACCATCGAACAGATGATGAAATTGAACAAAATTGTCCAGGATCAAAAAATGGAAATAGAAACATAAAGAAATTGCAAAGGGAGATATTCCTGCAGGATGAAAACCTAGGAAAGAGATCAAAAGTCACAGGTTCAAGCATCACAAACAATACAAAGAGATAGAAGAAACAACCTAAGGCATAGAAGATGTCATAGAAAACATAGTCAACATAATAGTCAAAGAAAATACAAAATGCAAAAAGGTTCTAAACCAAAACACCTAGGAAATTCAGGACAAAATGAAAAGACCAAACCTGTGAATAATAGGTATAGAAGAGAGTGAAGATTCCCAATTAAAAGGGCCAGTAAACATCTTCAACAAAATCATAGAAGAAAACTCTCCTAACATAAAGAAAGAAATGCCCATGAATGTACAAGAAACCTACAGAATGCCAAAAAAATAAATTCCTCCCATCACAAAATAATTAAACCATCAAATATAGAGAACAAAGAAAAATATTAAAAGCAGTAAGGGGAAATGGTCAAGTAACATATAAAGAGAGACCTTTCAGAATTATACTGAACTTCTCAACAGAAACTCTAAAATCCAAAAGATCTTGGGCACATGTCATACAGATCCTATGAGAAAAAAATGCCAGTCCAGGCTATTCTACCCAGCAAAACTCTCATTTCTTAGAGAAACCAAGATATTCCATGACAAACCCAAAACCAAAGTTAAACAGTATCTTTCCACCAATCCATACCTCCAGAGGATAATAAAAGGAAAGCTGCAATGCAAAGTATACCCAACAACAACAACAACAACAACAACAACAGAACAAACAAAAAAACCATCAGATCCTACAATAAAATCCCGTACTCAACAAAACTGGAGAATCTAAATGAAATGGAGGATTTTCTAGACAGATACCAAATATCAAAGTTAAATTAGGAATGGATAAACCATCTAAACAATCCCATAAACCCTAAGAAAATCGAAGCAGTCATTAAAAGTCTCCCATCCAACAATATCTCAGGGCCAGACGGTTTTAGTGCAGAATTCTAACACACTTTCAAAGAAAATCTAATATCAATCCTTCTCAAAATATTCCACAAAATAGAAACAAAAGAAACACTACCTTATTAGTTCTATGAAGCCAGAGAACTATTCTATTATTCTATTAAGCCTATACCTAAACCAAACAAAGACCCAACATAGAAGAAAAATGTCAGATGACTTTCCCTTATGAATACTGATAAACATATCCAAGAACACATAAAAATGGTCATTCACCATGATCAAGTAAGATTCATCCCAGGGATGCAGGGGTGGTTCAATATACAGAAATCCATCAACATAATACACTATAAATACAAACTCAAAGAAAAAACATCACATGAACATTAAAACTTATTAGATGCTGAAAAGGGCTTTGACAAAAAACAACATCCCATCATGTGAAAAGTCTTGTAATCAGGAATTAAAGATCCATACATAAACATAATAAAAGCAATATACAGCAAAGTAACAGCAAACCTCAAATTAAATAATGAGAAAATTGAAGCAATCCCACTAAAATCAGGGACATGACAAAGTTGCCCACATTCTCCCTCTTTATTCAATATAGTACTCAAAGATCTAGCTAAATCAATTAAGCAGCAAAAGAAGGTCAAAGAGACATAAATGGAAAGGAAGAAGTAAATATATCACTATTTGTAGATGATATGATAGTATACATGAGCAACTGAAAAATTCTACCAAAGAACTTTACAGCTGATAAATAACTTCAGTAAAGTGGCAGGGTATAAAATTAACTCAAATAATCAGTAGCCTTTCTCTAGTTAAAAGATAAATAAGCTAAGAAAGAAATTAAGAAAATGACAGCCTTCACAATAGTCACAAATAATAAAAAATAACTTTGTGTGACTCTAATCAAGCAAGTGAAAGATCTGTATGACAAGAACTTCAAGTCCCTAAAGAAAAAAAAATAAAAAAAGACTTCAGAAGATGGACAGATCGCCCATGCTCAAGGATTGTCAGGATTAACATAATAATAATGGCCAACTTACCAAAAGCAGTTGACAGATTCAATGCAATCCCCATCAATATTCTAGCTCAGTTCTTCACAGAGATTAAAATAAGAGATTCGCAAATTCATCTTGTATAACAAACATCCCAGGATAGAGAAAACAATGCTCAACAATAAAAGAACTCCCAGAGAAATCATCATACCTAACTTGAAGCCCTACTATAGAGCAATAGTGATAAAACCAGTGCAGCACTGATACAGAGGGAGACAGGTAAATCAATGTAGTAGAAATGAAGACCCAGAAATAAACCTACAAACCTATGATCACTTAATTGTTGACCAAAAAAGCTATAAACATCCATTGGGAAAAAGTAAGTGTTTTCAACTTATTGTGCTAGTTCAACTGGCTGTCTAAATGAAGAAGAATGCAAATTGTTCCATTTCTATCCCCTTGTACAAAGGTAAAGTCTAAGCAGATCAGGACCTCCACATAAAATTCAACATGCTGAATCTAACATATGAGAAAAAAATGGGAAAAATCCTTCAATGAATTAGCACAGGGAAATTTTTCCTGAACAGAACACCAATTTCTCAGGCTCTAAGGCTGATAATTGACAAATGGGACCTCATAAAAGTTAAAAGTTTATGTAAGGCAAAATACATTGTCAATAGGACAAAATGGAAACCTACATATTAGAAAAAGACCATTTCCAACCCCACATCCGGTAGAGGGCTTATATCCACAATATACAAAGAACTCAAAAAGGTAGACTCCAGAGAACCAAATAACACTTTTAAAGATGGGTACAGATCTAAACAAAGAATTCTCAACTGTGGAATATTGAATGGCAGAGAAGAAAAGGCACTTAAAGAAATGTTCAATGTCCTGAGTCATCAGGGAAATTCAAATCAAAACAAACCCAAGATTCTACTTTACATCTGTAAGAATGGTTCAGAACATAAACCTAGGTGACAGCAGATGCTGGTGAGGATGAGAAAAAAGTGGAAGAGTCCTGAATTGCTGATGGTATTGCAAGCTTGTACAATCATTTTGGAGATAAATCTGTTGGTGCCTCAGGAAATTGGAAGTAATTCAACCTGAAGACCCAGCTTACTACTACTGGGTATGTACTTAAAAGATGTTCCACCATGTCATAAGAACAAGTGCTTCACAATATTCATAGCAACCCTATTCTCATTAGCTAAAAGAAGAAGCTGGAAACAACCCAGATGTCCCTCAACTGAAGAATAGATTCAGAAGAAATGTGGTTCTTTCACACAGTGGAATACTGGTCTGCTATTAAAAATGAAGACAGGATCATAAATTTTGCAAGCAAATGGAGGGAACTAGATATCATTCGGACTGTGGTAATCTACACCCAAAAGGATTTGTATAGTATTTACTCACTGAGAAGTGGATATTAGCCCCAAAACTTAGTATACCAACAATATAACTCAAAGACCATATGGAGTGTAACGAGAAGAAAGACCAGAGTGTCTGCTTTAATCCTACTTAGAAGTGGGAACAAAACAATCACAGAAAATGTAGAGAGGGAAGAACTGAAAGCAGGAGAGGAGAGGTAAGGAAAATGGGGGCAGGGGCAGGTAATGCAAGAGACAGAAGAGTTCAGTGGGTCAGGAGTATGAATATAAATATGTAGCAGTGTAGGTGGGAAAAGGTAGGGGACCTCTATTTCTAGATGTCAGGAAAACAAGAGGTTCTCTGGACCCAACAGGGATGACATTAGACAAAATACCCAATTAAGGAGAAATAGAACCTGAAAAGACTGCCTCCTATAGATGGACAGGACTCCCCCCCCCAGTTGTGGGATGGGACCACTCCATCTCAAATGTGTTAGACAGAATTGCTCTTGTCTAAAGGAAAACAGGGACAAAAAATGGAGCAGAGATTGAAGGAAAGGTTATCCAGAGACCACATAACCTTTGGAACCATCCCATTTACAGATACCAAATGCCAACACTATTTGCCAAGAAGTACTCACAGACAGGAGACTAGTATGGATGTCCTCTGAGAGGCTCCACCAGCATCAGACAAAGACAGATCCAGGTACTCAAAGCCAACCATTGGACTGATCTCAGAGACCCACCAATGGAAGAAATAGTTGAAGTACTGAAAGAGCTGAAGGTGATAGCAACCTCATAGGAAGAAAAATAATATCAACTAACTGGACCCTCCAGAGCTTCCAGGGACTAAACCACCAACTATACACTGATGGGTCCATGACTCCAGCTACACATGTAGCGGAGGATTACCTTATCTGGTATCAATGGGAAGGGAGGCCCTTGGTCCTGTGGGGGCTTGTTGCCCCAGCCTAGAGTGATGCTTAATGGTGAGGCAAGAGTAGTTAAGTGGGTGGGGAAGCACCCTATCAGAGGCAAAGGGGAAAAGGAATGAAACTAAATGCCAAAAGGATGAGAGTTTGGGGAAGGGAGACTGGGAAGAGGGACAGCATTAGAAATTTAAATAAATAAAATAATCAAAGAGGGGGGTAATTGACTTTTTCTTGTCTTTCAAATACCAGTCATTATAAAACAAGGCATCAAAATCATAACACAGAGAAGAAAATTTGGAAAATGACCATAACATCTATAGAAGGCCATGGAAAATGAATTATCCTATAATGTGCTTGCCACATAAGCATAAGGACCTGAGTTTAGTTAACCACCACCCCTGTATAGATCCAGTTTCTGTAGTAGTTGCTTATAATTCTACTTCTGAGATAACAAAACATTGGGGCAATAGGTGCTTGATGGATTGCCTACTAGTATTGCCAGATCAGATGAGAGTCCCCATCTCAAATAATCAGGGTGGAAAATTATAGAGGAAATATCTGAAGTAATCTTCTAACCTTCACATACACAAATATAGATGTGCATATGTACCTGTATTAGAATAAAAACATATATTATACTACAGACACTCATATATACACACATAAACAAACACACGATTAAATGTTGAGTGATACCAGTTGATTGTGTACATTGTCAGGCCTTACATATATGTAAAGCCTCATAGACAGTAAATTAACATTTAGTGAAAAAAGGTGTGTTCAAGAAATTCAATGATTATAAACTTTCAAGCTGCCAAGACCAACACACATATCTAAAAGTGTCATGTTCTTCTCAAATGAAAAGACAAATAGACTGTGTATAAGTGAAGATAGTGAGTTGAAGGAGACAGCAAGCTAATTTAGATCGGGAGCAGGTATTTAAAATTTGAAAACAGATTGTACCATCAAAAGAATGTTGGTGGGTTTATTTGGCTTAAACTTAGCATACTTACCATATCAGGAAAAAACCACCAATAGATGTGAATACCACCTGCTAGTGATATAGAAGATACTTCTATGGTGGAGTCAGAAAACAAAGCAAACCTTTAAATTTTCTAAAAATGATACCCTTTTATAGACCTATTTCCAGAAAATATTACTTACTTGGTAACCTATCTGTACAGATTAACTCAACAGAGGATCAAGCCTTTTGCATAACCCCTATGCCTACCAATAGATTCAAATACTTGAATGTGGAAAATAAGTAAGGGTTGAGGATGCCATTTCTACCCATAGTGGTCCCCAAAGGAAACAGATACTTAGACACTTTTCCATTCTATCAAAAACTTTAACTATTAGGCACTTTAAAATATACCATTGGTCAATATTTTCTAGAAGAGGCAAAACTTCTTCACATATTTGATAGTAGGAACTGGTATGCAGAAAAATTGGGCAGAATGTATTCAAGAATTGTAGTATACTCCAGTGAACTTGATTCCATGGATTTTATATCTTCTGAAAGGAAACTTCACATATTTGATATCCCAAAATACATTTGAAAGGGAACAACAAAGTATACATGAAAAAAAGACTAAGCTTGCTTGAAAACATTCCTGACATATCACGTGGCATGCAAGAGTGTGTGTTTTGACATTTCACTATGGCATTATGATCTACAAAGTTAGACCAAAATTAAAGCTGTGCTGGTATGTTGGGGAACCTTGTAGAGCACAAGGTAGATATGACTGAAGTAGAGCTAAAATAATACAAGATAGTAACTTGAAATCACACAGATTTATATCTAGGAATCTAGTTTTGGATGTTTGCAGTACTAGCAGTAGTCGATTCTTATGGTAAGGAATATGGGAATTACAGAAGGATCCAGGGTAATGATCATGTAACAAAAGGGGGGCAAAGTATACACTTCTTTATGAGTTGAGATAAAGACAGTTGAACATTAAGACAAAAATGAAACCTTTTTACTTTATTTTTCATAAATATGTGGCAAAATAAAATTTAGAGCTTAGAAGCAGAAAAAACAAAAGTAATAATGCTTTGGTATGAATTCAGAATAATGTGAAAATTTTCATGTTAAGTGATAACACAAGCATGCAAGGCCTAGTTCTTAACTTTAAACAAACAGGACACAATGAAAGAAAGAGTTATCCATGGATTGGCTAGATTCACATAGTAAAAATGGCCACATTGCCAAAAGCAATATACTGATTCAATGCAATCCTCATTAAAATTCCAATGCAATTCTTCATAGACTTAGAAAGAGCAATTCTCAAATTCATATGGAATAACAAAAAAAAAAACCCAAGATAGCAAAAACTATTCTCAAGAATAAAAGAATTTCTGGGGGAGTCAGCCTTCCTGACCTCAAGCTGTACTACAGAGCACTAGTGATAAAAATTGCATGGTGTTGGTACAGTGACAGGCAGGTAGATCAATGGAATAGAATTGAAGGCCCAGAAATGACCCCACACACTTATGGTCACTTGATCTTTGACAAAGGAGCTAAAACCATCTAGTGGAAAAAGAGAGCATTTTCAACAAATGGTGCTAGCTCAACTGGAGGTCAACATGTATGAGAATGCAAATTGATCCATTCCTATTTCCCTGTACAAAGCACAAGTCCAAGTGGGTCAAGGACCTCCACATAAAACCAAATACACTGAATCTAATAGAAGAGAAAGTGGGGGAAATTCTCGAACACATGGGCACAAGGGAAAACTTCCTGAAAAGAACACCAATGACTTGTGCTCTCAGATCAAGAATCCACAAATTGGACCTCATAAAATTGCAAAGCTTCTGTAAGGCAAATTACATTGTCAATAGGACAAACCTGCAACCAACAGATTATGAAAAGATTTTTACCATCCTACATCTGATATAGGTCTAATATCCAATATATACAAAGAACTCAAGAAGTTAGACTCCAGAGAAACAACCCTATCAAAAAATGGGGAACAAAGCTAAACAGAGAATTCTCAACTGAGGAAACTCAAAGGACTGAGAAACACCTAAAGAAATATTCAACATCCATAATCATCAGGGAAATGCAAATCAAAAGAACCCTGAGATTCCACCTCACACCTGTCAGAATGGCTAAGATCAAAATCTCTGGGTGACTACAGATGCTGGCAAGGATTTCGAGAAAGAGGAACACTCCTCCATTCCTGGTGGGAATGCAAGATGGTACAACCACTCTGGAAATCAGTTTGGCGGACCCTCAGAAAATTGGACATAATACTACCTGAGGACCCAGCTATACCACTCCTGGGCATATAACCAGCAGATGCTCCAACATTTAATAAGGACACATGCTCCACTATGTTCATAACAGCCTTATTTATAATAGCCATTTGCTGGAAACCACCCAGAGGTCCCTTAAGAGAGGAATGGTTATAGAAAATGTGGTACATTAACACAATGGAATACTACTCAGCTATTAAAAAAATGACTTCATGAAATTTACATGCAAATGGATGTAATTTGAAAATATCATCATGAGTAAGGTAACTCAGTCAAAAAAGAACAAGCACGGTATGTACTCACTGATAAGTAGATATTAGTCCAAAAGTTCAGAACACCCATGATTCAATTCACATCGACGGTTGAACTGAGCGTGGGGACCCAGGTGAATGAGATGAAGAAAGGACTGAAGGATTGGAGGTAGTTTGCAGCCCCATGGGGAGAAAGCAACAATGTCAACTGTTCACCCCCCCTCCCAGTGCTCCCAGAGACTGGACCACCAACCAAAGAGGATGACCAAAGGAGGGACACATGGTGCTGGCCACATATGTGTTAAAGGAGGGCCTTCTTGGCCATCAGTGGGAGGAGAGGCTCTTGGGTCTGAGAGTATTAGATGCCCCAGTATAGGGGAATGCCAGGGAGGGAAGAAGGGAGTGGGTAGGTAGGTGGGGGGATACTCTCATAGAGGCAGGGGAGGGGGGATGGGATAGGGGGTTTCCAAAGGGGAGACAGGGAAAGGGGAAAACATTTGAAATGTAAATAAAGTATAAAAAAGAAAGAGAGAAAGAAAGAAAGAAAGAAAGGAAGAAAGAAAGGAAGAAAGAAAGAAAGAAAGAAAGAAAGAAAGAAAGATCTCATTCTACTTTCTCTGAATCTTTCAGAAAATTAGTTTGTTTCATCAATTTGGGTAGGGAGTATTTACTGGCATACTTTTTATCTCTGAAATTATAAAATAATAGTAAGACTAAGCAGAAATGGTGGTTATAACATGCACACACACAAAAAAAAATCAAAAAACACACACAAAAAAACAAGTGCTTGCTGATTATTCTGCCATGGTTTCCTTAATTCATGTACAAAACAAATCCACTTTTAAAAGATATTCTCTCATTATCAATGAATAGGGAAATGATATCAAATAACATTTGATTTTGCCTCAGCATGTATTAAAATATATCTACTTAAATGTATGTCTCCACTTACTACACACAGCAACAGTTAGTTCAAGTATTACATGATATCAAAAACCTCAAATATGTCTGTGTATGTCTTTATTTCTAGAAGCTAAACTTTTTAGATGACATTTCTCTCTGCATCTTCAGCACTTTTTATAAAAAAAAAAAATTCAACATTGTTTTTGCTTTACAACTTGCTAGGAGTTTTTCAGATTTCATAGTTAGGTTCTCACAACTATCAAAATTAAACATATTTGTTATCTTGATCAAAAATCATAACTCAGACACATCAGGGTTGACCTCTGGGGCCTGAGCATAATAGCTTTACATAACACAGAAATAGTCATGTCAACAAGATACTCACTATACCTGAAGGTTAATTTAATGCAACATCTCTTTATCTACAAATGTGATTTCTAAGTAGAAAGTCAGTTTGATACATATGAAGAAGATTGAAATTTAGTAAAATTTTTGGATATGGATACTGTATACATTGTCCAATGTGAATTGGAATAGCTTTTAAACATATTTATAAATATTATAAAGTATTACAGTAAAATTTAATTGGATTTTCTAACTCATTTTAGATCATTTAGTTCCCAAATAATAGACAACGAACATTCATATTTATAATAAGCCTTAAAGCATTAGAACTGGTCAGATGTCAACACTCTAAGCTATTTTGTCTACTTCCAATCAAAACTCCATGATATAAATTGTCATGTTCTGCTTGTCCTCTTTTATTACAACTGGCCAACCCTTGTGGCCATGTTCTCCTGATTCACCTATACAATTGTGCCTTCTCCTCTTTTCACCTGTCTCCTCTCCCTCTCCTCCAGGTTTGCCTCAGGCCCAAGCCTATGAATGAAAGTTCTTCCTACCTCTCTTCTGTCCAGTTATAGGCTATTACATAGCATTATTTATTGTATATGAGGATCTCCTCATCCCTGGATACAACCAGACATTAGGGATAAGTATTTAGCATTAAAATATATAGCAACAGACAAAACCTTAACAATAAAGATACTAGTAAATATGTCCTCTTAAACAAAATTAATAATAAAAACCACATACTAGTTTCATAGTTAGATTTAGCAGGCCAATTTATGTAAATTGTAACAGACATTAAGATGATTTAAATATGGTTGGCCCAGGGACTGGCACTATTAGGAGGGTTGGCCTTGTGTCACTTGACACACTTCCTTTAGAGGAAGTGTGTCATTATGGAAGTGGGCTTTAAGACACTCACCCTAGCTCCCTGAAAGTTAGTCTTCTCTTAGAAGTGTTCAGATGAAATTGTAGTACTCTCAGCTCCTCCTGCACCATACTTGCCTTGATGCTGTCATATTCCTTCCTTGATGACACTGGACTCAACTTCTGAAACTGTAAGCCAGTCCCAATAAAATACGGACATTATACTGGGAAAGAAGATAAGATTTGAAATGTAAATACATAAAATATCCAATAAAATAAATAAATAAATATTTTAAGTAATATTAAAAAATGAAGAAATGATTGTAATAAAATAAATAAAAGAAAGAATTGGCTTGGTCATGGTTTCTGTTCACCACAGTAAAACCTTAAGACATAACCTGGTACCAGGAGTGGGGCATTGCTGTAACAGGCCTGGCCATGCTTTTGTTTGGGAGAATGTGTATTTGGTTCCATGGATTTAGAAATCAGTCTACTTCTTTAAATAGGGCTTAATAGGTTATACTAGTAGGAATATGGAAGACTTTGTTACTGATATTGATTTGAATTGTGTGGACTTGTCCCAAGAGGTTTCAGTGGAGAATTTCACTATGTGGGCTAGAGACTATTCTGTGGTATTTTTGTGAAGAATGTGACTACCTTTTGCCCTTGCATGGTGCTAAGGTGAAGAGACTCCAGTTAATTGTATTGACAACCAAAGTCTCAGAAATGCCAATCAGAGACTTTGCTCTCTGGCTATATCTAATAAAGAACATTTTAAAGAAGCATACCAAGCTGAGAAAGGAAAAATATAAAATATATGGTTCAAATATTAAAAGGGCACCAGGAAGTAAAATGGAGCTAATCTTGTCTTCAAAGATATTAAATTGAATTAATGGAGTAGTGACCTTGGGGAAAGATTCCACCCAGCTAATTTAGGTCCACAAATGGCAGTACAAATCTTTAATCCATGAAGGCAAAGACAAGCAGGTCTCTTAGTTCAAGGTCAGCCTAGAACAGACCAAGTCTTCAGTGAAGAAAAACTTTAATCCGGGGTTGGTGGACCAAACCTTTAAAGTCGTTGCTTAGGATATAGGCATGCAGATGTCTGAGTTGAAAGTCAGTCTACAGAGCAAGTTCCAGTACAGCCAAGCTTAAGCAATGAAGTAGTTGGAAAACAGAATTTTGGTGATAATGTAGTAGAACAAGGGGGTCATGATTCAGTCCCAGTAAGCAGCAAAACTCAGCAGCCTTGGCCACATGGCTCTGGTTTTAGAGTCCAGAATAAAAAGGACTACTGAGACAATTGATGCTAGTTAGCTGGAGCTAAGAAATATGTGATTAAGAAGAGAGCAGAATCACTGAGGTGATATCTTTTGGGAAGTGTTTTCTGAGACCAGTAAGAAGCTGTGTTCCAGAAATAGCCAAGTTTGTACCTGGTGTTGCGGGAAATATTAACAAAAAAGAAAGAAAGAAAGAAAGAAAGAAAGAAAGAAGGAAGGAAGGAAGGAAGGAAGGAAGGAAGGAAGGAAGGAAAGAAAGAAAGAAGGAAAGAAGGAAGGAAGGAAAGAAAGAAATATGCCACGTTCCAGAGCTACGCCATGGATTTCTCATCCCAGTTGGGCCTGGCCAGTCATGCAATGGCAAGCGATAGCAGACCTGCTTTTAACTGGCAGGTTGCTACCCCTCCAGCCCCATGCATCAATATCCCCATGGCCTTTGTGGTGCACATCAGAAAAAACCACACTTTGCTGCTGTACCTTTCTCTTTGGAACCCAGATAAGCCACGGTATGAATGAAAACACAACAGAAACTTAGCTCAGAAACAATAGTAACTCAATCTTTGGATGCAACAACTAAAACCTAATCTTGTAAGCCTTATCAAAATCTGATTCCTTTGGTGGCGAATCCTTGCACATCCACCATGATACCAGGAGACTCTAGTAGCTATATCTTACCTACCTGCTGTCCCAGTTCCAAGAAGGTTTTCTCTCTCTTCTCCTCTCTGACCTGGAAGTCCTTTCCCTTGCCCAGTGATTGGCTCCTTTATTCATTAGGGGACTGGTTCACAAGAAGTTACATGAGTATGTAACTCACCCCTTGTCAAAAGCCCCTCCCAGAAGGGCAGAATTAGCATAATACAAACAGCTCCAGGGCTATCCTCAACACCTTGTGCTGAAGCTATAATTGGTAATGTGTAAGAATCACCCACATGGTACTGGTTTGAAGGAATGAGGAGGTCATGAAGAACAGCTGAAGCTTGGCACTGTGAAGGGCCATGGAAGGCTATTGGTGAAGGTGCAACCTCGGTTGCAGTTGATGATCTAGGACTGAAGGGGTCATGTGAATGAGTTTATGCTTGGAACCCTGAAGAGAACCTATGAGAGGCTATTTGTGAAGCCTAGTTGTATCAGAAGACTCCAGTGTATTGGAAATGCCACTATCATAGAATGATTACTAAAAATAGCAACAGCAGTGCATGTAATCAAGCAGAGCCTAGAGTGCTACAGAGGGTGGAGCTGAAGAAGTGATATTGGAGGAGCACAGAAGATCATGTCTTGATCATTGGAACAAGAAGCTGTGAAGCTGAAGTTAACTTGGAAACCCCAAATGTTAAAGATGACAGAGCCATGGGATACGTGCCTAGGAAATCTGCTAACAGGGAGTAGAAACAGCCAAGGAAAAACAAATTTGATGCAGTCAACAAAAATGAAAAAGGGGTTAGAGAACTGACATCACTTTGACATCAGACATGGAGATGCAGAGTTTGGAGTTTGCTCAGCTGGTTTCCTGTCTTGCTTTGGGGATTACAGCTAAGTGACTGGATGAATCTCAGAAAAGACTTTTAACTTTGGACTTTTAACATTGTTGAGTCTGTTATAGACTATGGGGCTTTAGAACTTGGACTAAATGTATTTTTTTATTATTACGCTATGTTTAGGTATGGCTCCCAAAGACTCATGTATTTGAACAAGCCTATGGGGGCCAGGGTGTAGAATGTGATAATTTGAATATGGTTGAGCCAGGGACTGGCACTGTTAAGATGTGTGGCCTTGTTGGAGGAGAAAGGCAGATGAACATTTATGAAATGATGTGTAAATTTTATATATATATAGATATTTATGTATATGTGCTTATATACATATGTGCTTGTTGTTGGAGTACACACCCACACACCCCACACACATAGAGTTTGATTTTTAATATTCACATAAAAACCTGTGTATAATGCCAATGTTGTTTACACTGAACAAGGAGGGTTTTTCTGTCTTGCTAGTCAACCAGTCTAGCTGAAGTGAGAGAGCCTGTTTGAAAAGTGGGTGATGCTAGTAGGGTGGCTCAGCAGTTAAGAACCCTTGCTGCTTTTGCATAAGACACAGGTTCAGATTCCAGTACTCACATGGCAGCTTGCTTAAAACCATTTATAATTCTAATTACAGGAGATCAGGCATTCACTTCTAGTGGAATACTGAGTGGTGGGGAATTCTGGGAACTTTGAAGTTTTCCAATCCATTATTTGTGAAGACTGGAATGAGATCAGTTTGTTCACTTATAACAAATATTTAAAGACATTTTATATTAAAATATAAAATTATTAGTTGCAGCATTTTTTTAAAAGTTATTAAATAATGTCTTCCAGGTAGAACAATACTGATGTACGTACGAACTCAAAAAGACTATGGTAGCATGCACATGGCCTGCACTGGCTCAATCTCTATTGGGTTTCAGTGTATTGAGAAAAAGGTGAATATGATTGTCCATTCCTAACAATCTAGCAGCAACAATTTGCAATAGAACTAATATTCTCCAATAAAGTCTCACTGGGTTATTAGCCATAACCACTTCAGGCCCTCATTTTCCAAAATAGAAGGCCAACACAAAATGAACTCAACAGTATTTTGTAGACATTTTGTATCATATTGCTTTGTTTGGATTTTTTTGGTAGGTCTTGTTGGTCTCATGGTTACATATTATCATTTCTGACTTAGAATTTTTATGTGTTTTGTTTGTGTGTTAGTGCCTTGAGTGTGGAGCTCTGTCAATAGGGAGGAGAGAGGATAAGGGTGCAATTGAGGTAGAAACAAGACTGATCATAATATATTGTACAAAAGAATTTCCATAAAAGGTTTACACACACACACACACACACACACACACACACATTTAACAAAAACCAGATTATTAAATGTTCAAAGTAAACAGAAAGTTCAAATAGAATGTATGATTTCAGATAGCCAGTGCATATAGAGACACTCTTCAGAGTATTCTGGATAATAATGGAGCCTCCTGGGATGGTTGCCTAGGGAAACAGAATTCACAGCAACATGAAGGGAGGTAGGTTCCTATGATATGTTTACATGCTAAGGTGTTTATGGCCTAAAAACACCGAAGATATTTTATAACTGTTTGTGGGTCAGAGTTTAAGATCCAGATGTCTGAGAGTTCACAGCAGAATTAGAAACCTGATCTTGATACAGAGATGGTAAGTGTATCACTCTTAATTGGAGGAAGAGTGGTTTCTGTTTCACATTCCGTTGATAACCACCCTCATTACAGCTGTACCCCTACGACCTCCTGATCCCTTTCTCTTCTAACATCATTCTGGGATTTAGAATGAATCACTTATAACTGTTTGTGGAAATTTGATAGATTAATAAAGGTAGACAAGCATACAGTTAGGTTATAAATAGCTGTCTACTGGGATATTAATTGTAAAATACACTTACATTAATAAAAGAAAGATAGCTTCCTTAAATTATACAAAGTTCTGGAGAAAAACAATCCAACAGTAAAAAAAAAAAAAAACCACTTCAGAAAATAAATGGCCTCTGAAGCAAGTTTGTTTAATCACTTTGTTTGGGAGTTTTAAGTTCCTAACACATTAGGCTTCGTGTGTGTATGTGTGTGTGTGTGTGTGTGTATTTGGTGTGTGCATGTGTCCCTGTATTTATGCTTGTGAGATGGAGGCATGCTGGAGATCAAAATTGGCTCTCTTTACCTAACATTCTTCTCATATTTCTAAGTTTTGTTTATTTTTATTTTATGTGTATGAGTGACATTTCTGAACATTTGTATGTGTACCACAGGCAGGCCTAGAGAAAATAACAGAGTCTCAAATCCCCTGGACCTGAATTTTATTTGGTTGTGAGTCAACCATCATATAGGAGCTGGAAGCCAAATCTCTGTCTTTTAAAAGAATAGAAAGTGTTCTTTTTTCCATATTCATCTAGGCTTTATTCAGAAGTAAGATGAAATTCTCAGGTGTTTAGAATTTAATCTTTGAAGAACATATCAGAATGTGATATAAAAATCAACCTTCATTTATTTCTCCATCTCTTGATACCACCTTCAGGACAATGTTTTTTTCTGGAGAAAGATGTAATTTCTTATCTAATTTGAAAGGAACCTCTGTTTTGTCAAAGAGTTGCAGGAAGAAGTTCTGCAGGATTTTAACAACATCAAGTTTTATGTTCATCAAAGAGACCTTCATGCTAATGCAGTTTCTATGACTGGTTCCCAAATTCAGGAATACATAAGGATTGATTCTATCATTACTCTCCTTGCTGAACCTTTTCAGATGGAGTTTTTCAGGCTCTGCCTAGTATTTTAGAACTCAGTGAAGAGCACAAAGAGGTACAGTGACCATTGTTCCTTTGAGAATGTGCACACCACTGATTTCAATATCTTACTGAGTCTGAGTCATGTTAGCAACTGGATATAATTTCAGAGTTTCAGTCACTACTGTGTCCATGCATTCCTTCTCGACCAGGGCTTCATAAGTGGCTGGTAACTTATTGGGCAGATCTGCTTTGATCTCAAGCTGGAGTTTCTTCTAGAGATTGGAGTAAGTGGCCAGTGTATACTTTTTAGAGGAAAGAAAAGTCCTTGTTATCTCATACCCAATGAAAGTAAATGTGATGATTATCCATGATCACCAGGTGAGAGAGATTTATGTGTTTTGTTTTGTGCTTCATTGGGAAGAAGCATTCATTTCATGTTTCTGCATTGAATTGGCAAGTGTTTTGTTGCTAATGTTTCTGGTGATACTTATTAGTCATATTTCTATACCATCTTACTGTGCAATGATTCTGATTTCAGTACACAGATAGTCTATGATTTTCGAGTGAGTTTTAAAGTTTTCCTAATTTAGTAAATTTTGGATATGCCTGTGAAGAATCGGTGTGAGTTATTTATCAAATGGTTGGGGGAATTCCACAATAAATCCTTCTGGAGAATATTTCTTTGTTGTGAGTGTGATTTTATTAAAATTCCAATGTCTTTAGATGTGATCAGCATTGCATATTTTATAATTCTTTTTGGGCCTGTTTATGCCAGTTTCATTTTTGTCCTTTGGATTTTTAAAAATTAATTATTTTATATATTTACATTCTAGATGTTGCCCCCTCCCAGTCCTTCAACAGTTCTTCATCCCATTCCCCCTCCCCTTTGCCTCTGAGAGGGTCAATCCCTCTCCTTCTCCCCACAACATCTCCCTTCCTTGGTTTCTTTGGTTGGTGGTTTAGTCTAGAGACCTGGAGTTCCCAAGGGTCCAGGTTAGTTGAAGCTGTTAGTCTTCCTATGAGGTTGCCATCTATTCAGCATCTTTAATTCTTCCCCAAACTCTTCCATAAAGGTCCCTGACCTTAGTCGAATGATTGATTATATGTATCTGCATGGGTGTCAGTCAGCTGCAGGTGGAGACTCTCAGAGGTCTCTGTGCTAGGCTTCTGTCTGTAAGTACAACATAGCATCAGTAATAATTTCAGGCTTTGGTGTTCACCCATGAGATGGATCCTAAGTTGGGCCAGTCACTGGACAACATTTCCTTCAGTCTCTACTCCATTTTTCTCTCTGCATTTCTTTTAGACCAAAACAATTTGGGGTCAGAAAATTGACAGTGGGTTTACAATTCTGTCCCTCACTTGAGTCTCTATCTACTGTAGGCAGTTTCTTTAGGTTTTATTTTCCCACTGTTGCTGATATCAGCTGTGGTCACCCATAATGAGTCCTGGGAGTCTCTTACATCCCAGGTCTCTGGGACATTCTACAAGGTCCACCCAACCCTGCACTCTCAGAAACTGTATAATTCTATTCATTCTCCTGACTCTCTGGGATTCTCACCTGTTTCTCCTCCCCCATACCTGATCCTGCCCCTCTGTTCCCATTCATGCTCCCCTTCCCTCTCTCACCCATGTTGCTTCTGTCCTCCGCCTCCCCAGATTATTTTATTCTCCCTTCTAAGTGGGATGGAAGCATCTTCATTTGTGCTTTCCTTCTTGTTAAACTCCTTACAGTCTGTGGGTTGCATCATGGATATTCTCGACTTTTGGCTAATATCCCCTTATCAATGACATGCCATGTATGTCCTTTTGGGTCTGGGTTACCCCACTCAGGGTGATATTTCCTATTTCCATCCATTTGCCTGAAAAAATCATGGTGGTCTCATTTTTAATAGCGGAATAGTAGTCCATTGTATAATTGAGCTACATTTTCTGTATCTATTCTTCAGTTGAGTGACAGCATCCAGCTTCTGGCTATTACAAATAAGGCTGTTATAAATGTAATAGAGTGCCAAACATTAGTGTTTGCCCATGGGATGGGTCTCAAGTTGGGTCGGTTATTGGTTTGCCATACCCCCAGTCTCTGCTCTATCCTTGTCACTGCATTTTGTGTAGACAGTATACATTTTGAGTTGAAAGTTTTGCGGGTGAGTTGGAGTCCCTATTGCTGCACTGGGGTTGCAGCTTTGCAATAATAGTAGCTTCTTCAGGTTCCATAACCTCAAAGCTGTGAGGCAGTTAAGGACACCCTTCATAGATTCTTGGGCACCTTTCTTATCCCAGGTCTCTGTCTCATCCTGGAGAAGTCTCCTATCTTCCCACCCCTGTAAGTGAATGAATGGAAATCTACAATAGTTTTTAGACTATCTCTCACTGAACCTAGAACTTACAGACTCAACTAGATCAACTGTTCCACCAGAAATAAATGTCTATTTATCTTTGCTTAAGTAACACTGCAGTTAAAGGTCAGTGTTCATCTGCGTACTAAGAATAGAATTCAAGGTTCACACACTTGAGCAAGTTTCTTAACTCATTATATTGGATTTTTTAAACTGCAGTCAAGGTATATTAATTTCTATTAAATTTATTTATTAAATATTTATCAAAATAACCTATACAAAAATTCCAGTTTGTGCATAATTTTGAATAAAAAGAAAATTATTCAAAATAACCTGCAGGAAATTTTGAAAAATTTCTTAAATAATTGTTTTACTTATAATAAACTTATTTCTGTTAGCATAGATGTCCCAACTCAATATACTGAGGTTTGGTAACTTGGATGAAAAAAGGAATTTTTTTTACTTAAATTAGAATTGATCTCTATTAGACATGTTCAGATGTTGACCTCATAAAAATATTTTTACAGAAGGAAGGAATTAAGATTAATCATTCTTTTATAAGTAGTTACTTGGCCTTTTCACTGAAATGTACATTTACGAAAACTAAATATAATCATCGGGTATCTCTTAATAGTTTTAAATTCATCTATTGTAGCTTGTGAACATAAACAGAAATGAATTTATGAATATCAGTATAAATAAGGCAATAGGGATACCAAAGAGCAACCCAAAGAGTCCCATATAACATATGACATATTTATTTTCACAGTAATGAAAAATGTGTTCATTATCAGGCTCAGTTTCACAAAGTTATTTAACAAGAAAATGTTACAATACACAGAAAATGCAACTATCCCTCCATATCCAATCACCAACACAGGCATGCATAGTGGCTGATTAATAACCTCATTCACACTTTCATTTTGCTTGTACCAGTAGCTTGAGTTGTAAGTTTATTTTGTCATAAAGAAATGAGAATATAATCACATAGTAATTACATAGCTTCAGGCTATTTTTACAAATAAGTTATTTGTTACAAAGTTAATGAATGTTCTCATTGGTGACCTGATTGATACCCTAACATTTATTTTGTACTACGGTCTATTAATTGTAGGACAATAATTAAATGAACTATCAAACCATGCAAAACTACATATTTATAGGGAATATATATATATATATATATATATATATATATATTTTTAATAGATTCTCAATTCTTGAATCCCTATATTTAGAAATAATAATTATATTCACGTTATATATAATTTTATAGAATATATATGACCATAAGTATAAAGTATGCCCTAACATTTGAAATAAATGTAGCCCTCTCAAAAATAAGGCCAAAATTGAAAACAAGATTAAGCCAAATGTGATTCAAATATTAATGGTATTGAAATGTTATACTGGCAATATTGGACAATAACAGAGGAAAAATTTTTATGAGGCACATTTTTAAAACTACAAGCACACTAACTCAGCACTAAGCACTGTAGCCACTGAAGGAACCTCCTTGCCATTAATCCCTTTTCTTAGACACTGTCAGCAGTCACAAATCATGTTAGGGTTTAGTTACCAATGCTAAATTGTATTTATGCTCCAGGAAAGCTGTACAAGAGCATTGCCTTGTGTAAGAAATCTTTAAACCACATGTTTTGGAAAGTAACTGCTGATATTTACTTTCAATATTCAATCTTACTGCATTAGGTACTTGAATAATGACCTTTAAAAAGTCCATTTTAAAAATACTTTCCTTGAGATGTTTAGTTCTATTATTATTGTGTCATATTGTATTCTGGTGATTTAAGAGTGACTATATTTCTCTAAACATCTTTTGATATATAAGAATTTTAGACTTAATTTTAAAGCATACCTGTATAAAGTTAAATGAGTTATGTTTTTTTTTTAATTAGTCTCTTATACTATAACCAGCTACAGAAATGAAGATCTTTATGAGAAGACAAAGAGCCAGTAAGAAATGTCATTAAGGGTAAGGGGACAGTTAGCACAAACTGTAAGGATGCTTATGTATGGAGATGGCATTGTGAATCTTTACTATAAGTATTAAATTACAAGGAATAAATGTAGAGTTAAAAAATATATATAAATCTTATCTTCATATGCTCTCAGAACAGAAGCAAATATAAATGTAGCTTGTGTAAATAATTTAGATTTTTTTAAACTTATATTGAGTAATAAAAAACAGAGAAATGTACCACTTAGCAAAACAACCACAACTAGGTTTCAGCAACCTTCTCTGTTGTTGTCCTGGAAGTGCAAGTGTCTCCCAAAGAGTATTTCCTTCGGTTGGCTTCAAGAAGTGGAAAATAAGAATGTATTGATGAATATACTGGACACTTCAGATATAGGACTTACAGGAAGCAAGCTGAAAAAAATCTTGCAAGCCTTCTTTCTGTGTACTGGATTTCATGACATCAGAAACTTCTATGCAAGCTGTCAAGGAAGAATAGTAATCCATAGTCCTACAAAGCTGTAATTGTTACAAACCAGAACCATTGCATATCCAGTAAAATATTCTTAATTGAATACAAGTGGAACTTCTATTTGGGGATAACCAATACTCATTTAGTGGAAATTAAACTGTGCTCAATGGGAAAATATAAATACCAGCATTGTGCTCCTAACCAATATGTGTAAAAAGAGAGAAGTTACACATTAGAGGAAAGTCTACAACTGCTATTTACCTAAAGTAATGCAATTACTAACCATATTATAAATGGTTTATGCAACAGCTAAGTATAGCTCTGATTCCTGATCAAAGAAGCTGATCAAAATGCTGAGAGAAGTATTCAGAGGGTAACCAATTTCAACTGATACACTTGCATTGAAATCATTTTGCCTAAAATTCAGAAAATACTATATAAGGCCAAGTGAAAGTATTTGAAGCATTCCATTTGCTAAATGGACATGGCTTAAAAATGCATACAAAGATCTTCAACAATATGGCTATCAGTGTTAGACCTATATAATGATAGTGCCAGTGGATATGCTGACATCGACTGGTAAAATTCTCCAAAATTCTACCCCTAGATGATGAAACACAGGAGGTAAGTGGCTTCAGAAAAAGAGCAAAACAGTTTCTGCTAGGAATGAGCACTCATCTTGGTCATCCTGTAGTAGTGAATGGTTAATCAGCACTGAACTCCCAGCAGGTCCCTCATGGTCTGCACCAGTCCAAGTGCTATGGATTCATGAATGAAACACACACACACACACACACACACACACACACACACACGCTATTATTAATATGTCTTACTAACTAAATGCTTGGGCACTTCCTGACACACACCCCCGCCCCCCGTGGCTAGCACACATTCCCCTACAGTATTCTTTAATTAATATTTGTTAAATCTGGATCTTATCTCTGCTACCCCAGACCCTATTAGGGGTTGCCCCTGGGGCCACTTTCCTGGATTCTTATATATCTGAGGGCCTTTAAATCTGGTCTTTCTGCTTCCCTGTCATGGGGGTTCTGTCCTATGCTCCTCTCATGCAAAATCCATTCTTATCCTCCCCTGGTTTTTTGCCCTGTAATCCTAAACTCCCGCCTCTTTTACCCTGCCAAGCAATTGACTGTTGAGACTTTATTGATTAATAAAGAACTAGTTGGGGACAGGAACTCTCAACATCTGGACATGCAGATCCCCATGTAATTTGGGGAGCCAAATTAAAACAAAGCATTAGAACCAATCCCCAACATAATCCTATCTCAAGTCTTCAGAAGAAAACATATGTACATGAAGGTAATGGTAAATGAACTCAGTAGATTGCACACACACATACACATACACACACACTCACACAGAGAGAAACAGAGACAGACAGAGACAGACATAGACAGAGGCAGAGAGACAGAGAGAGACAGAGAGACAGAATTATAATTCAATAATTAAATGCCATTATGAGGGAGGAGCATGTAAGGACTTGGAAGAAATAGAGGAAGAGTTTGCATTAATAAAGTGCAGTTTTATGTATGCAATTTTCTAAAATTGTGATTAGTTCTTTTATTTCTTTTATTGAAAATAAATTCTATTCTCATGCAATATACTTTGATTATAGTTTCCCCTCTTTCCACTTTGCCAAAGTTTTTCACTACCTCTCCTTTCCTCCAGATCAACTCCATTTTTGTGTTTCATTACAAAAGGCTTATGAGAAATAAGAACAAAACATGAAAAATAAAATATAATAACATGAAGTACAAACTTTCATATCAAAGTTGGACAAGGCAACTCAACATGATGAAAAGAATTCCAAGAACAGGGAAAAGCGTCAGGGACCCACTTGTTCTCATAGTCAACTGTCTCATAAAAAAACATAACTGACTCTTACATCAATATTTTTCATGAGAGCTCTGAGGGGAAGGATTTGATGGAGTTCTTTAATTTAGTAGGTTGTTTATCTAAAAGAATATAAAAACTTTTAATTGTCATTTTCTCTCTTTCTGTCTCTCTTTTTTCTCCTTTCTCTCTCTCCCTGTCCCTCTCTTTCTCTCTCCCCATACTTGTGTGTGTGTATGTGTGTGTGTGTGTGTGTGTGTGTATGTGTGTGTGTGCTATTCTGTATGTGTGTGTGTGCTGACATGCAAACCCTTGTGGAAGCCCGAAGACAGAACAAAGTCTACTGGAGGAGGAGTAACAATCATTTGTGAATCACTCTACATGGGTGTTAGGTCCTCTTCAAGGAAAGCTAATGACTTGAACAGATGAGCCAACTGCTGGGAACCAGCCCCAGCTGTTCTTCTTATTTCTTCTTGAGGCAGCAGAGGGGAAAGAGCATCAGTAGGGTAAGAATTGGTTTTGTGAGATATGTACGATTGCTGAACAATAATAATTTACCTATTTTAAGTCTCCGTCATTTTTTCTCAATAAGTTAGAAATATTTTGGTTTTATAACTTCTACTCAACTAACTCAGTTCAGGGGTCATTGAGGAAGGGGCTAGAAAATTTGTAAAAATCAAAAGGATTTGAGGCCTGAAGTGAAAAATTATTTGCTGTTTATTACAGTTCAACAAATGAACTTAAAGTTATTGTAACTAAATGTATTGTCCCTTCATAAGATGAGGTCAACCAGTATTTCAGCCTTGATGAGGAAGCTTCTCATGAGATCCCAATTGTAGCTCCGAAGTTATTGGCAACTGATGGTTGCCAAAGGAAGAAAACTTTTTTTTTCATGAATGTAGATTCTGAAAGGCTTTTATTTGTCTCAGTAATTACTCATGCAACCATAGACATCTAGTCAGAATTAAATAGACTCAGTTTGTTTAAATAAGAAAGGAACAGAGAGACCGTGTGGGGTTTGTAGGAAAAAATGATGTGTTATTGGGAGGAACTAAACAAGACAAATGGGGTTGATGTGGTAAAAAACATACTATACTTATATATGAAATTTTCAACAAATTAATATTATATTAAGCTAACCATCCCATGCATCATTGAGAATAATTTAAGGAAGTATCTTGATTACAATTCTTTTTGTTATGAGCATTGACTTGGTGTTTGACTTTTGTTGAATCTAAATTTATCCCATAACATATACCCACATGAATATTTGAGTTTCATTATGATAACTCTACATTTTCAATTCTACAATTTACAGATATTAAAACATGAAGATAACTTTTATAAAATCATAAAACTAAAAATTAGTGATTACTTTTTGAATGTGTTTTTTAGATAAATACATAAAAATTTAGGAAAGGGTTAAAAGTGGGTCTTTTAAGCCAGGCACCCAAAAATTTTGTCCAAAGACACATTTGTAGATACCACAATGTTCCTTTTGAATCAAGTGGTATCCTTAACTTTTCACAGTCAGAAATCAATAGGTGATTATAATGTTATAATTTCGACCAAACTAAAGGTATTTATCTGGTTTCATCAGAAAGTACTACATGAAAAAACACCATTTTTGGCATTATAGTAATTAAAAAAAACTTATAAAATATTAGTATTCTTTTTAACTAAAATATTACAGTGTTTGAGTATTAGAAAAATACAAAGAATATCTGCAAGGGAACATTGAGTTTTATAACATATACAGACTCATTTTACAAGAGGTTAATTTTTTTATCTTTCTTATAATTCAGACAATAGTTAGATTTCTGTGATTGATATTAATTTAAAGTAGTCCTTTCCAAACAGCAAAAAGCAATGACAAAAAAATCCCTGAAATTCGAGAATAATCTTGTGTAAGAAATATGAATGCTAAATGAATGGTCTTGAAACTTCTCTCTCACCTTTTTTAAGGTTATTTCACCAAATTTTCTGTATAACAGAGGTGAATCTACTTACAAATATGATGCTGAGCCATAGGCATTACAGCTATTTTTTGTACATTATTTAACAGGATAGATAGAAAGCAAAGTATTCCAAGGTACATTTAACCTACAAAGATAAAAATATACATCTAATGTTTCTGATACAAATTTTATATGCAATGAACAATGAGACATTTTAACAATCATTCTGTCATTCCTCTGATAAAAATATAAATATAATACACGATACTCAAATCTTATTTACACTGGCAAGTCAGCTCCTCATACTATCTTGATTTATTTATGCTTTCTAAATGTGGAATAAATATAAACATAAAATATAACTTTAAAATCAGGAAAATCACCTAAATAAATATTCTCTATCTTGACATCTCTCGGTTGCTAAATAACTTTCTTGTGATTGAACATAGACTTTCTAACAGTGACTCACACTGACATGGATCTTCTAGTTCACTTATTCCTTTCTATTTTTCTTTTAAAAATATATTGGAGTTGAGGTCTTTGTTCATTGCTAAAGCTGGCTTTGAACATGAAATCCTGCCCCTGCCTAAGGTTCACAAGTACATAGAAATGCAGGTCTGTATAACCATGTTTCAAGCTTTTCTATGTGGGTGTCTCCTCTCTCCCTCTCAGTCCCTGTTTGTGGTTTCTGTCCCTGTCCACAATCACACTCCCATCAGCAGTCCCAGTCCAGAGCCCTCAGTCACTGCTCCCCAATCCCCTGGCTCTTCTAACCTTACCTCCTGTCCTCCCTCCTCTTCCACCCTCTCCAGCTCTCCAGCTTCCTGTCTTTCCTTCCCTTCTTCCCTTGTTCTCACATGTATGTGTGTGTGTGTGTGTGTGTATGTGTGTGTGTGTGTATATAAAATGTTTCTCAAAAATACATACTATTTTAAGTTCATAGAATCAACTACTCAAGTATATATATATATATATATATATATATATATATATATATATTATGAATGTACACATGTATATTTGTTGTGTGTGTACACATGCTAATGAGTCTGTGAAGAAGAACATTTAACACAAGAAGCAGAAAATCTAAAGAATCAAAAATTATTGATATTTATGATACATTATAAGTTATCATCTACTCATAGACATGAGCATTGAGGTCCATCATGGTTTTGTTTCTTTGGCCTTAAAACTTAGAAAGACAATATTATGCCCATGTTCATGATCTTTCCACCAAATAGGTTTTGTTGAGCTATATGGAAATATTTCTACCCCATAATTTAATATAAAATTGAAAAGAAACATAATTTACATGTCATAGTAAAAGATTTTGTAATAAACATCAGTATTAAGTAAATATATGACAACTGAAAAACAGAAGAAGTCCTCAACTGTGGAAAAAAATCAAACAGAAGTACATTGTGGGGTGGTAGACTATGATAGGCAGCCTGGCCCTTGGTCAAGCACAAGCTTAACCCCTAGTAACTCAGTGGGGCTTACGCTACAAGGGACCAGGAAGCGTTTTGCCAATGCTCCCAGGAGGCCCTTGGCTCCTGTCAGGTAGCCACAACCTCCACAGCCCCCTGTAGAGAGGTCTGTCATGTGAGGTCTGTCATGTAAGGTTTGTCCTGTGAGGTCTGACACATAGAAGCAACACACCAAGCCCTCTCACATGCAGATAAGGTATCCTTAAACTTTCAGACCAAGCCAATGGGAAGTACCTGTTGTCAGACCTCTTACCCACCCCAAGATCCTCCTCAGGTAGAGGTGTGGCCATGAAGTCCCAAGCCATCCCCATGTTAATGAGACACCTAGAGTCTTAGCCACACTCCTTCGCAGTCAATATTTCAACCTCACCCCTCCCAGAGGTTGCAGGGTACGATCTCATGCATTCCACTCTCCACAATAACAATAAATGCCTTTCTTAGAACTATGAACTGTCTCTACTCATCTTGATCTGCCATGGGAAGCAAGAGATCCGGCCTTCAATTAAGGAGCCAAGTTTAATCTCCCCAAGGGTGTCTCAACACTTCCAGATGGCACCCATTTACTCAAGCCAAAGCAGCTAGCCAGTGTCTAAGCCACCTAAATGGTCCCACAGCGGTATGTCAACTGTGCCCTGCAGCCCCAATTTGTTTCCAGCTCTCCTCAGCATCTGGCAGCTTCAGCCTGGGAACTCCAGAGCTGGTTGTGGCATTCCCCGGGAAAGGGACACCCCCCCCCACACCCACAGGAGGTGTCCTTGTGTCTTTACATAGCCCACACCTGGCAGACTGTGGGCAGAGGCCTGCAGCCACTTCCTGAATGTCCTGTTCCTCCCAGAGCCACAACACCAAGGGCAGACATGTGGGACTTCACTCCACACTTGGTTCCACATTACGTATTCACAAAATAGCTCATTTGTCTTCTATCTTTCACCTATCAGTGTATCTATGCATGTATCTATCTATTTTCTTTCTTTTTTTAAAGTAAAGATTGATTTCCATAGCTACAATAAAATATTAGTTAAACACATCTGTATTGTACATTGTAGAACATAGGAGACACTAAAGTGTCTCTCTCAGTATTTGTTATATCTATTTATCTATCTATAATCTATCTATTATACACATAAATACATACATGCATACATACAAACATACTTTATTCAAATGAGACAGAAATAGATAATATAATTGAATACAACGTAATTTAATCCTATGTGATATCTCTTTTTCACATCATCCTTATCTACATTTCCCTTTCTTTTACCTCTGAGTTTCATATTGAGGTCCTTCATACATTAAGTGGATTTATATTTTGTATTGGAATCAGTGATAAGAGTTACTCTCTAAGAATTGCATATGTGTCATACCATGTAATTTGTTTTTCTGGAATAGGTTGACATACTGAAGTGAAATCCATGAAGATTTAAACTTTGAATCAGAGGATTGTTGGATATATGACTGAGTGGTTACGAATTCATGAGCACTGGCATTCAGGTACCAGAGCACCCATGGACTCTTGCTCATTTCTGTAATTCCACAATTGGAGGACACAGAGACATGAGAATTATTGAGGTATGTTGACTGTCAGCCTAGTCTAACACACAGAAACTCTAAATTTAGGGAAAAAAACTTGTCTCAAAGCTTTAGAAAAAGGGTAAAAGGTAGGAATAACTGCTGTCTTCCTGATGGGCTATGTGTACGTGCACAGCACAAGTACACACACACACACACACACACACACACACATACACACACCCACATACACTAAGTGAATAAATAAATCATAAACCAAACCAGTAAATATTTAATCACTTTATAACTAATTAGAAGTCCGTACCACATTATAAAAATGAATCTATAACTTGTGTTGTTTTAAAATAAGACATTATGGATTGCTAAAATGTAGAGACTTTCATCAATATCATTGAGAAAGGAAATTTAATAAAAATAAACCTAAATATGTAAACTATATGAACAGTACATATAATATCATTCTATGTAATTACTTCTTGCTAATTTTCGCTGATAATAATTTTACATCATGGATATATATAAATACTAGAAAAAATATAAGTCAAACTACAGTATTTGCCTAAAATTATACTTTAGAAATGCATCTGGATGCACATCTGTAACCTGACTTCTCTCTCTTGTTTTGTACTTTTTTGACAATTGAGTATATAAAACTAATTCTGAGTTATTAAGGTTTACACAATGTAGAGTATTTTTGTTTCTTTAATTTATTTATATGCATAAACTAATTTTTTGAGTCCACAAAGAAGTGAGTAATTTACCTTTTTTGATGGGGAGTACAAATGAAAACAAGCATTTCTACTTTCATTAACAAGAACTTACTATTACTTTTAAACTCAATTTTTGCATTAAAGAAGTGGGGAAAAACCCAAGGTTCTTTTCTTCTTTGGGTCTGACTAAAACAGTATTTTATATAGTTGGAGTTGAATTTCCTTTCTCAGCAAGAGAAAGAGCAAAAATACAATAACATTCAATGTTATTTTGCAAAAGAAAATAAAAATTAACTAATTAATTTTGTCTCCTTATATTCAATATTAGACAAACTAGCTCAGCAGTAGACACATTAAACCCACAAAGTCAGGTGTTTGGAGTTAAAATAAATCAACAAATAAAAATAATTCTCACTTTAGAGATTTAAATTATTTCTTCTGAAATATTACTGAACTTTAAAGGTTTACGAGTTACAAAATTCTCTACAAATATAAGATCACAATATATGTTAAAGATTAGTGTATACTAAATTATATACAATGTCCACTTGACTTCACTCCACAAATACCCCACCAAATTTCTGTGCCCAAACCACTCATATTTTCTCTTTTCTGCCTCAACCTGCTCTGTTAATACCACAGTTAACACTAAAACTGACAACCCATGTGCCCAAATGTTACTAAAAATACAAAAACAACATAAAATATTAGGATAGTATCTTTTCTCTAAACAAACCAATCCCATATAATATTTGACTGTGAAAACTAGCTGCATGATGTAAGGAAACAGGATTTAAAAGAACAACCATAAGATTCACCAAAGGACAAGAGAGACATGACTGTTATTTCTGTTATTTTTCAGTATTTTGTTTGAAGTACTGCCTTGAGCAATATGGCAAAAGAGTAAATTAAAGGTTTAGAAATAAACAATGAGGATATGGAACTCTCCCTATTTTCAGATGACATGATTTTATGCATTACAGAGCCTCAAAATTCTAAGAGAAAACAATAAAAATTGATAAACAGTCCAGCTGTGTGTCAGGGCACAGTCTTCACTTGCATAAATCAATATAATTTTTTAGACATTACCAACAAACACATAGGAAAGAGTTCATTGACTCACTGTCATTCAAAATACCCTCAATTAAAATAGAATATTTAGGAATAACTACAAACCAGGGAAGAGAAGTACTTCTACAACCATAAAATTAAATCTCTAAAGAAAGAGATAGAAAAAAAATACAAAAATTGGAAAAACATAAAATGATCATGGATATGTAGAATTAATATTGTGTAAATGACCATTCCACCCAAATATTATCTGAAGGTGCCATTCATATCTCATTTATTATGGAAAAAAAACTTTTCTAAAATCACATGGGAACTCAAAAAGTCCCAGACAGCCAAAAGAACACTCAGCAAAAGGAACAATGCTAGCTTTCCCCTCATTTTTCTTCTCCACAAAACCTCAGGTGTCCTATTTATCTCTGGGCTGCAACCTTTTTGTCTTTTGAATATATATATATATATATATATATATATATATATATATATGTATATATGTATATATAACTAAATGTATAAATACTAACTACAGAGACTCTTTATTATAACTTATATGTATATGATATTAGAATCAATATCTTTTCATTGTATAATCCATCATGGACACCAACTCTGTGTGGCAATATAGATGGGAAAATATTACATGGGCCACTTTATGAGGAAGTGGAAGGAGGAAAAATCCAGGAGAAAAAAGAAGATGGACATGGGACCATTAACACTAAGAATATTTGATAGGGCTTCAAAAATATATAATCTTTAATATACCTAAATTTGGGAGTGCTAGCTATGCTTTCTACATAATCTAATAGAGAAATCTAAATGAGTATCTAAAAATATAACCATTTTCCTGCTTGCCATTTCAGAAGATGAAAATAAGTCTCTATACTTAAGACATTTCATACTCAGGACACAATTCTGAAGATATGACTTGGATCTATCTAACCTGTCACTCTCCTTGCTGTTTACAGGCTAGCTTACATACTACTAGAAGGTAAAATATAAGCTATCAAAATGGGAAGCAATCAATGGATTTTCTAGCAGCTATAGCTAGAAGGACTGCTGAGGAACATATCCTTACCAGATGAATTTATAACCACAACAATGACCAGCACGACAAGAAATCCCTGTAAGTACAATTGTGGCACTCATACACTGGTGGTAACCAATATTAAATAAGCAGAATTAAGTCCCACTCACCAGGTAGGAAACAAGCCCTGATACTAGAAACAGAGCTAACACTCTCCGAGTCTAATGAGGGAATGGATCTTAGAGAATAACCCACTAACATCATTTAAGTAGGTCACCATAGTTCCTCAACTCACTCTAAATATTTTTTTAACAGACAGACACATTACCCTTTTTTTTTTTTTTTTTTTCGGTTTTTATACACAGGGTTTCTCTGTGTAGCCCTGGCTGACCTGGAACTCACTCTGTAGACAAGGCTGGCCTTGAACTCAGAAATCCGCCTGTCTCTGCCTCCCGAGTGCTGAGATTAAAGGCATGCGCCACCACTGCCCTGCCACATTTACCTTTTAACTTGCATAAATGAAACTTCTCTGCATCAAACCAAGACTCTTTCAAAAAATCCAACTATACATTTTACAGACACCAAAGACTTGTGAAGAACATGCCCTGACCATATACATTTATAACACAACTTCCCTACCTAAAGCTCAGGGAAAGCTGTAGAAGTGATGTCAGAAAAATTTTAAGACAAGGATCAGGAAGTCTGTTGTGAGATTGAGCTTCCTAGAAAGAAGACAATAGATAAACCCATAATTTCTCAAATATGTGGTTTCCTTAAACAAATCCTGAATAATGTCAATACCAATAGACAAGTTAACATGGAAGAGGGTGAATAAAATTTTATGGAGTCCAACCAATAGACAAAAAACTACCAAAACTTAATGACCACTGAGAAGGGGAGATTTTCTATTCATATTAAGGCATCATGGGTATACTAATGAGCAAATACATTTAGATAAAAGACAAGAATGAAGGAGCAAAATCTCTAGAGCCTATCATGTATATCATGCCAAGTATGTTTTGTGTCTAGGGCTTCATTTTTTGTGGGCAAGTCATACTGAGCTTATAAAATATTTGATCATGAGTGATGAGGATAACACATGTGCTAACAAATTTAATTGAGATTTTGGAACTCTAGAAACGTTTAAGCATGCTAAATGATGTTACCCCAAAGGTATGTTTTGTACAAGGCTTTGCACAGAGTCTAGAACCCTATGTAATTTTTCTCCATAGATGTGTCTCATCAGTATTTGATTCTCTGTATCCAGGACTAAATAAACTTTCTCAATTACACCTTGTAACACTTATACAGGAGTGTATCCCTAGTCTGACTTTCCAGAATATGTAATAAGTGTACTCCATAATCTCCTCCATTTGTGCTGTAGGGAGAATAAGCTAATGTGCAAAAGCCTTAGGCAAGCTTTAGGCCAGAGTAAACTCTTATCCCACCCGTGGCTCTTTGTGTTTGAGCCTCAATGCTAAGCATTTATCTACATGTTTTTTTCTTGGCAATGTAAATAAAATAATAAAACGTAATCTTCCAAATATGAAGGTTGGATATAGCCACATTTTCAAACACTGAAATGACATTAAATACAAAATTCTGAATGAGGACATTTCACTAAATGATTGAGCTGAATTTAATGCTTATCAAACCCACAGTCCTAGAGAATCTTAAGAACTCCATTTGGACACACCCTCCTGTGTCATGTGATCTAAGCCAAGTCAGAATAATATTGCTTTTTAAAGTGGCTATAAGTAATATATAGTACACTTTGGGAATTTATGAAATGTTTTGCTACTTTAAAATATAATTATATACCTTCAAGTACACTAAACAAATAATGTGGATAAAGTTGAAAACCCTGTGTATTCTTAAGACAAGTTATCACTGAGAAGTATAGAAATATTTCAAAATGATTGTCTCACATATGTAAAGCAACCTTGTTGATTGCCAGTGAAAATACACTTAGTGAAAATAAAATATACATTTAAAAATATCCTTCATACCTGTTTTAACTAACATGAATTTAGAAGCATAGTAGTACTAATTTAGCTTTAAAAAATACTTAGTAAAAATGCATAATTTGTAACATTAATTTTATGAACCTAGAAGTTAGTAAAACACAGAAATATATTTATAATAGCAGTTTCTTCAGGGATAGGCAAAATAGTAACCAAAAATTAAAATATAGAGTTATTTCATATATTTAATAAAGTATGGTTGATTTATATATATTTCAGAAGCTCCCAATGTGTACTATGCTTGACATATAGTCATTTTTTACTGGATATTTTCTTTATTTACATTTCAAATGTTTTCCCATTTCCAGGTCTCCCCTTCAGAATCCCTCTATCCCATCTCCCATTTCCTTGCCTCTATAAGAGTGCTCCCCCACCCAGCCACTCATGTCCCCCTGCCCTGACATTCCCCTACACTAGGTCATCGAAAGTCCTCAGGCCCAAGGTCCTCTGCTCCGACTGATGTCCAACAAGGCCATCCTCTGTCACGTATGTGGCCAGCACCATGGGTCCTTCCATGTGGACCCTTTAGTTGGTGTGGTAGTTCCAGGGAGCTCCAGGCATCCAGTCTGTTGACACTGTTGCTCCCTCCATGAGGCTGTAAAACCTCTCAGCTCCTTCAGTCCCTTCTCCAACTCCTTTATCGGGGCCCTGGAACTCAGTCCAATGGTTGGCTATGAGCTTCCGCCTCAGTATTTGTCACTATTTAAAGCATTGTTATTCAACAAGGACTGAATTTAGATTACATGTAAAAACAGAGATGTCCTTCTAAGAAAGCAAAATATAGGCCAATCCAGGGGCTAAGCCAGGCAGATTCCATGACAAGATCCAAACTGGTAGTTTAAGAACTTGGCCTAAGTTTCTGTTTCCTAGAACTGGACAAGTCCAAAACAAGTCAAGTTCCAGTTAAAACAACCCTTTGAGGACAACAACCTACAAATATGTTCTAGAATAAGAAACAGAAGAAAATGATTGGTCAAATAGCCATAAATGTTTCATGACAGTGGTGTCTTAGGAAACATTCGAAACCATATTCTGTTAAGGATTTACTAGATTTTAAAAATTATTTGTAGCAAAATACTCACTTAAATAGCATTCTTTCTTCAAGCAAGAATGGGTAAGAAACTTGAATTTCAATATTACTATCCAAATTAAGAACAAATACAAAATTTACAAAGCATAGTTTTCTTTAGAAAAGTGTTGAACTCTGATTTTATCTCACTAATCATACATTCAATTCAACCTAGATGATGAAAATGATTTTAACAATACCCTCTGTAATATGAATAGCCTTCCAGTCTGATTTCAAGTCAGTATATGCATAAACTACAAGTCTGTTAGATATTTAAGTCCCCTGTTTGTCTATGAAAACAATTGAAAAGTAAAATTTAAAGACAACTTATGACCTCTCAATTGTTTTTATACCCACAAGCCCCAAAATGTGTTGGCCATACTCTCAGTGGTATGGGATTATGGGATCATCTGTTGAAGCTAGTTGAACTATGTTAGTCACTTGTAAGTTTCTGCTTTAACAACTTCTAGATAGATAGATGGTAGATAGATAGATTCATAGATAGATAGATAGATAGATAGATAGATAGATAGATAGATAGATAGATAGATAAAGCAAAAAAGTTTCCCTGATTCATGGGTATAGAAAGATGTAAAAATTTTGAGGCAGGTTGATACCATGAGCTTTTACAAAATAATTTTAGAATCATCCTTAGTGTTTAAGATACCATCTCACTGGTTCTTAGCCATACTAATAGTATCAAGTATGTGTTACCATTTGCCCTTGAATTACAACCAGAAATTGGGTGGTTGTCCATCATCTTTAATGCCACTATTTCACTAAAATAATTATCATGTTCTCAGGTCTGTAGAAAATTCTCATAGTTACTGACTGCTTTAGGAAGTCATAGCCAAATCTGTGTGGAAGCAAAAGTGAGAAAGAGTCAGCTGTGTAATAAAACCGAGTGAGCAATTTATATAGCACTAACCAGTACTGAGCATGACTTCATATACTCTGCAGCAGGTACTGAAATTAAGTTCCTAGCCTGACTTCCCTGGATGATGGATTGTAAAGTGGAAGGTAAGAAATGAGGAAAACTTTTGCTTTCCAGGTGGCATTTTCAAGGTGTTTTATCACAATCATGTGTCTGTATGCCCGTGTGTGTGTGTGTGTGTGTGTGTGTGTGTGTACTTCAAGGTTTTGGTCAAGGGAAGAAAGTAGATTCCCATTGTACTTCCTTATGTTCCAGAACATGAAGTTAAGACAATTTTTTTTGATACTTTATTTGCATTTCAACTTTTCCCACTTTCCAGATCTCCCCTTTGGAACTTTCCTATTCCCTCCCCCATTCCCCTGCCTCTATGGGGGTATTCCCCACCCACCCACTCTCATCTTCCCTCCTTGCCAGCTCCTATACTGGGGCACCAAACACCTTCAGGACCAAGGACCTCTCCTCCCTGTGATGGCTAACAAGACCCTCCTCTGCCACATATGTGGCCAGCACCAAGGGTCTCTCCATGTGTATTCTTTGGTTGGTGATCCAGTCTCTGGGAGGTCTGGGAAGTCAGGCCAGTGGACACTGTTGCTCCCTCAATGGGGCTGCCAACTCCTTCAGCTCCTTCAGTCCCTTCTCCATCTTCTCCATCTGGGACCTCATGCTCAGCACAATGGTTGCTGTGAAGTGACTTTTGAGAATTCCGAGCTTTTGGGCTAATAACCACTTATCAGTGGGAACATACTGTGTTCATTCTTTCGTAACTGAGTTACCTCTCTCAGGATGATACTTTTAAGTTCCATCTATTTGCCTAAGAACTTCATGAAGTCATTGTTTTTAATAGCTGAGTAATATTCTATTGTGTAAATATACCACATTTTCTGTATCCATTCTTCTGTTGAGTGACATCTGGGTTGTTTCCAGCTTCTGGTCGTTATAAGTATGGCTGTTATGAACATAGTGGAGCGAGTATCTTTATTACATGTTGTAGCATATTCTGGTTAAATGGCCAGGAGTAGAATAATTGGGTCCTCAGGTAGTAGTACTATGTCTAATTTTCTGAGGATCTAGCAAACTGATTTCCACAATGGTTGTACCATCTTGCTTTCCCACCAGCAATGGAGGAGTGTTCCTCTTTCTCCACATACTCGCCAGTATCTGTTGTCATCTGAGTTTTTGACCTTAGCCATTCTGCCTGGTGTGAGGTAGAATCTCAGGGTTGTTTTAATTTGCATTTCCCTGATAGCTAAGGATGTTGAACATTTCTTTAGGTGCTTCTCTGCCATTCAAGTTTCCTCAGTTGAGAATTCTATCCTTATCTATCTTCCCCATATTTTTCATACTTCATTTACATTTCAAATGTTTCCCCCTTTCCAGATCTCCCCTTTGGAACCTCCCCATTCCTTCACCCCTCCCTTGTCACTACGGGGGTATTCCCCCAGCCACCCACCTACCACTCTCATCTTCCCTCCTTGGCATTCTCCTATACTGGGAGATCTAACACCCTCAGATCTAAGGGCCTCTGCTCCCCCGGAAGACTAACAAGACCCTCCTCTGCTGCATATGTGGCCAGCCCCATGGGTCCCTCCATGTGTATTCTTTGGTTGGTGATACAATCTCTGGAAATATTCAAAGTTCAGGACAGTTGCCACTATTAGTCCCTCCATGGGGCTGCAAAATCCCACAGCTCCTTCAGTCCCTTCTCCAAGTAGTCCATCTGGGAATTCATACTCAGCCCTATGGTTGCTGTGATGTGACTCTTGAGTATTTTGAACTTCTGGGCTAATAACCACTTAAAAGTGAGTACATACCATCTTCATTCTTTTGTGACTGCATTATCTCACTCAGGATGATATTTTCAAGTGCCTTCCATTTGTCTGCGAATTTCATGAGATCATTGATTTTAATAGCTGAGTAGTATTCCATTGTGTAAATGTACCACATTTTCTGTATCCATTCTTCTGTGGAGGGACATCTGGGTTGTTTCCAGTTTCTGGATATTGTAAATATGGCTGCTATGAACATAGTGGAACATGTGTCTTTATTACATGTTAGAGCATTATCTGGGTATATGCCCAGGAGTGGTATAGCTGGGTCCTCTGTTAGTTTTATGTTCATTTTTCTGAGTGTCTGCCAAACTGATTGCCAGAGAGGTTGTATCAGATTGCATTCCCACCAGCAGTGAAGGAGGGTTTTTCTTTCTCCACATCCTCACCAACATATGCAGTAAACTGAGTTTTTGATCTTAGCCATTCTGACTGGTATGAAGTGGAATCTCAAGGTTGTTTTGATTTGCATTTCCCTGGTGACTAAGGATGTTGAACGTTTGTTTAGGTGCTTCTCAGCCCTTCCAGTTTCCTCAGTTGAGAATTCTCTGTTTAGCTCTCTTCCTCATTTTTTGATAGGGTTCTTTGGATCTCTGGAGTCTTTGTAAGTTCTATGTATCTATTGGATGTTAGCCCTCTATCGAATGTAGGATCCATAAAGATCTTTTCTCAATCTGTAGGTTGCCATTTTGTCCTATTTACAGTGTCCTTCACTTTACAGAAGCTTTGTCCCATTTGTCAATTCTTAGAGCACAAGCCTTTGGTGTTCTCTTCAAGAACTTTTCCCCTGTGCCAATGTGTTCGAGATTTTCCCCAATTTCTCTTCTATTAAATTCAGTTTATCTTGTTTTATATGGAGGACCTTGATCCACTTGGACTTGAGCTTTGTACAGGGAGATAGGAATGGATCAATTCACAATCTTCTACATGTAGACTGCCAGTTGAACCAGCACCATTTGTTGAAGATGCTGTCTTTTTTCCCCTGGATGGTTTTAGCTCCTTTGTCAAAGATCACGTGACCATAAGTGTGTGGGTTCATTTCTGGGTCTTCAATTCTATTCCATTGATGTACCTGCCTATCACTGTACCAATACCATGCAGTTTTTATCACTACTGCTCTGTAGAACAGTTTGATGTCAGGGAGGCTGATTTCCCCAGAAGTCCTTTTATTGTTGAGAATAGATTTTGCTATCCTGAATTTTTGTTATTCCATATGAATTTGTGAATTGCTCTTTTTAAATCTATGAAGAATTGAGTTGGAATTTTGATGGGGATTGCACTGAATCTGTAGATTGCTTTTGGCAGGATGGCCATTTTAACTATACTAATCTTGCTAATCCATGAGCATGAGAGACCTTTATATCTTCTGAGGTCTTCTTCGATTTTTTTCTTCAGAGACTTAAAGTTCTTGTCATACAGATCTTTCACTTGTTTTCAGAGTCACACCAAGATACTTTATATTGTCTGTGACTATTGTGAAGGATATCATTTCCCTAATTTCTTTCTCAACCTGTTTTTCCTTCGAGTATAGGAAGGTCACTGATTTGCTTGAATTAATTTTGTATCCGGCCACTTTGCTGAAGGTGTTAATCAGCTGTAGCAGATTTCTGGTGGAGTTTTTCGGGTCATTTAAGTATACCATCCTATTACCTGAAAATAGTAATATTTTTGATTTCTTCCTTTCCGATTTGTATCACTTTGACCTCCTTTTGTTGTGTAACTGCTCTAGCTATAACTTTAAGTACTATATTGAATAGATATGGAGAGAGGCCAGCCATGCCTAGTCCCTGATTTTAGTGGGATTGCTTCAAGTTTCTCTCCATTTAGTTTGATGTTGGCTACTGGTTTGTTATATATTGCTTTTACTATGTTTAGGTATGCTCCTTCAATTCCTGATCTTTCAAAGACTTTTATCATGAAGGGATGTTGAACTTTGTCAAATGCTTTTTCAGCATCTAACAAAATGACCATGTGGTATTTTTCTTTGAGTTTGTTTATGTAGTGGATTACATTGATTGTATTCTGGGTTTTGAACCATCCCTGCATCTTTGGGATGAAGCCTAATTAGTCATAGTAAATGATCATTTTGATGTGTTCTTGGATTTAATTTGTGAGAATTTTAGTGAGTATTTTTGCATCGATATTTATAAGGGAAATTGATCTGAAGTTTTCTTTTATTGTTGAGTCTTTGTGACCAATTATATGATTAATTTTGGAGCAGGTACCAGGAGGTGCTGAGAAGAAGGTATATTCTTTTGATTTAGGATGAAATGTTCTATAGATATCTGTTAAACCATTTGGTTTATAACATGTGTTAGTTTCACTGTGTCTCTGTTTAGTTTGGGTTTCCAAAATCTGTCCATTGTTGATAGAGGGGTGTTGAAGTCTCCCACTATTATAGTGTAAGCTGCAATGTGTGCTTTGAGCTTTAGTAAAGTTTCTTTTATGAATGTGGGAGCCCTTGCATTCGGGACATAGATGTTCAGAATTGAGAGTTCTTCTTGGTAGATTTTTTCTCTGATGAGTGTGAAGTGTCCTTCTTTATCTTTTTTGATGTCTTTTGGTTGAAAGTCGATTTTATCCTATATTAGAATGGCTACTCCAGCCTGTTTCTTGGGACCATTTCCCTGGAAAATTGTTTTCCAGCCCTTTACTCTGAGGTAGTGTTTGTTTTTAAGAGGGAGGTACATTTCCTGGATGCAGCAAAATGGTGGGTCCTGTTTATGGATCCTATAGGTCAGTCTATGTTTTTTTATTGGGAATATAGTCCATTGATGTTAAGAGATATTAAGGAATAGTGATTGTTGCTTCCTGTTTCTTTTGATGTTTTGATTTTTGTGTGTGTGTATTTGTGCAGGTATCTTTTTTTGAGTTTGTTGAAAGATCATTTCCTTGTTTTTTCTTGGGTGTAGTTTCCCTCCTTGAGTTGGCATTTTCCATCTATTATTCTTTGTAGGTCTATGTTTCTGGAAGCATACTGTACACATTTGGATTTATCATAGAATATTTTGGTTTTACCATCTATGATTATTGAGAGTTTTGTTTGGTATTGCTGCTTGATTTGGCATTTGTGTTCTCTTAGAAACTGTATGATATCTACCCAGGAACTTCTAGCTTTCATAGTCTCTGGTGAGAAGTCTGTTGTAATTCTGATAGGTCTGACTTTATATATTACTTGACCATTCTCCCTTACTGCTTTTAATATTCTTTCTTTATTTTGTGTATTTGGTGTTTTGACTATAATGTAACAGGAGAAATTTCTATTCTGGTCCAATCTATTTGGCGTTCTGTAGGTTTCTTGTATGTGTATGTTAATTTGTTTCTTTAGGTTAGGGAAGTTTTCTTGTATAATTTTGTTGAAGATATTTACTGGTACTTTAAGTTCGGAATCTTCACTCTCTTCTATACCTATTATCTTCAGGTGCTATCTTCTCATTGTATCCTGGATATCCTGGATGTTTTGGGTTAGGAGTTGTTTGCATTTTGCGTTTTCTTTGACTGTTGTGTCCATGTTTTCTATGGTATCTTCGACACCTTTGAGTCTCTATTCTATTTCTTTTATTCTGTTTGTGATGCTTGAATCTATGACTCTTGATTTCTTTCCTAGATTTTCTAACTCCAGAGTTGTTTCCCCTTGTGATTTCTTTATTGTTTCTATTTCTATTTTTAGTTCCTGGATGGTTTTGTTCATTTCCTTCATCTGTTTGATTGTATTTTCCTGTAATTCTTTAAGAAATTTTTGTGTTTCCTCTTTAAGGGCTCCTAGTTGTTTACCTGTATTCTCTTACATTTCTTTAATGCAGTTATTTATTTCCTTCTTAAAATATCTATTTTCATCATCAGAAGGGATTTTAAGTGCTATTCTTGTTTTTTTGGTGTGTTGGGATATCCAGGGCTTGCTGTGGTGGCAGAGCTGGGTTCTAATGATTCCAAGTAGCCTTGGTTTCTGTTGCTCATGTTCTTGCCCTTGCCTTTTGCCATCTGGTTATCTCTGGTGTTAGCTGGTTTTACTCTGCCTGACTGTGGCTTGTCTTTCCTACAAGCCTAGATGTCAATACTCCTTGAATTCCTGTTCTCTCTGAGAGAAATTTGGGTTTGGAGAGCTGTGATACAGGGTCACCTCTGGGTGCAGACAGAAACCAGAAATATCTAGTCCCCAGGTATCCCTTGTTTCCCATGTCCTGATGACTCTGCAAGGGTCCCTCTTGGTCCAGTGAATTTGAAAAAAAGTGATGGTCTTGCCTGCTCTTAAAGGTGTGTCGGCACTCCTGGGATAACAACTCTCTCCTGGCAGTATTTGAGTATGAAGACCTGTGTCACACAATCTGCTCCCTGGCCATGGAAAGAAATCAGAAGCCCACTCCTCAGTCCCTGTGTCCTAGGTATTCCAATTGGATTCTTCTGGGCAGAGAGGATTGCAGCAGGCTCCTAGCAGGCTATCTTTCTCCCAGTGCTATTAAGCTATGGAGCCCTGATGACCCAGGCAGAGGCTTCCTGCCACAGATGTAAACTGGAAGGTTCCTTCTTTCTGGCTGTTCTTCATTCCCTGTGTCCTAAGGATTCTGGGTCAGTCCCACTGAGCAGTGTTAGTCCTCCTATCCCCTCTCAAAGGCTTTTCCACACTCCTGGGAGGCTAGCTTTCTCCCAGCACTATTTGGCTATGGAGCCCTGGTGGCCCAGGCAGAGGTCTCTTGCCACAGATGGAAACTAGAAACAGACTCCTTTCTCCAACAAAATTCTTAAAGATACAACACAACTTGTGTGTAATATTCAGAGAAATTAAGCTACAACTCCCTGTAAACCTTTTTCTGGAGCACTTGACTAATTATACTAGAACTTCTCATGCAAGCTATTAAAGGAGTGGAGCAATTGATCCCATGCACATAAAGGTCTATAAGCCACAGCAAGTACAAACCCAGCAAAATGTGTGTAATAATGTCTCTTTTACCTTTCAGGTAAGGAACCACTCTATTTCTGTATTTCAAGCCATGCTCAATAGGAAGAAATTTATCTCTGACACTGTTAAGCCTAGTCATCTACTCATAACTGGTTGAGGTCTGTAGTGGTTTGATTGACAATGGCCCCCTCTAGGGTCAGACATTTGAATGCTTAGTTCTAGCTGATGAACTATTCAAGAACTAAGGTATGGCCTACTTTGTAGAGTTATGTCACCATGGGTTGGGTTTGAGATTTTTGTTTGGTTTGTTTTAGTTTTGTTGTTGAGTTTTAGCTGCTTTTTTTCTTTTCTGTTTTACTAAATTATTTTATTTATTTACATTACAAATGTTACCACCTTTCCCAACCCCTATCCCAGTGTTCTTCACCCCATTCTCCCTCTACTTTACCTTTGTGCCAGTGCTCCCCCACACATCTACCCCCTTGATCCACCAACACAACCCCTCATCAATCCCCACAGCATTACCCTTCCCTAGAGCATCAAGTCACTACATGATTAGGTGCATCCTCTCGCACTGAGGCCAGACAAGCCAATCTTCTGGTACTTTTGTTCCAGGGCCACAGACAAGACCATGTATGCTACCTGGTTGGTGACTTAGGCTCTGGGAGCTCTGAGGGATCTGGATTAGTTGATACTGTTGTTCTACCTATGGGGTTGCCATCCCCTTCAACTCCTTCAATCCTTCCTCTAATTCTACTGTAGGTGCCCTCTAACTAAGTCCCAATGGTTGGATGTAAGTATTTGCATCTGTTCCAGTCAGCTGCTGGTAGAGCCTCTCAGAGGACAAGCCATTGTAGGCTCCTGTCTGCAAGCACTTCTTTGCATCTATAACAGTGTCAGGCTTTGGGTTCTGTGCCTGGGCAGAGCATGGATCCCAAGTTGGTCTGGTAGAGTGGATGGCATTTCCTTCAATCTCTGGTCCATTTTTGTTCCAACATTTCCTTTAGACAAATCCCTGTGCTAGGTGCTCTCTGTCTGAGTGTGTATGTCTGTATGTCTGTATTTGTCTATCTCTGTCTCAGTCTCTGTCTGTCTGTCTCTCTGTAAACTGTCTCTGTCTCTCTCTGTCTCTGTATCTCTGTCTCTCTCTGTGTCTCTGTGTCTCTCTGTCTCTCTGTGTCTCTCTGTCTCTCTTTCTCTCTCTCTCTCTCTCTCTCTCTCTCTCTCTCTCTCTCTCTGCTTCCTGCATACAGATAAGGAGATAAGCTCTCATCCACTGCTCCAGTCTCATGCTAGTCTACATGCCGTCACTAGTCCCATCAAGCCAGGAACTGGTTTTCTTCTATAAGTCACCTTGGTTATAATGTGAGCTACTAAAAACAGACCATAGATCCTAGAGAAGAAACTACTATTATCATTTTTATAAACTAATACAATTTCTAATTTATAAACATTTATCCTGCCACATACCCATTGGTTTACATATCGTGCCTCATCAAAGATACTCTTTCCTACAACAGGTATAAAGAACTTTAGTGGATCTCTAACTACTCAAAATAGAATATATGATTGTGGTATGGCCAAACTGAAATGATGTTTCTGCCATTATTCCTATGATTGAGGGAAAGTCACAAAATTGAGTACAGAATTATTGTAACAATCAGAAAAGCAGTACATCTTCTGCCAGATACTCTTCTTAAATATGGCAGGGATGTATCCACCATGAACCTAAACAATATTGTAACCTTAATAAGACCTATATAATGACACCATTAGTTCATAAGCCAATGTAGACAGGTGCTTTCTACAAGGTCTATCTCTAGATGAAGAACTATAATTGGTCAAAGACTAGAAACAGGGTAAATTAGGAGAAGTCAGTATTATTCAAATAATATGAGCCCCTTGATAGGTTGCCTGTGGGGCAGTGATCTGTGCAGGCAGTCTGGCACCTGGTTGAGCACAGGCTTAAAACACTTTGAGACCCCAAGGAATCCACAGGGGACCAGAAATGTTATGCCAAGGCTCCAGGAGGCTTTTGGCTCCAGTCACGGTCACGAACCACCCTTCCTCAGATAGAGGTGTGGCCACGTCCCAGGTTGAGGCATAGCCACACAGCCCCAAGCCATTCCCATGTTAATGAGACACCTAGAGGTTTAGCCATGCCCCTTCCCAGTTACTATATCTGCATCCCCTCTCTTAGAGGGGCAGGGGGTACAATTTCATTCATACCACTCTCCACATGATCAAAATAAATGTCTTAGAATTATGGACTGTCTCTTCATCTGGACCCACAGTGGAAAATGTGGGATCTGGCCCTTGATTAATGAGTCAGGCTCATCTCTTGCCAAGGGTATCCCAGCACTCCCAGACTATGCCCATTCACCCTAGCCTAAGCAGCTAGCCTAGCACCCAAAGCCACAGAGACCTGATCACGGTGGAAACCCCAGCTGCACTTTGACCAGCCAGTCTGCGGCACCCTGCAGTGCCTGCTGTGCCCTGGGCTAGAGAATCCATGGAGACAGCTGCCACGAGTTCCCCAGGAATGCCCCCCCCAGCCATGAGCAGGGCCTGAAAAGGCTTCCACAGCCCCCACCTGCCCTTTGGACTGTGTGGGAAGATGTGTGGCCACTTCCTGCGTGTCTGCTGTCCCACCCAGAGCCACAGTGCCCTGAGACAAACACATGGGACTTCATTCCACTGTGCCAGGCTTGTTCCCAACAGTTGCCCAACACCCCACACTATTTTATTTATATATATATATATATATATATATATATATATATATATATATACACACACACACACATGTATGCACACACACATATGTAACAATAATAAACTCATAAATTTGAAAGTGTGGGGACTGACTAGAGCAGAAAGAGAGGGAAAAAGGTGATAGATATAGATGCTGAGTTGAAGTATAAAATTTTTAAAATATAAATAAATTAAGTACATAAACTTTTAAAAGTCCAGTGCCAGCTGTATTCTACTATGCCTAAAGTTGGTGGTAATGAGTCTCCCTGAAACTCCCAGAACAGTAAATGTTGTCTTCATTGCTCTTGATTGTCCAGCAGAGGTATATGCAAAGACTATGTTACATCCTCTTCCCTGTGAATTAACTTTGAGACTATTCAGGTTGCCAGTGGAGAAAAGTCTCAAACAAACAAATAATCAAAAAATAAATCCTTGTCTTTTTTTTTCAGTAAGGCTTTATTTAAAGCCAGGAGAAATGATATTTTCCTATGCTTGTATTATATTGGTAGGCATAGCACTTCTTATCTATTTTCTTGTTTCATGCCTACCCTCAGAAATGTCTTAGTATATAAGATTAACACTAATCTTTGGCTTTATTTACATAAATATAACAAAATAATTTCCTATGTGAGTCATCATTTTTCTCCAAAGCCTTCATGAAAAAGTCAAAAGGGATGATTTGTTTCAGTTACTTTCATTAGTGAGCACAGCTGAGGTTGATGAGTAATTTAATGAATAAATTAAAAGTCCTCTTGAATAAAATTCTCCAACAGATGTTGTTTGACCTGACATCTAAATTTATAGTTCATATGCATAAACATATCTAGACAATTTTCAGCATCTATTTCAGTCAGAGCAGTAGGTAAAATCAAACAAACAAACAAAATACAACAAACCATTTGAAAATAATGTTGGCCACTATGTCCACAAAACAGGGTAATGTTTTCTATGTTGAATACTCGAAGATAAAGCTAATTTAGACTCATTTTATGATGGGTGTAATATTTATGCTTTGTTTTACATGTTTTATGTTGCATTTTTTATAAACTCTTATTGATCATCTAAGTACCTAAGTGGGTGAAATTTTTTCTTATATATAACTATTTACTAAAAGAAAAACATAAAATGGTACACTGTGGCTTCTTCAGCCATCCATACTGTTATTTTAATTATTCTCTTGTATTTAACTCCCTCCCCTTTTATAAAAAGCCCTGGTTTTCCAATTTTTCTTGTCCCTGCATATATTCCAAATATACACAATATATACATGCATGCAACAAAAACTGTTGAAAAAGGAGGTCATGAATTTAAGGAAGAGCAGAGATGTGTTTGGTTTGAGAGATACAGAGGTTTGGGAGGGAGAAAATCTCTGATTCTATCTCAAAAATAAACATAAAAAAATTAACTTACCAGGTGGGAACACAAGATGTTTTAGGAATAAGAATATAATCAATCAAGCTACAAGGCAGACTAAAACATATAAAATATGCATAATTATATTCTTCATAAAGGTAAATAACAGATGAAAGACCCAGGGATGTTAATGCTTTATTCACTAAGCTGAAGAAATATTATAATTATATATTATTATATTAGTCAGGCTGTATTAGTCAGGGTTCTTTAGAATCACAGAACTTATGGGTAGTCTCTAAATAGTAAGGGAATTTGTTGATGACTTACAGCCTGTACTCCAACTCCCCAACACTGGTCAGCAGCAGCTGTGAATGAAAGTCCAAGAATCTAGCAGTTATCAAGTCCCACAAGGCATGCAGGCTAAGAAAAGTGAATCTTCCTTCTTCCAATGTCCTTATGTAGGTCTCCAGCAGAAGGTGTAGCCCAAAATAAAGGTGTGTACCACTACTCCTGGATCTGGGACTTGCTTTTTCCCAGACTGACCTTGAACTCAGAGATCTCCTTGCCTTAGTCTCCTGGGATTAAAGGCATGCACTACTTTTCCTGGATCTAAGATTTGCTTGGCCATTATGCCTCAACATTAACATGTCAAGATCCAGGTCAGAAATTTGTATCTCACAGCCTCAAGATCAGGATCACAGGTGAGCCTTCTAATTCTGGATTGTAGTTCACTCCAGATATAGTCAAGTTGGCAATCAGGAATAGCCAGTACAAGGGCCTAATGTGTAGTATTTTCCAGGAATAAAAGACATTAATTATTTACTCTTTTATGCTCATAATTAAGTTGCAGATTTTATAATTTACATCTTTTAAAGTTATCCCTCAAATCACTCTCAGCCTTCAAACAACTAAACATAAAACTAATGGAAGAGTTGTTAGTGTAATTAAGCACAAATTTTAATACTTTAATCTTTATTCAAATAGAATAGTACTTATAAATACAGAGAAATTCCCCCAGAGTCATGCTAAAGAATATCTCAGATGTTCCACAATTCCATTGACACTAAGTTTTATGAGTAATGCAGAAATTGCTCTAAGAGGTAAATTGATTAGCAAATTTATTCTTTAACCCTTCATATTTATCTGTAATTCATATTTTTCATATAGACGTGACTACCACCAAGCTGGATGGCTTCATTTTATTCCAGGTAACCAAAGGATATAAGAGAGCCAATTGCCACAAGTCATTATCTGACCTCCATGAAATATGCTTCACTCTTAGCTTTTGCACATATACACACACAAATTAAACTTCATGCCCATGCTATATGAAGCAGCATAAATAATTAAATATATTATTCATTCACCCTTTCTTCTATTGCTTGATAAATGAGTGTATAAACAAATTTTATAGTCTCTAATTAAAAACATTGAAGAGAGAAATTTTTATGTTTCATGTACTCTAAATGCTATAATATTCCTAACTGAGAAAAGAATATCCAGTGAGACACACAGGTTTTTGGGTTTCTATTATAATCTATATACTAGGAGTGGTTTATAGACAAGACCTAGAGTTAAAATCTTGAGATAGCAAGCCCATTACTATCATTTACAGAACTGCCTTAGGAAGCATAATGACTGCATTATGGTTTATATAAATGTCATGTGATTTCAAAGCTAATATTGGATGCATTTTATAAAACAATAATATATGTAAAACAAGATAGAGTCTCTGTAATGGAAATTAGGATGCGAACAGCAAGAGCGGTTAAATAGCATAATAATCAAAATTACTTTTGCTGTTTGTTTTATTTTCTTTACCTATATGGTTACAATTAAGTTCTATCTGAAGCAAACTTATTCTTATGCCCACTACTGTCCATTTATGGCTTTGGAATACTTTTTGAACGTGAATATATCTCTTCAAGAGAGTTAAATAATAAAAAGAATTATAATATATTTTACTCTACATCATTTAAAACATTGAAAAGGATATTTTGACAACTTAAAACAATTTTATAACTCCAGCATACCTTTCAATTTTATCAGGATTTAGATGCTTCATAAATCCTTTGTTGGAAGACAGCACTGCTACATATTGAGAGATGTTTTTTTCTACCAGAGACAAGAGTGGTGATACAGTGCTGCCTACAATTATCCCATAGATACAATTTTAGAGATTCATTTTATTATATGATGAGTTTATTATTGCATATTTATGTTTTCAATAGATGTCAAAGTTTAAAAGACAGGGTTTTTTATTTTCATGATTTTGCATACTTATAAATATTAATTCTTGTACTTCCAAATGAGTACAACATCTTCCGTACTTTTGAACTGGAAACATCATCCTGTCCACCTAGCAAAACAGCATTCCTCAAGAGTTTGTGTGTCCATATGTGAATAAGGATATAGGTTCCCAGTAAAAGTTTTGAGATGTCCAACTGCATGAGACAGTAGAAATCCAGGTCAACTGTTTTTAAATATGCATATGTAATCATTTTGAAAAGGCATTGTTATTTCAGCATCACTGACTCAGAAAACAAAAATGGAATGTTGCTGTAAAGCAAATCTTATCACTTTCTGTGTCTTTTCAACCAGGAATGATTAGTTCCCTGGGTTTGCATACTCTCAGAAAGATGATATAAATTCAGAGTATGAATCTCTCTTAAAATATAAACATGATCAAAGATCCATCTCTCCAGATAAAATTTATATCACAACAGAAGTTGTAAACTGAAATCTATCTATGTATGTAGGACTTGTACAAGTGATATATCTGTTGATTTAAAAAATAATTCTGATTAGCATTGATTATCAATAGCTTTAGAAGTTTGTGATATCTCCCAGAAGGCTGAAGTTGAGTATATGAAACCTTCATTGGCATTTCTGCCTCTGGCATCTTTTCAATGCTTAGAAAAGCTCATTTTTACTGAGAAGGAAGAGTCAAATGCGTGTTAAGCATGTCATAAAAGGGGCTTACTATTTCCAAATACTATTTGGTATTTCTCTATGACCTGAAAAGGAAAAGGAAAATAACATTTGAGCATCTTTTCTCTCTTGATATCAACACAGACATTTTAGATGGAACTAGGTTGTAGTTTTGAAAGATTAGACTGCCTAACTAAGGACAATATGAGTTTTAAGAAGCTACAAATCTCTCTGATTTTGAGCATGTAGGGTGACACTCTCCCAGTGAAATGAGTTCTGTGATAAATATTTCTTCTTTTCTTCTCAGAATTTCTAATATAAATCCATACATTATAAATTTAGCTCCTCAAAGCTTTAAAAATTGACAGGCTCCTGGGAAAATGAATGGAGTTGAAGGAAAACAGCTCTCTTAATGCAGGCTTGACGAAGTGGGAGCAATGAATCAATAAAGCTAAATTTAAAAGCTTTCTAAACAATGAGAAGGCCTACATATCATTTTCCTGTACACTTGAGGTGTTATTTAATAAGCCCTTTGCTGCTTCAAAAATCATCTACCAAATAGGATCAAAACCATTTCTACCAATATATACTATATATGTATGTATATAATTTTTCTTTAAACTATTGAAAATACCTTATGTTTTTTACATCAGTGTTCTTTTTACATTATGCTCCATTCTCCTTGGCTATCACATTCAAAGTTATTATATAATATATGGACAAATACTGAGTTGATTGTTCAAGACTTGAACATACTTTATGACTATTCTTATATAAGTCATGATGTTTTTAATGTTAGACTAAGAAAATATTAAAGCACTTTAAAATGAGCTTTCTAGAAACATTCATTTACATATCTTTTTAATTTTAATCTAAATTAAAATTATTCATCCTGTTCTGAAATCTAATCTTATATATTAATGTCTTACTCACACCATAGAATCAACAATCTGTGTTTCAGAAATCAACTTCTAGTATTTGTTTCTGGTTTGTTATTATTTCTTTACTTCTTTTCAACTTCATGTCATCATTAAATTTTCTCAACTATTTTATAATAGCTATATAAGTTTCAAATGTAATATACAAGTTCCACAAGTCATATTAAAATGAAGTCAATTTGATCCATTTTAAAAAATTTGAAGTTGGTTCTTCTTTGGTCTTTATGCTTTACACAAACAAACAAAATTAAACTTTTCTTTATAATGCATAAAAGTGAAAATTCTAACATGACCATCATGAAATATTAATTATAACCATTTAAACACATCTACAATCACCAATGTGAGACTAATTTTTCATTGTGTTTAGGCCCACAGTTTATCATTTGAGCCTTGATAGTCTCTGCTTTATGCTGATTTAGTGTCTGTTCCTGAAAACCATCATGTTCATCAAATCATTTACTAAGGTTCTCCCTGAAAGGTCTTTGCCTTCTTTTTACCTGACTGATTTCCATTCTCCTAAAGTTGCCCTAAATGGTTGTTCTATGTACTTCAACCACAAAATGAATCCCATCTTTTTCTTGTCTCTTTCTATTAAACTATGCTATTCCTTTTCTATCATCTGACTAATTATCCTTTAAGTCATATTATTTACCAAAGTTTTTTTTATAGAAATTCATTTAGTTCTTGAAAATAAATTCAACTTAAGTAAAGTATTTTTATTCTTGTGCATTATGAATATTATATGCCTATCTTAATGCTTAGAGTATACATAAACTAATGAAGAAATTGTTAAATATACACATTAAACACATGAACAAACATTTGTTAAGCTTATGATATTAAGAATATGATGTGAGTAGCAAGAGGATTGTTATGCAAAAGGATTCTTCAGCAATTTTGCAATTCACTGAATGAGTATAGTTTCCTAGTTATATTTTAATATGCATGATAATTCAACATTCACAGGGCAAATTAGATGCATTCTTGAATGGATATTGGAATATAGACTCTTCTACTTCAATGTTGAATGAATCCACACTAAAATCAATACCTAATGGCTAAATGAAATTTGCTTAGAGATGAATTTTTCTCATACACTTATTCATGATAGAAGACACCAGGTTGTCAAGATGTGTAATTTTTTCCTAAGAAAATCAAAATTTAAGTAACTATTATATTTTATATGTAGATTTTTAAAACAATATGATGTTTCAAGTTGAGTTTTACTGATTAGCCAAAATCATGATGTTATATTAATTTGAGTTATGCCCATTGCCTTTATACCACTAGCTATTTTTATTTCGCAGAGCATCTTTGTTGCTCTGCATATGTTGTTCATGCCTGGAAGCATGTATGAAGTCCCTGCTGGTGGCAAAAGGAGATAAGCTACTCCCCAGCCAAGTGAACAGATATCTATCTGTGGCCACAGCAATCAGCCATAAAACACAGCCACACAAGCAGAATCTGTGCTAATATCTATGCAAGAGAAAATAAACCACATTTCAGTGAATTAAAACAAGACCTATTTGAAAAACAGTTTGTGACAAAGAAAACATGTTTGTTTGGATATAAATATTACCAAACAGAATCCATAAAATTGATAAAACAATAAATTCTACCTAGTATAAGCCTCAGTATTATACGACATTTGGATTCTAAGCTCTGTGTTTAATCCGAGTTTCTCGTGATTCAGTTTTCACAAATTAAGCAGATATTTTGTTTTAAATTCTTTTATATCTAGTGTGTGTGTGTGTGTGTGTGTGTGTGTATGTGTGTGTGTGTATTATCAAGTATGCATGTCAGATCCCATGAGTGAAGATCAGAGGACAGCTTGTAAGAACTTACTTCTTTCCAGAGACTGAAGCAAAAGCCATCAAAAGATTGCCCCTCATAGTGATCCATCCCATCTACAGATACCAAACCCACACACTATTGCTGACAGCAAGAAGCACTTATTGACAGGAGCCTGATATCACTGTTCCCTGAGAGGATCTACCAATACATGGCCAATATAGATGCAGATACTTACAGCCAACCATCGGAATGAACCCGGGGACCCTAATGGAATAAATAGGGGAAAGGCTGAAGGAGCTGAAGGGAGGTGCAACACATAAGAACAATATCAACTAACTGGACCACCCTGAGCTTCCTTTGACTAAACCACAAACCAAAGGGTTTATATGGAGGGAGTCAGGACTCCAGATACATATGTAGCAGAAAATGGCCTTATCTAACATCAATGAAAGGGAAAGGAGATTTGATGCCCCAGCATAGGAGCAAGGTAGAGGGGTAAGGCAGGAAGGAGTGGATGAATGGGTGCAGGATCCCCCTCATAGAGGCAAAACGGGAGTAGGGTGATAGAGGATGGGATGGGTAGATTGGTGAAGAGGTAACTGGGAAGGGGGATATCATTTGAAATGCAAAAAAATTAAATGATCAATAAAAGAGAAAGGAAAAAAGTTACTTCTCTACATTGAATCCTGAGAGTCTCTAACATCACAGGTCTCTGGAACTAGGGGATGACCTTAGTAGAAATGCCTAATAGTGGGTAGATGTTACCTGAAGAGACCAGATCCAGTAGATAGATATGGCCCCCAGTTGAAGCATGGGGCCACCCACCCATCTTCAAAATTTTTGATCCAGAATTGTTCCTTTCTAAAGGAAATTCACAGACAAAAAGGAAAGAGAGACTAAAAGAAACATTATCCAATTGAGATCCATCCCATGTGCAGGCACCAAACTCTGGCACTATTACTGATGCCATGTTCTGCTTGCAGACATGAGCCTAGCATGGCTATCTTCTGAGGGGCTCTCCCAGCAGCTTGCCGAGACAAATGGTAATACAAACAATCATTGGAATGAAATTTGGAACTCCTATGAATGAGTTAGTGGAAGGATGGAAGATGATGGGGGGTGGGGGGGTTTGCAATCTCATTGGAAGAACAACAGTATCAACTAACCAGGACCCCTCACACCTCCCAGAGACGAAACCACTAACCAAAATGCTTGCATGGTCTGGTTCATCTTTCTTGACTCTGTAAAGCTATTTAAGATTTAGTCAATATTACTTAATATTTGTATAAATAGGATGATAAAATGTAACCTCCCTGAAAATGAAAGATTGTTAGTCATGAATTGATAATATAACTGACTTTTTAGTTCTCTGAAATTTAGTATTTACCAGGTATTAATTTGATTATGTGATTAATTCATAATGAAAATATGAAAGTCTATGTCCTAATATATTTCAAAAATTAATTTGCTGAGGATGGACTCAGCAGATAAATGCATTTACAAGAGACTAAGCCTATTGACCTGGGTTTAATTCTCAAGATTCACATGGTACAATGAGAGAACTCACTTCTTATTTAGAAATTAAATTATTTTATTTATGTACATCTCAAATGTTGCCCCCTTCCTAGTCCCTTTCCTCCTTCCCCTGTGCTTCTGATATGGTGATCCCCCTACCTAAATACCCCCACTTAACCCCACCAGCATCCCCCTTCCCTGTGGCATCAAGTTTCTACAGAATTAAGCACATCTTCTTCCACCAAGGCCTTGTCTGCAAAGGCCACTCCTCTAGCCCAGCAGGACTCCCAGAGGAGGGATAAGGGCACCAAACATCCTACAAAACTTTCAACCCAAAATTTGTCCGGCCTACAAGAAGTACTGTGTCAAAGAAATTGCTGACCAATGCTACCCTAAAATGAGATTCATCCCATGAGCAAGAATCAATTGACGTTACTAATTATACTCTGCTATGCTTGCTGACAGGTGCCTATCATAACTGTTCTCCACAAGGCTCCACCCAGCTAACTCAAACATTAGAGATCCCCAGCCAAACATTAGATAGAGCTCAGTAAGTCATGTAGATGAATTGCGGGAAAGATTGAGGAACCTGGAACGGGTAGAGACTACACATGAGGACCAGCACAGTCTAATAACCTGGATGCTTAAGGGCTCCCAGAGACTAAATCACCAACCAGAATGCAAACAAGGCCTGGAACTAAGCCCCCCCCCTATATATGTAGCAGATGTTCAGCTTGGACTTCATGAGTGTTCCCCAATGACTGGAGTGAGGGCTTACTCTGACTCTATTGCCTGTCTGTGGATCTTCCTTCTATAACTGGGACATCTTTTTGGCATAATTGGGAGAGGTTATAGCTTGTCCTACAGTGACTTGAGATGCCAGAATGAGTTTCTACCCAGAGGGGAATTCTCCCTTCTCAGAGGTTATGGAGAGAGGATTGTGGAGAGAGGGACTGTCTAAGGGAGAGACTGGGATGAGATGGGAGGCTGGGATGTAAAGTTAATAAATAAATTGAAATATAAAGTAGAAAAATAAATAAATAAAATTATAATAAACAAAATAATTTAGGAATGAACTAAAAATCTTACTAAACTTTGTCGTCTCAGTTTTGCTCACATCTCTTTTTTGGTAGTAATATTATGAAGATTCCTCAGGAACTGGTGGCATAATTTTATTAACCTGTATATACCTTAAAAGGAAACAAAATTCCAAATTAAATCATAGGCATTTCAGTACACCCAATATAATTCAAAAATAAATTAAGAACAAATGTTAAAGAGAATGTGGATAAGAATTTGCACCCAAGAGTTTGTACAAATACAAGAAAATACACTTAAAGAATGCAGTTTCCAAGCTTACTAATGTGACCCATTAGTAGTTCTTTAGTGTTGACTCATACAGCCTACAAACTGTTTGGGAGTGCACTGTGCCACTATACAGAAGAACTGGTAAGGTTATAGCAAGTTCAGAACCCCAGTATATCTCTTAATTGAGAATGGCAGTTCAAACTAGCTTCTGACCAGGTTCATGTCCTGGAGCAGGTGAGCATGACACTCCACTAAGAGGACCATGAAAACTGGTCATGCAGCATAGAAATCTAGAGTCATCCATGATAATGAGGTATCTAGATAGCTCAAGAGTGTTTAGCCAATGAGCTAATATTATTAGCCATCGCTTCCTCTAAAAGATATTTAATTTCTATTTCACCTTGAGTAAAATATATGCACCCTCATCTGCCATGAATAAAACAGTTTGGACAAGCATGGATGGTATCTTTCAAGGACCACTGCTGGAGGGTGAGCAACATGGGTGGGAGTGGAGGTACATGGATTGGGTGGGGGAATGGGGAGATGTATTCATCATTCAGAGACACACCTAAGTCTCCCATTCAGGGCCCCTCTTCCCACCCTTCTGTTCATTTGGCACACAATTGGAGCCAAAGGAGATTCTGACCTGTCACAGGTCCATTAGGGGTTCTCCAGCAATCATCCCCACTTCCTCTCACTCCTCGGTGGTGCCAGGATACACAGGAGGATAAGAACCATCATTCCAAACTCCGCACAGCTGGAGTTTTTGAACCACAGCCTCTCTCCAAGCCCCACAGATTTCTCTGGAGAAACATGGGCTGATTACAAATAATTATGGTCTTAGACAGGGAAGAAATTAAATAGGAGTCCTTGACTCAAGGATTCCTATCTTTCTTTTCTCTTCTTTATCCTTTCTTTCTTGGAAAAGGGTAGGGAGTTGAGAGGAAACAGGTGTATAGAAATATTATAGAAGTTAGACAAGAAATAGATTATTGAATCTACTCTTTTAAACCATTAAAAACACAAAATAGCCATAATCTTACATTGATAGAGATATTTATATTTTGGTGCAAAATTGAGGTTAAATTTTCTTACATTGATCTAGAATTTTGTAAATTGATACAGGTTTAAGGTTTTCATAAAATTGTTGGTATAACTATGTATATATTGATACAAAATTCAAGATTATGTTTGCTACAACATAATATAGGTATGTTTCAATTCTTAGATAAGCATTGTGCTATGTAACGCACTTAAATATAAAAGGTTTAATCCAAGTCCTTTTAATAACTGCTCTTACAAACTATTTAGAATAATTAAATAATGCAAGCCAATAGTCAGCCAATCAAACTCAGAGTCATGTTAGATATTAATTTGGATTATAACAAAAATATACATCCTGAGTTGTACAGAAAATAGTTACCTGGAGAGAGGCAATGTTGGCTTGACGGGATATACTACAAATAGATGGATAGTATTCAAAATCATCAGAGATCAACAGAATAAGGTATTTAATAATATTTCATTATAAAAAGATTTTTTGATGGCAAGACATATTTTGGCTACCACCATGTTGATGTTGTTAAAGGCAAGTTTTATCAAAATGGGTATGAATAAAAGTATTCCCAGGACAAGAAGGACCTACATGGTAAAACTATATAAGCCACATTTGAAGCTTGACCAAGATGGAAATACTGATCTTAAGCAATGAAATTTTTTTATTAGAAATATCCACAGCATCAAAACACAGCAGAGCATTCTTTAAATTCATAATGTTAGTAAGCAAAGTTACAATATCCATAGAAGTATTAGGAGTATGCCAAATACCCTGCACATGTCTTTGAATTTTCTCCCAATTATATTGACTGTCATTGTGAATTTTAAGAGTGACACAAATCCCTAGCTATTTAGTGTGACACTTGAGATGGCTTCTTACTCTTAAATTCTGAACCTCCTCTCCAATAATTTGAATAGTATTATAAAGAGCATCAGTTTGTTGTTCCAAACTACTATCTAAATCTTGAATACTTAGAGCAGTAATAACATTCTTTGATAAATGATTAACAAAAGTGACTATCCCAATGTCTTTTGTCAAAGTAATTATAGATGCCATGGTGCTATCTATCAATAATCAAAGCTGCTATATCAGCAGTAATCAAACACACTTCCCTCCTGCTTTTTATTAAAGATTAGCTCATTTCTTCCAATATTTGTAAGCATTTTTCAAAATGCCAAGGTCCTGTCAAACTCACAGGCAATAAAACAGAAGTTGATTGATATACCACCATAACAGACATGAGAGATTTCAGTACATGAAGACAATTAGAAAGCATACAAACAATAAAACTTACATTAAATACCACTGAAGAAACAAAAATAAATTTAAATGATGGACCATTAAAAGATATTGAGCCTTAACACATGCACCAATACTTGTTTAAAATCCAGATCCTGTCCCGATTTCATCCACTACAAACACAGTAACTTCAGAAAGCTGCAGGTAACTTCCAAATATGCTGTTGGAAAGTACCTGAATCGAATTGCAAAAGAACTACAGACATATCTGTTCCAATGTTTGATTGAACCCCAGCCTAATCAATAATTGCACATTATTGGAAACATCAAATAACACTGGAGATTGATTATAGCATTTTTTTGTGATAGTTTGTTAAATTCCAGATTAACCTTCTTTGTGGGGTCAGATCCACATAGTCGTATCTCATAAGTATCAGGCAGATTCCCTCATAATATTTAGGCATGCCCTATGCTTTTGGTTACAGTTTTTGAAACATTTTTTCCAAGTTTGAGTAAAAACAGCAATACACCCATCATTCATACAATTCTTCACAAAACAAACAGAAATCCCACCACCAAATGCATTGAAAGTCATGGTCTTCTCAGAAAAATGAACATAATGCTACCGGATGACCTAGCTATTCCACTCCTGGGCATATACCCAGAAGTTGCTCCAATATGTAATAAAGACACATGTTCCACTATCTTCATAGCAGTCATATTTATAATAGCCAGAATCTGGAAACAACCCATATGTCCTTCAACAAAAGAAGGGATACAGAAAATGTGGTACATTTACACAATGGAATACTACTCAGCTATTAAAAACAATGACTTCATGAAATTCTTAGACAAATGGATGGGACTTGAAAATATCATCCTGAGTGAGGTAACATGGTCACAAATGAATGAACATGGTATGTACTCACTGATAAGTGGTTATTAGCCCCAAAGTTTGGAATACCCATGATTCACATCACAGCAACTGTAGGACTGAGTGTGAGATCCCAGATGGAGGACTTGGAGAAGGGACTGAAGGAGCTGAGGGAGTTTGCAGCTCCTGGGAGGGAGCAACAGTGGCAACTGGCCTTACCCCTCAATACTCCCGGAGACTGAATCGCCAACCAAAGAATACACATGGTGGGACCCATGGTGCTGGCCACATATTTGGCAGAGGAGGGTCTTGTTAGCCATTAGGGGGAGGAGAGGCCCTTGGGCCTGAGGGTGTTAGATCCCCAAATATAGGACAATGCCAAGGAGGGAAGATGAGAGTGGATGGGTGGGTGGGTGGAGGAATACCCCATAGTGACAGGGGGAGGGTAGAGGGGATGGGGATGTTCCAAAGGGAAGATCTTAAAAGGGGGGAACATTTGAAATGCAAATAAAGTGTGAAAAAAATAAAGAAAGAAAGTCATGGTCTTATTATAAGTTGGCTCCCTTCTCCAAGGACATCCAAGAAGTTGAGTATTATTACTGATCACAATAATCTCCAGTCTGTACAACACTGCTACATATATCAGTAGTGGATTAGGAACATAGGCCCAGTAGACACTGTGTACTAGAACCATCATCATCATCATGAGTTAGGGAATCAATAGGAATGTGGGATTGTTCTATTTGTCACACCTGCCTTTCTGGTAGCCACCAAGCTCTTCCAGCATTCTGTGAAAACAAACAAAGCCAGTTACATGTCCTCTTACCTATATTAATACCTGATTGGGACCATGAAATATGCCAGTAACTGAATCTTCCCATTTATTCTAGGCATAAGTATGCCAAGTTGTATGGTGGCATAGATGCTCAGCAACAGAGAGTTCCTTGGTAAAGGTCAAAAGATTCAAAATAAAATTTTGTGATGAAGGAGTGTACAACTCTTCCTTTTTGTTTTATAAAACTGAATTTTTAGAGCTCCATGGGTTCATTCCACAATTCCCTGTAACAGAGATATTTTTAGCATGATAAGAAGTGTCTTTAAATTTATATTCAGAAGAAAAGCAAATGGGAATGAATTAAAATTTCAAGTTTGTGATTGAAATGTAAAATGTCAATCTTCCATTAGATTTATACATATTTAACTTTAATTTTTAAAAGTTTATTTTGCAATATTAGAGCATAGCCATAATTTTGGAAGGCAAAACCAATTTTTAATAATGTAAAGAATAGAATCCTCTAAAATCAATACCAAGTGCATTGTTTTCACATTACAAAGTTGGGTTGCCAGTTTTTTTCTATATGAATACATGATGGTACAGCATATAGTACCTCATTAAAAAAAACATTGCTTTCAATCCTATCTTTATAAGTCTGGTTTCAAGGATAGAAATTACATAAAATATGATCACAGTTTACAGATATCTTTGGATATCTATTTGTTTACGTTGTCTTATGCCATGTGTTGCTGCCCAGAATGACTCCAACCCAATTTACTTCACTAGTTTTAAGCCAACATTCTGGTATTGATGTTACAAATTTTTACTCATGCTCAATAATTTATAAGCCAACAACCTATATCTAAGACATGCAGAACATTTTTTATATATTTAAGACCAGTCAGACACAAACCTGAAGTGGCTGTACACAGCATTTACATATTCAGACTAGACAGACAAAATTTTCATATTTCTTCTAGCTGTAATTTAAAGGAAGGAACACTTTGCCACCTGCTAAGCCCAAAAGATCCAGCAGATAAACTTTTAACCATTTTATTCTTTTGAATATTAAACACAACAATAATCAAGCAACAAAAGGAAACCACAGATACAAACTGACAGAAATAGAAAGAATCTCATGCCAAGGCCAGACAATAGACAGAGAGGGATGAGAAACAGATGTTCCATCAAAGGTACTCAAATACCCTACCAAAGAGACCAGGACCAGGCATTTCGCCTATTGGGAGCCGGAGAGAAAGCAGGATATCTTCTGAGCTCCTCTTGACTTTAGCACATCTCTAAGTATATGGCATACGTACAAAAAAAAAAAAAAATTCTACTAGTACCCTATCCCATTTTTACAGGGTTTTCTCACCACTGGGACATATTTCCTTTATTTTCCTTCATGTGTACTTAGAATTTCTGAGATGTCCTCTACACAGCTCCTTGTACTTGAGCCCCAATATTGTAGCACCATGTAGCCAAGCCTATTCAGTCAGTCAACAGGGTCTCCATTGAGCAAGAAAGGATGAAAGAAAAAAAAAACAATTAGACAACATTTTAGCATGACTCCAGCCAGCACTGATGGAAGTTTATTTTTTCACAAGTTCTAAGTACATGCAAAGAATAGGGTCAGTTCTTGTTCAAGGAAAAACAAGGCATCAATAAAGAAGTCAAGGAACAAATAAGGCATAAACAAAATAGTCAAGGAACAAAGAAGGCATAAACAAAGGTCCTGGGGTCACTCCATTCAGCAACTTAACAAGATGATCAAGATACAAGAAACACATTCCTCATCTGTATTTTTGTTGAGCTTACTTCATTGTCCTGGACCAACGTCAAATATTCTTTCCAATTTTTTTGAAGTGACCCTAAGTGCTCTCCACAATCCACAGAGAAACTGCTGTCCAAAAAGGATAAATGAACACAGGATAGTTGACAACTACTAAGCTATGCCAAGTCTCAGTAAGCTAGTCTTTCATAATTCCTGCTTCATTTAAAGACTGCCAGATGTTCAGGATCAGGAGGCTGAAGATAGATGCTCCAAAGTTATAAAGAATACTGGGGACTATCCAGGCAGTCCTTTGATTTCCTCATTTCTTTAATTTTTGTAAGTTTTGTTCCTTAGTTTCCTTCACACCCAAATAATATTTGTTCCTTCTCAATTCTCTGATGGGGTGGAAGACTATATTACTATAGTCTCACAATTAAACTTAAGTTGTTTAACATTTACAAAGATGTTCTGGGTGTGAAAAGATGTTTTTAGGATGGTAATACAAGCTAAAATAAAAATAATAATTTAAATACAATATTATAAACTCATTAAGATATAATAGATCTAAGTTCCCAAATATAAACAGACTAGGCTGTTTGAATATAACTTTTACTTCATAATTTTTATAATTGTTTCATTATTGTTACTACTGTATGCTGTTGATTATTACGAGAAAGAGGCCTTTAATTTTACAAAAAAAAAATGGAACTGTTAAGGTTTGGTCTTTTTCTTGTATTGTAATGCTAAATACTAGCCCTCAAGGTATGGTTGCCCCCAAAGACAAGAGTGTCCACAAGTACACAAGTGAAATACCCACATGATAAAATGTAATCTTGCCCCTAAATTATCCCTGATTATCCATACCTGGGCAGAAGAGAGATAGGGTTCTAGGGTTCCTGACTTGTGGACTAAGGAGAGAGAGAGAGAGAGAGGAGAGAGAGAGAGAGAGAGAGAGAGAGAGAGGTAGAAAAAGAAGAGAAGCCATAGGGTAGTTGAGTTATGAAAACATGGCCTTCTGGGTTTGCCAATTGGAGTTTAAAGAAACCCAGATGGAACAAGGTAAATTATAATTTGGATTTATTGAAGTGACATATGTTATAATAGCATACAGGAAAAATTTTGCCTAGCTTTAGTGCTCATTAAGGCTTATTACAATAACAAAAGTTATATGTCTTTTGTCCATAACTGAATGATCAAAGACAGGCCAAAAATTCCCATTTGATATTAAATAATTATGACAACACAAGAAAGGAAAGTTTATGGGTTTCCATAATGTGTTTTTGTATAAAGTTGACAAGAGATTAATTGAGCTGAGTAGTTTACAAACTTGACACAAGTTACCATTATCTGAAAGGAGGAAAAATTAATTGGAAAATGCCTCCAGTCTAGCTGTTGGGCATTTGCTTAGTTACTGATTGGGGTGGGGATAGTACAATCCCTTTTGGATAGTACAATATTACATTGGTAGTCTGAAGTTTTTCATCACAGCTATAGTTACCTTAACTAAGACATGGAGTTTGCAATGATTTTTGAAGGCTCATGAAATATCTCCCTTCCAAATTATCATGTCTGTTTGTATGGACCCTTTCAGGTCATGCTTAGATAGCAATGTAGATGAGAAATCATGGGTATAGTTTCTGAAATTTCTAGGATACACAGTATCACAGAAAACTTTTTCCTCTGGCTCTTAAAGTTTCTCCTCTTTATTCCCCATTGATCTTCATCCTATAGGTGTAAGAGTTGCTATTCAAAGTTTTTGTTTGGTTAGTTTTGTTTGTTTTGTTTTGTTTTTTATGGTAGAGGTGAATATTTATTGTAGCTATATGGAAAAGCATTGCCAGAGAAAGGGACTTATGGGAGAATCCAGAAAGACTGTGACCCTAAGCTATGTGAGGAAAAAGGGAGGGGACAGAAGAGAGGAGAGCATGGAATTAGATGCTGTAGCCAGAAGGCACAAAAGTACAAAGATGGGATATAACCAAAATTGTTGAATTATCCAGGAAAGATCAGTCCATCTCGCTGGGCTGGAAAGGTCAGTGTAGGGGGTAGTGTATGCCAGGCAGGAAAACCCTGTAATAGGAGGGCTGAAGCATGCAGGAAGATTATGGCAATCAGAGCTGCTTTGATATGGCAAATTGGTACCTCAGCCATTTACCCCACTTATGAAACCTAATATCCTAGAATTTCTGTTGGTAATAAATAAAAGATAAGGAGAGGTAGATAATCTCCTCCATGACTATATATAGTCCATGTAGCTTCTTAAATCTTGATCAGGCCATCAGTCAAGAGGTAGGAGCATTACATGGTGGCTATTTTTAAAATTTTTATTTTCTGAAACAAGAGTTGAATCTAAGTTACATATACAGTATATTCTAAACTAAAATTGAATAATATATAGTATGTTTTAGAAAATTTAAATTCCTATGTATAGTTTTAAATTATAATCCTTTTGTTTAAATTTAAAGCTAAATTCAGTTACATTTTATTTTGTAGATTTTCAACTATAGTGAAGTTTTAAATCTTGAGATAGATTTTGTGGCATAGTTTTAAAAACTTTTTTTGAGAGCAGAATATAGAGAAACCATAGAGATAAAAGATTTTTTTTTATACAGGAACTTATAGAACTTTAGCTAACAGAATATGAAATCATTTTGTGTTGCAGAAGTTGTTGCAATCAAGGAGAATTTGGAAATTGATTTTGCCATTGTTTGACCATTTATGTATTCTTATGCCAAGCTATAGTAATAAGATAAGTCTGTGGAGGAAGAGAGAGAGAGAGTTGCAAAGTAGAACAACATATGCGGGGATGCACATGCTGAAGCAAAAGGGAGGGAGAGACAGCATACTGGGACTTCAGGCAGGGTGAAAGGCTAGAAGAGAGTGGGAGATGGGGAGCAGGAAGCTAGTAGTAGAGAGACCTAGACAATGTAGCTGGCCAGAGCCTAGAGATGGGAGTAGCTGACATAGATAACTTGTAACAAAAAAATTTCATATGTCATACCCTAATTGTAATGGAAAATTTGTTCCAAATAATGGAAGAATGGTATCATGTTTCCATGTGATTGAAGCCCAGTGGCGGCAAGGGGAGCTTTCTCACACATTGATGTAGTTTATGAAGTAACAGTAAACAAAGCAGGTCGCTTGAGATGACAGTTATCCCTGAAAGAAGAGGAGAAAGGGCAAGAAAAAGAACATGTCCATCTGGGTGTAGCAGCACAAAAGTATTGAGGTTTGGTCTGCTGCTTGTATTATAAATTCTGTATCCAAGGTCTAGTGGCCTCAAGAGTAGTGAATTTTCACATATGCCAGATTTTGTTGTGCAAGCCTTGCTCCTTACTTTACAACTATTGGTTGAATGAAGATGCCCGCAGCCTGTAGCTGGCCAGGCGAGAGAGAGTTGGATCTTGAGTTCCCAGGATTGAGGTCTGAGCCAGACATCACCAGGAGGGTAAGGAGGAAGAGGAAATAAGGAACCAGGTGGTAGGTGGATCAAGGATGCATGGCCATGAGGGCCGTCTTTTTAGAGTATGAATGGACCAGGAAGAACACTTCAAGTGGTGTCTTGGGGTTACTAACTAGGAAGTAGACAAAATAGCATAAGCAGTTAATATATGCCCAGCTCTAATTATTTAACTATTATTTATTCTATATTATTTAACTATTATTATTATTTCTATTATTTAATTGTAAAAATAAATATAAAGGTTCTGTGTCTTTTATTTGGAAACTAAATGATCTAAAATGGGGTAGAAACCCCAAAATAATATTTTCTACAAAATATAAGTGTAGAAGGCTTCAGGTGCCATAAAAGTGTCCGTTTGGAGGGAATAACAAGCCAAAGCCTATAGAGATGAGAACAGCAGTTAGAAAGGTTGTAGAGGAAAATACACATGAAAGAATAGAACTCTAGAATTTGGAGTCAAATTCTACCGCTGACAGAATCCAATAGAAACATGATCCATTCAAACTTTAGAAGAATCAGATCTGCAGCTTGATTCAGAATGACCAAGTTCCTTTGGGAGGGAATTCATTTATGCCATTACTTTATATACACCATTCATTTAGATTAATTTAAAGAAGAAAAAGAAAAAGGGGAAAAGAAAAAAGAAAGAAAAAGATTGCTCCTTCATATGGTTGGGGAGAAGGTTTATTATACATAGGTAATAGACATAGGAGATAATAAACAGAGGCAGAGATATCTGGGACACTCCAGAGCAGACATGTTATTCATTTTAATGTCATAAATTTTTTCTCTGAATCTAAAGATACCTAATAAACCTTATGGGTAAAGTTTAATATAATAACACATTAGAAAATTCTAGTAAAATCTATTGTTCCATACACAGAACACAGCAAATATTACCTGAACCAAAATTACTTATTTAATTCTAACATACCCTTTGTCAGTAAAATATATTGAATTGTGATAAAATAGATAAAACATGTGGATTTATATGTATGTTTATATGAGGGTAGGTAGGTATGTGTATATATGTGTGTGTATTATGTAAATATATATATATATTATATATATAATAAATATATATTAATGGATACTGGGAACATACATAAATTCTTTTTATTCCAAGATATTTTTATTAGATATTTTATTTATTTACATTTCAAATGTTATTCCCTTTCCAGGTTTCCCCTCTGCAAACCCTCTATCCCATTCCCCTGCCCCTGCTTCTATAAGGGTGCTCCCCCTCCCACACATCCACTCCCAACTCACTGCGCTGGCATTCCCCTACACTGGGCCATCTATCCTTCACAAGACCAAGGGTGTCTCATTCTATTGATGCCACATAAGGCCATCATCTGCTAGATATGCAGTTGGAACCATGGATCCCTCCACAATACCTCTTTGGTTGGTAGTTTATTCCCTAGGAGCTCAGGGTGTCCAGTTGGTTGATATTGTTGTTCTTACTATGTGTTTGCAAAACCCTGCTGCTTCTTCAGACCTTTCTCTAATTTCTCATTAGAGACCCCTGTACTCAGTCCAATGGTTGACTGTGAGCATCCTCCTCCATGTTTGTCAGGCTCTGGTATAGCCTCTCAGGAGAAGGCTATATCAGATTCCTGTCAACAAGCACTTCTTAGCATCTGCAACAGTGTCTGGATTTGGTGTCTCTATATGGGATGGCTCTCCAGGTGGAACAATCTCTGGATGGGCTTTCCTTCAGTCTGTACTTCACATTTTGTCCCTGTATTTTCTTTAGACAGGAGAAATTCTGGGTTAAAAATTTGGAGGTGGGTAGGTGGCTCCTTCCCTAACCTGGAGGCCTTACCTAACCTTTGGATATAGTCTCTACAGGTTCTCTTTCCCTCATCCTTGATGGGTCCTGAAAGACTCTAGCTAGAGTCAATATTCAGATTTTAATTTATTCCTAAATATTTGTTTCTCTTTATGTACCATTTATTCCTAACATACATGTCACAAGGTAATTAATATTTATATTTATATTTCATAATATCTTAACTCCACTTTCCACCACCAGATTTAATAAAAACAAAAAAATGTTAGATTTGTTTGTTTATTTTCATGTTGGAAGAATAACATGCATTGAAATATTTTGTAGATTTTTTTAAATGTGAAATATTTAAACATTTTCTTTTACATAAGAGAATATTCCATAAGTAGTCCTCTTAATGTTTCCTGTTTCCTACTTAATATATCTAACCTCTGGCAAACAAGAGTTGTTTTTCTCTTATACATATAGATCTCTTACTAATTGGACTAATTTTCCTATACAAGTTATTGTACTTTAAACTGCTAGAAAAAGTATAGTATTGTTTTATATTTATAATTACAACTTTTATTGGGATTTTCAAAAAATGTAAGATATAAAAGAAAATAAAGTTTCTACAAAATGTCAATTGGTGAAAGTATTCATAAAATTTACTTGAGGATTTAGAACAACAATCCGTTTTTTATAAAAAAAAAAATATGTTTTTTGTTTTACTCATTAAATTCCTACCACACCTGTTGTAATCAGGTCAAGATGGGAAAACATGTGCTCTCTGGGGTGGATGGGTTTCTCTATGATATTTAAATGATGGGTGATGCACTGCAATCATAAGTAACATCAAAGTCATGGATAATTATTCATGTGCTGGGATTAAGCTTCTCCTGTTGCTGTAGTTAATAACTCTTACAATTATATAACCAAATGAAGAAGTTGAGTAGCTTTCAGATGTAGGAGAAAATCCCTAAGGCTCATTTCTTTCTCTCATGGAGGAAGAATGTTTATGAGGGGCTGGAGAGGATGGGAAGAAGAAAGAAAAAGATGTCTAAAATATTTTAGAAAATCTAAACATCCTTAGAGAATTATTTGAGTACCAAAGGCATTTAAGAACTACCATGCAAATAAATAAGTTAAAATATCATGAGTTTCAGGAATAGGTTTTTCTCCAGGATTAAAAAAAAAATAAAAATCAAAGATCAATCTAGAGACACATAAAAGTGTGCAGTAAGAAATTCTTATTTTTCTATTTTTCCCAATAACATATAGGAAAATATATATTCTTCTATTTTTTCTTTTGAAAAAATGATGACTACAAGAAACACAGTTCTTTGGTATTTCCTCATCTTCTAGGTGTCAAAGCCTTGAGAAAGCATTAAGTTTTTCCACTTGTGGTGAGTTCATTCATTGCATATATGGAAACCTTGATATCCAGTCCATATAGTGAATACCTTAGTTATGCTGAATGAGGAGGAGTTATACTGAATACTATGAATTATTTGGAGGATATTCTAGAGGGATGAGGAATGCACCATGAATTCAGCTTTAATATTAAAATCCAATTGCATTACATGGGCATTCTTTTTCAGTATGTATATGGTCAATATTTCACCAAAAACAAAGATATTTTCTCATATAAAACTATCTTAAATACTGAGGACATGATTAATTTCTGAAGAAAATTAGGTTTTTAAGGAATTACTTAACAGAGGTCATGATTTTTTCTTTTGAATTAAATGTATATCATATTTTTTTCTAATACAGAACTTTTTCCAATATATGTATGGATGGAGGTTCTGAAGACCAAAACCGTTTGGCATGATGGCATGAAAACATAAAATTTAGAAGAGTTAAACATTCTACAATTTTAATCTTAAAAAATAAATTAACCATGAATGTCATGGTAGTACATACCAGTAATCCCAGCACTAGTGAAGCAGAGGCAGGACTATTCAGGGTCTCCTGCTAGCCTATGACATATATACCTGGTCCTAAAAACAAGAGAATATATAGTTATTTAAATTTTTAGTTTGATAGACAGATTACTTATCTTGTATGTTTAAATGGTCATTTTAGCTGTTTCTGAATTATTAATAATTAGATGTATTTTAATCAACTAAAAATCATGGTATCTCTAAGAAGAATGTTTGGAATTTCCATGGGATTTTCATTAAATCTGTAGATTGCTTTTGTTAAGATGACAATTTTTACTATTTTAATCCTGTTAATCTATGAGCATGGGAGATCTTTCCATCTTCTGGGATCTTCTTTGATTTCATTCTTCAGAGACTTGAAGTTCTTTTCATACAGGTTTTTCACTTTCTTGGTAAGACTCATATCAAGATATGTTATACTATTTGTGGCTATTAGGAAGGGTGTCATTTCTCTAATTTCTCTCTTAGGCTGTTTAACCTTTGAGTATAGGAAGGCTACTGATTTGTTTGAGTTAATTTTATATTCTTCTACTTTGCTGAGGTTGTTTATCAGCTGTAGGAGTTCTCTGGTGGAATTTTTGGAATCACTTATGTATGCTATCCTATCATACACAAATAGTCATATCTTGACTTCATCCTTCTCAATTTGTATCACTTTGATCTCCTTTTGTTGTCTAATTGTTCTGGCTAGAATTTTGAGTACTATATTGAATTGATAGAGAGAGAGTGAACAGCCTTGAAGAGCAATTCTCAGATTCATCTAGAAAAACAAAATTCCCAGGATAATGAAAATTATTCTCAATAATAGGCAACTTTGGGGAAATCACCAACCCTGACCTCAAGCACTACTATAGAGAAATGGGGACAAAAAACACATGATATTGGTACATAGACAAGTAGGTAGATCAATGGAATAGAATTGAAGACCTGGAAATAAACCCATACACCTATGGTCACCTAATCACTGACAAAGAAGCCAAAACAATCCATTAGAAAAAGTACAGCATATTCAACAAATGGAGATGGCTCAAGGGGTGGTCTACATGAAGAAGAATGCAAATTGATCCATTCTTATCTCCTTGTACAAAGCTCAAGTCCAAGTATACCAAGGACCTCCACATAAAACCAGATAATCTGAATCTAATAGAAAAGAAAGTAGGAAAGAGCCTGGAAGACATATGTGCAAGATAAAATTTTGTGAACAGAACACCAATAGCTCAGGCACTAAGATCAACAATTTGCAAATGAGATCTCAGAAAATTTAAAAGCTTCTATAAGGAAAAGGGCACTGTCAATAGGACAAAATCGAAACCTACAGACTGGGAAAAGATCTTCACCAACCCTACATGTGATAGAGGGCTAAAATATATAAAGAACTTAGAAGTTAGACTTCAGAGAACCAAATAACCCTGTTTTTAAAAAATAGGTACAGAGCTAAATAAAGAATTCTCAACTGAGGAATCTTGAATGGCCAAGACGCACCTAAAAAATATTCAATATCTTTGGTCTTCAGTTAAATGCAAATCAAAAGGACAATGAGATACTACCTCAGAGCAGTCAGAATGACTAAGATCAAAAAGTCAAGTAACAGTAGATGCTGGCTAGAATGTGGAAAGAAAGGAACACTCCTCCATTGCAGGTTGGATTGCAAGCTGATGCAACCACTCTGGATATTAGTCTGGCAGTTCCTCAGAAAACTGGACATAGTATTACCTGAGAACCCAGCTATACAACTCCTGTGCATATACCCTAAAGATGCTCCAACATAAAGCAAGGACACATGATCCGCTATGTTCATAGCAGCTTTATTTATAATAGCCAGAAGCTAGAAACAATCCAGGTATCTCTCAATAGAGGAATGAATACAGAACATGTGATACATTTACACAATAGAGTACTAATCAGCTATTAAAAAATGACTTCATGAAATTCATAAGCAAATGGATAGGATTAGAAAGTATCATCCTGAGTTAGGTAACCTAGTCACAAAAGAAAACTCATGGTATATACTCCCTGATAAGTGGATATTAGCCCAAAAGCTCAGAATACCCATTAAACAACTCACAGATCATAGAAAGCTCAAGAAGAAGGAAGACAAAGGTGTGGATGCTTCAGTCCTACTTAGAAGAAGAAACAAAATATGCTTGGGAAGTAGAGGGAGGGAAGACCCTGGGAGGGAGAGATAACAGGGAGAGAAATGGGGTTCAGGTTCAGGTGTGGAAGATGAGGAGAATACAGGGTGTTGGGATATTGTGTAGCAGTAGGAGATGTAGAATTGTGGGTAGCCACAAGAACATCCCAGATGCCAGAGAAGCAAGAGGTTTCCAATTGCTTGGGAACCACCAAGGCTGACATTATCAGAAATATCCAACAAAGGGGTGATAGAACTTGTAGAGACAATATCCAGAGGTTGGGTATCAATGGGAGATGAGGTCCTTGGTCCCCTGGAGTCTCAATGCCCTAGAGTGGGGTGGGGGGATGCTAGAGTTGTGAGGTATGATTAGGTGGGTGAGTGGGTTGGGGAGTACCCTCATAGAGCATGTGGTGAGGGGCATGGGATTGGAGAGTTGCAGAGGGGAAAACTGGAAGGGGGACAATATTTGAAATGTAAATAAACAAAATAGCCAATAAATAGAAAAAATAAAAATAAAATAATTTAAAGGGTGAAAAAATATCAGGGTATCTGTTGTGCTTTGCCATGTATACACAAAACAATGTCTAGCACACTCCTTGTTCTCACTTAACCATTTAAGTTGCTTTGACTTCTGGAAGTCAAGCATTATTCTCTGGGTGAATTCAATCAAGGAGAATTGGATAAAGAAAGAATTATGATGATGAATATCAATGTGGATCTCACTAAGTGACCAGTACAAGTCAATCTCAATGGTGATTGTGAAAGACAATTTTTCTTCAAGCAGGATAGACTTTTCCCTTGGTAGTCTAATAATAGAGTTTCTTTTCCAGTATTTGGTCAAAGGAACTGGCAACCATATCCATAGATATTTTGTAAGAGTACATCATTGGTGCTTAAAAATACCTAGCTAGTTTTAAATAAGGAGCTTATTTGGAAGTTTGGAAATGTTGATGAGCATGCTAATCATGGCAATCATGCAATGATTTATCAAAGATGGAAACACAGAACTTGTGATTAAGATTCCCTTCAGTATAGCCAGTTATGATAAGAACAGTCCTAACCTTGTACTGAGTAGGTTAAAGGAGGGGGATGGTAAGTTTTAAAGTAGTATGAGCTATATATACAGTTACAGAATGTCTTGCTATGGTAAGATATTTAATATACCTTGGTCTCACTGAATTTCTGATTATTATACCCCTTCTGCTCACTCTTTCCTAATGGACCTGATACTTGTGGGAAGAGGTTATGATATATGTGTCTCATATATAGCTGAGCAGTTCATACATATTTATTTTCAGCACTTTGATGAGATTTTGTTTCTACTTTAACAACTTTTCATTGCACAGGTAGAATTCTGATGAGGTGTGAGCTTGAATTTTTCAGTGTTTTTCCAAATCTTAAAAAATATAGGCTAGTCTATGAAAATTCACACAATCATATATCACAATACTGTATGATACACAATTGCTACAATCCAAAAGCAACTGCAATTTTTTTAACATTCTTGAAGTATCCGATTTGCAGTTATAAGTAGCTGCATATCTACACAAGAAAAGAGACCAGACCAAAGGTGGAGAAAATGGTGGGATTTGCTTCACCAAATATTAATAGAGATATTGCTATGCACATGTAATGCTAAGCCTGTGTTGCTAAAATACTTATGTACATTGGCCAGCTTGGGCAACATAGTGAGAATATGCTACAAACCTGATAGATAAACCAAGTGAAAAAGAATTTCTCATAACAGGAAACAATACTTTATTGACATAAACTCAGCTCAAAACAAACCAGGCTGATTCAAAGTTACATGCACACACACACGCACACACACAATTTCTGAATGCTGGCAAATATGGTTAGCATGACAACATTTCTCTTATGGTTATTTTACTACATCTTAAATAGATAAAATTATATAAAGCCTATTTTTAAGTTCAAATGAATTATACTGTACATCTGATAAAGGATTAATGCATTTTTCAACCAATTATTTGCAGTGGATGATAATTAACAAAGAGACTGATACCTGGCTGTCTTATTTAAGGATTCCATTGCTGTGGAGTAACACCATGACCAAGGCAAGTCTTATAAAGGACAACATTTAATTGGGCCTGGCTTATAGGTTCAGAGACTCAGTCCATTATTATCAAGGCAGGAAGAATTGCAACATCCAAACAGGCATGGCACTGGAAGACCTGAGAGTTCTACATCTTCTTCTTAAGGCAAACAGGAAAAAAACTACTGTCTTCCAGATAGCTAGAAGGAAGGTCTCAAAACCCACCCCCATAGTGACAAATATTCTCCAACAAGGTCACACTTACACCAACAAAGCCAGAGCTCACAATAATGCCATTCTCTGGGTCAACCAAATTCATACCACGATACTGGCCAAGGTGTAGGAAAAATATACTCTAACCACTCAGTCCTAAATTGTTTATCTATATCAGATCCTACCCTTACAAGGTAATTGTAAGTCATTGTAGAAGAGAGGACAGAAAGAGAGTGAGGATCCAAGGTAGTATATGATGAATAGGATGAAGCAGTGTCCTCCAGATACAACAAGGCATCTGCAGTTAAAAACTTACAGCAATTGTTATAATACGAATAAGCCCTATGCAAGGTCCATTAAGATCAAATCCCAGAAGCCAGAGGTGAGGTGCACATGAAATCTCATATTTAGCAATGGAGCTTTTGGTAACTTACAGCTGCTGAGATAAGGAGAATCAGTTTTGTTTTGTTGCAGAATGTTGATCCTGGGAAGTCAACCATATTTCAGTGAAAGATAATACATTCAACATTATGTGAATAGCACAAACTGAACTTGATGAATAGACTAAAATCAGTGGCAATAAACAAACAAACAAACAACAAATAGAGTACACAAAGTTAGGAAGGACAAATCTATCTGAAGAAGCTGGACAAGCAGAGAAATATGAGTAAAATATGTTGTGACAGACAAAATTCTGAAAAACTAAGGCTTTATTTATGAGAAGGATATAGAGAATACTATTTTATCAATGAGATAAAGCAGGAAAAAAGGTAAATAGAAAAGCATAGATAAAAGAATTATAAGTGTGCTTTCAAGATTAAAATGACCTGCAAATATTGTAAGGAAAGCTAGTTCATTTCAAGAAGTGTGCGAACATTGTTTAATGAAGGGTTTATGTTCATAATAATATGCATCTCTTGGCAAAGCAGTAGCTGATGAACTGATGTTAGTATGATCTAAGATTAGTTTAAAGTAATTTAGTTTTATTTGATGCTTGTTATTTACACTTTTTTTTACAGTAAAGACATTAAAGCTAAGATGGGCTCTCTTCCATAGTATGTCATAGGGACAGAATCTAAAGTTATAATCAGGGTTATAGAAATGCATGTCTTCTTTGCTGGAGTGCTGGGGAAGGATCAAAAATCACAGGACTTAGCATGGATAGAATAAAGGGAAAAATGAAAGAGATTTTACCAAGGGACTAGTGTGTGGACTGAATTACTAGTTAGATTCTGTGCAACAAACAAGTAAGAAGAGAGCTATAAATGGATTCTAAGTTTCCAGGATGTGTGATAATGGGTGTAGAGATAATCCTTGTAGAAGAAGGGAAGTCACCCAGAAAACAACTTAATAGGAATGTGATGAATTTTGTTAGAGATATGCCTGCAGTGAAACAACAATGGAAACATAGGGGAACATAGCATAATAGTATCTGTGCATCACAACAGACTTTGAAAGCTATAATATTCTGTCTTCATCTGATGCATCATTTTCTCGTATAGTGACTGAATAAATTGTCATTCAACCTATGTTTGACAGTCTTAGTGTCCTGAACAATTCAATATTTTTAACAAACCCAATTTTTAAAAATGTTCTTCTTAAAATGATCCAAAAATATACCTTCTAAAAATTCTGGTCTTTGATGCTTGCTGTTTCTCCTGGAAACACAAAATAAATGTAATTCTTTTTCACAAAACAGCCTTTCAAATAATTGAAGGCACTTTTTAAATCTCAGTGAGCCTTCTCCTCTGTAAGTTAAACATTAATTTGATGTGCTTTCGGTGCATGTATGGTGTCTTTTTTAGTGTATAATGCTTAGAACTGAACTGAGATTTCAAAAAAATATATACTTAGGACAGATCATTAAGATTAAAGATGAAGTTTTAATAAAGACATGCAAGAAGCATAAAGTAAAGAACACACAATTCCAATAAAGACAGGATAGCTCAACATGAGGAAACCAAGACAGGGAATCTCATCAAAGATAAAGAAAAGAGAAGGTCTACATGATGAGAGAATTTAAAACATTAAATCCTAGAGAGCTATTGATATTGAAAGAATCAGTACAAAGGAGTTTAGGTTCTTTAGTAATTAGCATTTGGATTTTGTACAAGTTGTATTTAATGAATCCAGATTTCAGAAATGTAAACTGACAGAGGACAGGATATGTGCACAATAAAAGGAGTGAATATAGTCACTAGCAAAAGAATACAATTTATACTTCAAGGCCTAAAAGAAGGGACATTTATCTCTTTTTTAAAATTTTTCATACTTTAATTGAATTTCAAATGTTTCCCCCTTTCCAGCTCTCCCTTTTGGAACCTCCCCATTTCCTCCACCTCCCCTGCAACTACGGGGGTGTTTTCCCACCCACCCACCCACCCACTCTTGTCTTCCCTCCTTGGCATTCTCCTATACTGGGGGATCTAATACCCTCAGGCCCAAGAGCCTCTCCTCCCCCTGAGGGCCAACAAGACCCTCCTCTACCGCATATGTGGCTATCACCATGGGTCTCACCATGTGTATTCTTTGGTTGGTGGTACAGTCTCCAGGAGTATAGGGGAGTCAGGCCAGTTGACACTGTTCCTGCCTCCTTGGGGATGCCAATTCCTTCAGCTCATTCAGTCCCTTCTCCAAGTCCTACATCTGGGACCTCACACTCAGCCCTATTATTGCTGCAAAGAGACTCTTGATTATTTCAAACTTTTGGGCTAATAACCACTTAATAGTGAATACATACCGTGTTCATTCTTTTTTGAATGTGTTACCTCGCTCAGGATGATATTTTCAAGTTCCATCCACTTGCTTGAGAATTTCATGAAATCATTGTTTTTAATAGCTGAGTAGTATTCCATTGTGTAAATGTACCACATTTTCTGTATCCATTCCACTGTGAAGGGATATCTGGGTTGTTTCCAGCTTCTGGCTATTATAAATATGGCTGCTATGAACATAGTGGAGCATGTGTCTTTATTACATGTTAGAGCATATGCCCAGGAGTGGAAAAGCTGGGTCCTCAGGTAGTATTATGTTCACTTTTCAGAGGGTCTGTCAAACTGATTTCCAGAGAGGTTGTATCAGCTTGCATTCCCACCAGCAATGGAGGAGTGTTCCTCTTTTTCCACATCCTCACCAACATCTGCTGACACCTGAGTTTTTGATCTTAGCAATTCTGATTGGTATAAAGTGAAATCTCAGGGTGGTTATGATTTGCATTTCCCTGATGACTAAGGATTTTGAAAACTTCTTTAGGTACTTCGAGGCCATTCGAGTTTCCTTAGTTGAGAATTCTCTGTTTAGCTCTCTTCCCCATTTTTGGATAGGGTTATTTGGATCTCTGGAGGCTAGCTTCTTGAGTTCTTTGTATACGTTGGATATTTGTCCTCTATTGGATGTAGGATTGGTAAAGATCTTTTCCCATCGTGTAGGTTGCAGTTTTGTCTTATTTACAGTGTCCTTTTTTTACAGAAACTTTAGAATTTTATGAGGTCCCATGTGTCGATTCTTGATCTTAGAGCACAGGCCAATGGTGTGCATGGTCAGGAACTTTTCCCCTGTGACCATGCGTTAGAGACTTTTCTCCACTTTCTCTTCTATTAGATTCAGTGTATCTGGTTTTATGTGAAGATCCTTAATCCACTTGTACTTGAGCTTTGTACAGGGAGATAGGAATGGATCAATTCACAATCTTCTACATGTATACCACCAGTTAAAAGAGCAGCATTTGTTGAAGATACTGTCATTTTTCCACTGTATGATAAGATAGATAAACCCATAGCCAGACTAACCAGAGGGCACAGAGACAGTATGCATATTAACAAAATTAGAAATGAAAAGGAACATATAACAACAGATTCTGAGGGAAAAAAAAATCAGATCCTACTACAAAAGCCTATATGCAACAAAATTGGAAAATCTGGTGGAAATGGACAAGTTTCTAGACAGATACCAATTACCAAAGTTAAATCAGAATCAAATAAATCATCTAAACATTCCCATAACCCCTAAAGTAATAGAAGCAGTCATTAAAACTTTCCCAACCAAAAAAAGCCCAGGACAAGATGGGTTCAGTGCAACAAACTCAAAGAAAAAACAAAACAAAAACAAATGGTCATTTTGTTAGATGCTGAAAAAGCATTTGACAAAGTTCAACACCCCTTCATGATAAAAGTCTTGAAAAGATCCGGAATTCAAGGAGCATACCTAAACATAGTAAAAGCAGTATAAAGTAAACCAGTGGCCAACATTAAACTAAATGGAGAGAAACATGAAGCAATCCCACTAAAATCAGGGACTAGGCAAGGCTGCCCTCTCTCTCCCTATCTATTCCATATAGTACTTGAAGTACTATCTAGAGCAATCAGACAACAAAAGGAGGTCAAAGGGATACATATTGGAAAGGAAGAAATCAAAATATTACTATTTGCAGATTATATGATGGTATACTTAAGTGACCTGAAAAACTCCACCAGAGATCTGCTAGAGCTGATAAACACTTTCAGCGAAGTGGCCAGATGCAAAATTATCTCAAGCAAATCAGTAGCCTTCATATACTCAAAGTATAAACTGGCTGAGAAATAAACTAGGGAAATGACACTCTTCACAATTGTCACAAACAATATAAAATATCTTACTGTGACTCTAACCAAACAAGTAAAAGATCTGTATGACAAGGACTTCAAGTCTCTGAAGAAAGAAATCGAAGAAGACCTCAGAAAATGGAAAGATCTCCCATGCTCATGGATTGGCAGGATTAATATAGTTAAAATGGCCATCCTGCTGAAAGCAATCTACAGATTCAATGCAATCCTCATCAAAATTCCAACTCAATTAACTTAGAAAAAACTTAGAAAGAGCAATTCTCTTAAAAACTATTCTCAACAATAAAAGGACTTTTGAGGGAATCCTCCCTGACCTCAAGCTGTCCTACAGAGAAGTAGTGATAAAAACTGCTTGTTATTGGTACAGTGATAGGCAGTTAGATCAATGGAATAGAATTGAAGACCCAGAGATAAACCCACACACTTATGGTCACTTGATCTTTGACAAAGGAGCTAAGACCATACAGTGGAAAAAAGAAGGGACCCTTCTCAAAGAAATGGTCTTTGGCTTTCTTCCCCAGGGTCAACTGGTGCCAGTTACTTCTGCTTACACAGACCTGCATAATGACTAACGGTTGATCTTCTTGTCATTTACAAATCATAAAGTAAGTAATGATATGTACCTGCTCTTAGCTGTGGATATGTCCTCAGCCAGTAACTGGAAAGACTGTCTCTGGGCAGTAAATATGTACATGCAGACAATCAATGACCTCTAATACCAGCAATTCAATGAAACTTTGGCTGGAAATAACCTGCTTTGGAGTTTTTCTCAGGTATCTGTTTTTGTTTCTAGGTAAACACTTGTCCTTTTCTATGCATTTTTTGCTTTCATTTCTTAGCACCTGGAACTTATTTTGATGACTGAGTTAAAAATTAGTATGTCAGCATTGGCCATGTTTACAGCTGTGCCCTGAGTTCTGATCTTCAAAACCACACTGATTGTATTTTCTGTCAAGTAGGGGTGACTTTTGTGACTCATATGAACATAGATAAGAACTATGATTGTTTTTATTTCACCTACAAATATTTGTTTGATCATTCCACTATGTACATTACTTTCAAAGAGATTTTGAACACTCAATTTGAAGGATATATTGACTTCATTTCACATTCTCTTTTTTGGCATATTTCAGTATGTGATGGCATTTTTATTCATTTTCTATGTGATCTTTATAATGTTTAAATTAAAAGTTTTATCAATAGACTTCTTTACATACTCTTCTAATTTGCATATTCCATTCATAAACAATGTTCTACTTCCTGGTTTTTTATAATATAATACAGAAAAAAAATTGAATTATATTTAGTCCATAATTAATTTCAACCTATAGAATGACCTTATTTATATTATCATAAAATAGAAGAAGGCTTTCATTAATGCTTTATTTTTTTTTGTTGAGGATACTTTCCTCTATGCCTCCTTCCTTATTCTTAAGAATGAGTAGTAGAAATCATTATGATCAAAGTATGCTATATAAATATATGGAAATGTTAAAAAGAAACTCATTCCATGCAATTAAATTATATTAAAAATAAACTTTATATAAGTTTAGGCATTTTAGGAAGTTACTCAGGAAATGTGTATATTTGCTATTAAGTTGCCAAATAAAATACTAAGAGCAATTTTGATTTTTGAAGCTGAAGTGGGGACTAGAGAGTCAGCATCAATCTTGGTATAAAGGATAAAGTATGGCTGAGGATGGAGCTCAGCTACTGCAGAAACCAATGTTGGTATTTTTTTCCATTTGCTTCTTATGTATTCCCTTTGTTTCATTTTCTATGTTTAACTATTTAAGCCTTGTTGAAGTGAAGTTTTGGCATGGCCTGTTATCTCTTTTTGCTGTGTAAATTCTAAGGTTCAAACTCAGGTCAGTAGGACTATGTAAGTTACTCACACACATATTTTGCTTCAAATTTTTTATATGGTATTATGATCATTTTCTTCCTCTCCTCTCATTCCTCTTGGATCTATTCTTTCTTTATTCATCCAATTTTGTATCTTCTTTTTATTTTAAACCCATGAAGTACTACTTGAACTGCCCATATACTCTTGATTATGTGACTTTCCAGTGTATTCTTTAAGAGATAAGTCCACTTAAAAAAAACTAACTCCTCCTCATCCAGCTATTGACAACTCCATCAATTATCAATTGTGTCCTAGATAGAGGTGAGGACTTCAAGCAAATATCCTTGTGTATGCTATAATAACTTTCTCTTTTGAGCTTGTGAAAGTTTTATGCACTCTGTCTCACCTTCTATGAATTTATATGTACTGTTGTTGGGGTTTTTTTTTGCCCAGAAAACACCTTTTTTGGAGCCATCCATTGCTTTGGCTCTTAGAAAATTTTTACATCTTCTTCCACAATAATCCAGGTCACTTAGGAGAACACTCATATTTTTAAAAAAGTCAGTGACAATTTTAATGAGGTTACAACAATCAATAACAATATATTAGAAGAAATCAATAAAGAATGATTGTATCTCTATATATACATTCATATCTCTCTCTATATATATATTCATTCTTACTGATGAAAACATTACCCAGTAGTACGGGTATGAAATAATTCACAATAACTTACATAGAATCAAGATACAGTAGTATTCCTCTTTAATTTAAGGATTCCTATGGTGAATCAGAGGCAAACAACGAAGTGGCTTGTAAACCAACTATCTTGTAGTATACAGTTAAAAGGTAGAAACCATGAAAGAGATTCTGCTTTTAAAAAAAGATACATGGCAACATCCGACCTACAAAAGTTGTCCTTTGACCTCCACTTTGTCATATGGAATATACACTCACACTGTCAGACAAACACAAATACACAAAGTATATATTAACGTTTGAGGTTTATATACTTGTGATTTTCATAGTCACTTATCAAAATGCTAGAAATAAATTCACTTAAAACCTGAAGTCTTTGGTGGGTTAAACTCAGGTAATATTGATAGTATATATTTTAAGAATGTTATATTACTTTATAGTTATATAGAAACATTAAATTAAGAAATTAAAAATAAATCCTATCCAAAAATCCATGGAAAGGTATACTTTAATTACACTATATAGTGATAGCTTTTGTAATGATTTTAGTATAATTAATTCTACTTGTATTATCTACATTTATGTCTTTTGCTGTGTCCTAAATTTTGTATTCCAACTACATATTTCAAAAGTCATGTTTTCATTTCTAAAGATTAAATTTAAACTTTAAAGGACACTATCATCAGATATTATTCATAAGTACAATCTTCTTAGCATAAAGGGAGTCTTGAAATTTTAAGCTGTTATCATTTCTTTATAGTTTATTTATTCTGATTATATAATTTTTTACTAGACAGCTATGGTCACCTAGGCTTAATCATACAGTTTCCACATTTCTAGTTCATCATTCTTCTTCAGTGGGAAAAATTTTTCAGACTCCCAAACAACATGCTTTTAAATATATTTTTGTGTATACCAGCTAGTAAATGAAATACTGTAGTACATTGCTTTAATTCTAGCACTCTGGAGGTAAAGTACATTCAAGTCTTTCCCAAGCAAGGGGTAGTGGTTGGTCTACTCCAAGCACTTGCCTACTAAGTTGCCAAAAGTCCCCTTAAGGCACACACAACAGAAGAAATCTTCAACTGCTGCCGTTTGCTCCATTTTCCAGCCTTAAACTTTATCTGCATTCCTCAAAGTCTACAGGCATGGGGAACAACTAGATAAGACACTTCCAATCCTCTGCCTGCAACGTGCCCCTAAAGCATAGCCAACACCATGAAATACACCTTGCCCAATGTGTTCTATTTTTCTGCCCACAACTCTGCTTGCATTCCCAGATGCCTGCAAATGCAAGAGACAACCAGATGGTAAAAAGCAAGCATGAGAACACAGTCAGAGAAAGCCACAGAAATACACTACCACTACAGCCTAGCTCTCTTTCTACAGCAAGCTCTAAATACCCCAAACAACAGAATCAAAAGAAAATTGTCTTAAATACAATTTAAAAAGATGATAGAGGCCTTTAAAAATGACATGAATAAATCCTTTAAAGGAACACAAGTAAATATAATCAAACAAGTGAAAAAAAAAACATAAAATTGTTCTAGACATGAAAATGTAAATAGAAGCAATAAAGAAAATGCAAAGCTGAAGGAATCCCAGAGATTGAAAATCTAGGTAAGAGAATATAAACTACAGATTCAGCACAACCAACAAAATTCAAGAGACAGAAAAGAGAATATCAATCACAGATGATATAACAACAGAAATTTAAAAAACTGGCCAAAGAAAATGTTAAGTATAAAAGCATCTAGAAAACAAAATATCTAGGAAATTTGGTGTACTGTGAAAAGATCAAGCCCAAGAATAATAGAATTAGAAGGAAAAGATTCCTAGCTCAAGGGCCCAGAAAATATCTTCAATAAAATCATAGAAGAAAATTTTCTTAACCTAAAGAAAATACGACTATAAACATAAAAGAAGCTCACAGAACCCCAAATAGTTTGGACCAAATATTAAAATTCTTCCATCAAAAAATAATAAAAATACTAAGTATAGAGAACAAAGAAAATATATTAAATGCTGTAAAGTTAAAGTCAGACCTGCTAGAATTACACCCAAATTTTCAAAAAAGACTTTAAAAGATAGAAGCACCTGGGCAGATATCTGGAAGTCTCTAAGGAATAACAGATGCCAGTCCAGACTATTATTCCCAGAAAAGCATTCAATCACCTTATAAGATATTCCATGACAGAAGCAGATTTAAACAATGTAAATATAATATATATGATATATATATATATATGTCATAATATATATATATGATATATATATCAAGGTGATTTTGGCCCCATAATATTCTTTTCAGTGTTCCTTTTTTCTTGTTCTTGTTTGTGGAATAATTTGAGGAGTGTTGGTATTAGGTCTATCTTTGTATACACATAAATACATATACGCAAATCCAGACCTAAGGAGAAATTAGAAGAAAACCAAAATTCAAAGGGTTGATTACAAACAAGAAAATATAGAAAATAAACAATTTCATACCAGCAAAAACAAAATATGGGAAAGACATGCACACAACTACCACCCATATAAAAATTAGAGGAATTAACAATCATTATTCTTTAATATCTTTCAACATCAATTGATTCAATATACCCCAAAAGACACAGACTATCAAAAAGGATATGAAAACAGGATTCATCATACTGCTGCATACAAGAAACATACCTCAACAACTAAAATAGATATTGCATCATAGTTAAGGACAGAGGAAATTTTTTTTTAATCAAATAGATCCAAGAAGCAAGCTAGAGTAGTTATTCTAATTTCTAATAAAATAGATGTTCAACTAAAATTCACCAAAAGAGACAGGGAAGGACCCTTCCTACTAAAAAAAGGAAAAATGCCAAAAGATAACATCTCAATTATGAATATTAATGTCCCCAAATCATGCAAATATTATGCATTTACATTTATAAACAAAACATTACTAAGGCTTAAATCATTCATCAAACCCCATATATTAATAGTGAAAGACTTCAACACCATCTGTTCACCAATATACAGGTCATCAATACATAAATTTAACAGAGTAAAAATGAAACTAGGAGACATTATAACTCACATGGACCTAACAAATAGTGATAGATCATTTCTCCCAAACGCAAAAGAATGTAATTTCTTCTCAAAACCTCATGGAAACTTCTCAAAAATTGACCATATGCTTGGTCACAAAGCAAGCTTCAACAGATGTGAGTAAATTGAAGACACCCACTGTATCTTATCAGACCATTACAGATTAAAGCGGGGCTTCAACAACACAAAAACAGAAAGGCGACAAACCCATGGAAACTAAACAAGTCTCAATTACAACTGAGTCAAGGAAGAAACAAACAAAGAAATGGCTTTCTAGAACTAAGTAAAAGGCAGAAAGAGAATATCCAAGTTAACAAAATTAGAAATGAAATGAGGGACATAGCAAAAGATACCAAGGAAATCCAAAGAATCATGAGTTCTTATTTCAAAAAGCTGTACTCTATAAAATTGAATGTTCCAAATGAAAATAATTTTTTCTTGATAAATATAAAATATAAATCAACTTACCAAAGTTAAAGATAGATCAGGTAAACAATCTAAGTAGACCTATAACCCCTAAGGAAACAGGACCAGTCATTGAAAGTCTCCCAACAAAATAACCAGAGGCAGGTGTTTTAGTGCAAAATTCTGAAAAAAAAAAAAAATCAAAGATGTTCTAATATAATACCAATACTCTTCACGTTATTCCACAAATAGGAACAAGAAAGAAGGTGCACTGATAAAGAATATTATGAAGCCATAGTCACCTTGATACCTAACCAAACATACTCAAACAAAAAAGTAAACTTCACACCAATGTCCCTTTTGATCTTGGCAAAAATGCTCAGTAAAATAGTTATAAACCAAGTCCAAGAAGATATACAAACATTCATCCATCATGATCAAGTAGGCATCATTGCAGAGATTCAGGGATGGCTCAACATACAAAAGTCCAATTTAATCCACTATGCAAATAAACTGACAGAACACCCACACACATACACACACACACACACACACACACACACACAGACACACGCACACAAAACAAACAAAAAACACATGGTCATCTCACTAGATGCTGAAAAAGCCTTTAAAAAGATACTAGTACCCCTTCATATTAAAAGCCACGGAAATATCAGGAATAGAAAACACACCTAAACACAATAAAAGCAATATACAGCAAATGTATAGCCAACATCAAATTAAATGGAGAGATTCATAAAGCAATTTCACTTAAATCTGGGACAAGTCAATGCTATTTAAACTCTCCACATATATTCAATACACAATTTAAAATTTAATCTAGAGCAATATGACAATTAATGGAGATCAAGGGGATACAAATTAGAAAAGAAGTAAAAGCGTTGCCATTTGCAGATGATATGATAGTGTATATAACTGAGCCCAAAATTTTGACCAGTGAATATCTGTAACTTATAAAAAATATTAAACGAAGGGGCTGGATACAAAACTCAAAAAAATGAAGCAGCCATCCTATATACAAACAATAAATAGATTGAGAAAGAAATTAGTAAAACAATAACTGTTATAATAGCCACAAACAATAGAAAATATCTTCGTGTAACTGTCACCAAACAAGACCTATATGACAAGAACTTCAGTCTTTGAAGAAAGAAGCTGAAGGAGACAGAGAAGATTAAAAAAAACCTCCCATAATCATGGCTCAGGAGGATCAGCATAGTAATAAAAATATCCATCTTACTAAAAGCAATCTACAGATACAATGTAATTCCCACTAAATTCCTACACCATTTTTTATAAACTTTGAAAGAACAATACTCAATTTTTTATGGAAAAACCAAAAACCTAGGATAGCTAAAACAATCCTATACCATAAAAGAATGTCTAGTGGTATTACCATCCTTGATTTTGAGCTGTAATACAGAGAAATAGTAACAAAAACAACATAAAAACAGACACGCAGATCAACAGAACAGAATTGAAGATGCAGAATTACATCCAGACACCTATGGCTACTGGGTATTGACAAAATAGTCAAAAGTACAGATTGAAAAAAAAAATCTTCAAAAAATGGTGGAAGTCCAACTGGATTACCATACAATAGATCCATACCTACAATCCAGCACAAAACTTAAGTCCAAGTCACCAAAGACCTCAACAGAAAACCAGAAAAACTAAAATTGGTATATGTGAAAGTGGGGAATCATCTTGAATACATTGATACAGAGAATACTTCTTGAACAGATCAACCAATAGCTCAGGTTCTAAGAACAACAATTAATCAACAGTACCTTATAAAACACAAAATCTTCTGCAAGGCAAAGGACACCATCGCTAGTACAAACAGCAGCCTTTATATTGGGAATCAACTTCACATCCAACAGAAGTACTCAAAATGGTATAGAAATGTGATCAAATGTATATCCAAAATCTATGAAAAAACACAAAAAAACTAGACACCAGCAAACCAAATAATCCCATTTTTTAAAAATGAGGTACAGATCTAAACATAATTCTTGATAGTGGAATCTCTCCTAGTCAAGAAGCATTTAAAGAAAGGTTCAACATCGTTAGTCATCTAGGAAATGCAAATAAAAACAACTCTGAGATTCCATTGACTCACTTAAGAATTACTAAGATAAAAAAAAAAAACTCAAAAGATAGCACATATTGGTAAGGATGTGGAGCAATGTGAGCAGTACAAACATACACAGCCATTTTGAAAATCAATTTTGTGTTTTCTCAGAAAATGGGTACTATATCTGCCTCAAAATCCAACAATACCATTCCTGGGCATATACCCAAAATAAACTATACCATACCACAAGGACACTTGCTCAACTATATTCAGATGTCTCTCATATGAAGATTGAATGTGGTATGTCTAATCAATGGAGTATTACTCAGCCATTAAAAACAATGGCACATGAATTTTGTAGATGAATGCATGGAACAAGAAAATATCATCTAAGTGAGGTAACCTAGACTCAAGAAGATAAATATGGTATGTATTCACTTGTAAGGGGATATTAGTCATAAAGTACAGGATTGCCATCCTACAAAACACAGACCCAAACAGCTAAGTAAAAAGGAGGACCAAAGAGAGGACACTTGAATCTCACTGAGAATAGATTAAATATGGGGGTGAGTGGAAAAAGAGTACTAGGTATGATGAGGAAGGAAATGGGAACCGGAGGGATGAGGTGGGGTGGAGGACAGACGAAGAGAGTACTGTGATGGACAATTGGATTGGCTGGTGGGGCATTTCCTGAACTAGCTAAATACCTAGGTCAATGGAAACTCCCAGGAATCTATGAGGATAACTCTTCTTAAGACTCCTAGCAATGAGGGAAGTGGATCCTCCTGAATTGGTCATCTTCTGTAACCAGGCAAGATTCCAATAGAGAGTCTGAGACATCAACCCAGCCACAAAACCATACACTCACAATTAGATCTTCCTACAAGATGTACAGTGGTAAAAAATAGAGAAAAAACTAATTTAAAAAATAGAGAGTGTGTGTGCCTAGTCTTGTTGTAACTTGTTATACCATGTTTGGTTGATATCCCTGAGAGGCATTCTCTTCTCTGAAGAGAAAGGAAGAAGGAGTCTGGGGGAGAAAAGAAGTGTGGGAGAGGGGTGTACCCAGAAGTGTGAAAGGAGGAAAAACCACAGGTAGGATGTAATGTATGAGAGGAGAAAAATAGAATCTAAATTTTCTGGTTATATTTTGAAATTAGTATGGGAAGCAAATCATTTTCAAGAATGCTCTATGATAAGCAATACCTCTCTGGCCTCTTGCACTTTTTAATTAGTAAAACACATGTGGTGGTGCTAAAGAGACCTACAAAATGGCTTAGTGTATAGTGCTAATCTTTCATGACTCAACTGAAGTGCTAGCCACGTAAAATATAATTGAATGCAAGCTTCTTGTTTAAATATTAATTATCAATGATTTGTATTCTTGGGCCTTGCAATAAGTACTTATATTCCAGTTGTCAATATGAACCAAGCATTACATCCAACAAATCACTCTCCGAAGGAGCTAAAGGGTTATAAATGTACTATCCAAGTACTGTTGACGTAATGCAATCAAATAAAATAATAAAGCAAAACAAAGACAAACAAAAACAACCACAACAGCAACGACAGAAAATTACTCGTTGTTTTTTTCCCCTCCCTTTTTCTTCAGGTTAAATAACGTATGCTGTCTGTAGACACAAAAACATGCACGCACACCTTACACTGGATAGTAATTACCAGCGTCTACTTGTTTGCTAAAGTATTATCATGGTGCTAAATATAAATGTAAATTTTTTTTTACTTTTGTTTAATCCAAATCACCAAATTTATCACTGAAAACCAAAGAATTTAATTTAGTTTGAAGATTATTAAAGTACAGCTTAACAAATACTATGCATTTTGGGACATACAAAGACTGAGTCTTTAATTATTTTTGTTGTTGGTGTTTTCTTTACTAGCAGGAAAAACAAAAAGAAAAAAAAACGGATTTTCAATTTAAGCACATGTATTGTTTAACACTAAAAGCAGTTTTAAGACAGTTTTAATGTGAAATATTTTAGGCCCCATGCAGCCTAATAAATGGACTGAGGACAAAACCCTCCACTAGAGCTTTACTACCTCAGGTGCCCAGAAAGTATTTCATCACCAGATGTCAGTAAGTAATGTGATTTTTACAACCTTATCTCTTCTCATGTGAAGGAGGTAAACTCAGTTTGCTTCATTTTGGTTCAGTGTTCCTTCCGACTCTTCAGCCCTGTGTCAGTAGAGTTCACATTTTTTAAGGAGTAATAAAATGGTATCTCATGTACTGCGAGTATGGCTTCCACAGACTTTCTTTTTATAGATTTGCCTTGCTTGTTTCAACTCAGAAGATATTAAGTTTAAAGATGCAGTTGTACTCTTTTGAGCTATAAAGGGATAGTCAAATGGGAAAACCCATTTAAACATTCTGCTGTCAGAGCACTTCCCCATAAAGACACCATTATGGGAGAAAGTCAGGTATTTGTTTGGTATAATAAATTTCGTACTTGAAAAAGGTGTTAGGAGAGCCTAAAGTAATTTTTCACTTTATTTTTCACTATCAATATACAAGTACACCATTTTCTTTCATACTTTTCCTTCTTTCCATCAGCTATTAATTGTTTTCATGCTCAAAAAATATGGTATTGTCACTGAATACCTGATGTCCACTTTAATTTCAGTCTTATTTAACTTTGTATTGTTTTCCTAGAATTTATTTCTTTTATTAAATTTAACACTTGAGTTTTAGGGTATACAAAAAGGAATACACACTTACAGACATACAAACATATACATATAATTCAGACAGCATTTTATTTGAACGTATCAGAGAATCATTTTGTTATGCCTAGCAAACTCTAAAAATACTGTATTTTATCATTTATTATTTAAACTGCCTGAGTGATATGGATTAGAAGATTTAGCTGAGGCTGGGTGTGATCCTGAATTTGAAAATGAACATGTGTGCCCTGAGATAGAAGAATTTACTCCCATCATATGATCTCAGAGGTCCAGAGGCAAGACTCACACTTGCATTAAGTGGGACATTTCAGGTGTGGGCAACTTAGATAATGAAATTGGAACCTTGACCAATGTTCCCACAATACTTTGATGATTGATCTTCAAGCTATAGCCAAAGCTAAAAGTTCTAAGATTGGTGGTGAGCATATAAATGGCTATCAGGTCCACGGTAATTTGGATATTGTGAGAGACATGAAGGGTGAAACGGCAAGGGGGATTCCCAGTGCTCAAACTCATATACTTAAATGTTTTATGAAATTCAGAAATCACAATACAATACAAAACCATTATGCCTTTATTTCAAGACTAATAAAATGCTACATTGCCCTCTGCCTGAGCTCCTGACACTCTGAGAAGTCTTCCTGTTATCCAGTTACTAACTGGGGCATTCAAATACTTACCAGAAAACAGGTAAAAAGCCTCTTTTGCTTAATAAGATGATATTTCTTTGAAGTAAATTCTAGTCAAAAGTATATTTTAAAAAATCCATAAACACACCTGCCAATATTATGTAAAATCAGTATGGATTAATAGCTCCAAACAAAAGGGAACAAAATATAATTAAATGTATTTTTAACAATGCACATCTATGTAAATAATGTGGATATATATTTCTTATATAAATATTCAAACCAGTAAATATGATTATGAGTTGTAAACTCTTATAATATATACTTAGAATATTTTACTAATATGTTTAATTTGAAACAGCAATTAACCACTTTTCTTATCACCTTCCAATATACCTTTATACTTACCTTTATACTTACTTATACTTTAATGCATGGAGAAAATTTTATACCACACCTAGGAAAATAGATCAATTAACTAAGACAAAATGTTTATTGCTTCATTTTATATGATAGATTCTTCCAAAGAGAACATGACATCTAAGGGCGGTTACTCTTGAATCTCAGTCATGTGTACTCAACATCCAACTTTAAACAACCATTTCAGTACCTATAACAATCATATGAAACTGTAAAAGCTTATGAAGCTTCAATCATTCCAAATAAAAGTAAATAAATAAATAAATAATAAAATAAATGACAGATAACTGAGTGAAGCTGGTAGCAGAAGTTGTGAACTTCCCCAAGGAAGTTCAATGCCAAATAGTCTGGAAAATATATATGAGGAAGATTTAATGGTTTTAGTGTGTTATATTTTAAAATATATGTATATACAAATAATATATGTGTGCAATAACAATTTATTTAAAAGAGGCTGTGAATCTGAAGAATAATAGACTGGGGTGTATGGAAGGGTTGAGGAAAGAAAGGGAAGGTAGAAATGTCAGAATGAAAATATAATATCAAAAGATAAACAAATAAAAGAAGTAGAATCTTGTCTAGAAGTATCTGGAAAAAAAATAAAGCAAATGAGTCAAGAGAGGGAAGGAGGAGGGGCCATCTGATGAGGCGACTGGTAGCAGGGTGCTGTGATTTAGATAATAAGTGAATGAATGAATGAGTAAATAAATAACTAAATAAATGGAAAAAAAGAGAAAAACTATGCCCAGACTGACTGATGTATATTTTTGAACTAGTTTTCACTAATCTTCATCATCTTAGTTTTGGGGTCACTGGAGAAGAAAAGGAAGCATTTTAAGGAACAGATGTAGTGAGGACAATAGGATTCATGTGACAAGAAAGTCAAAGGCAAACACTGGAGGGCAAAAGTGTGTAAAGGTTGTGGGAAATCAGGAACATGGAATAGTGAAGCAAATTGATGGAGTTACAACATACAGTAGGAAATAAAACCAACTACACATTAAAATGTTATAATGATTCCTGATCCTAGTTACTCTAAGTAGTAAATAAGTCATGAATGTGGAAATGAATCACTGTGTAAAGGACTTTAGAACTCAAACATGAAAACCAGAGATTGTTTTGCAGAAGCAACATGAACCTGGGTATAGTGTCATGAGCCAGGAAATCCCAGGGGTAGGTTAAAAAAAAAAAAAAAGGAAGACTTCTAGTCCTTGCTAGCCACCTAGCCTGTCCCAATTAATGCCATCAAAGTTTAGTGGGAGACCCTGTCTTTAAAACAACCTGGAGGACGACTAGGAGAAGACCCAACGTCCACTTCTGACCTCCATATGCATATACACACAGTGACTGTAAAAATATACATACACAAATATGTATACACACATACACCACATGCACAAAATTAAGACTGTCATACTATTTCTCTCTCCTTTTTTCTTCTTCTTATTTTATTTATTTTTCATATTTTATTTACATTTCAAATGTTTCCCCCTTTCCAGATCTCCCATTTGAACCTCCCTATTCTCTCCGCCCTCCCCCTGCCACTATGAGGATATTCTCCAACCCACCCACCCACCCACCCACCCACTCTCCTCTTCCCTCCTTGTCATTCTACTATACTGGGGGATCTAACACCCTCAGGCCAAAGGACCTCTCCTTCCACTGATGGATAACAAGACCCTCCTCTGCCACATTTGTGGTCAGCACCATGGGTCCCTCCATGTGTACTCTTTGGTTGGTGGATCAGTCTCCGGGAGTATCGGGGGGTCAGGCCAGTTGCCACTGTTGCTACCTCCCTGTAGACGCACACTCCTTCAGTTCCTTCAGTCCTTTCTCCAAGTACTCCATCTAGGACCTCACATTCAGCCCTACTGTTGCTGCAAAATGACTCTTGGGTATTTCAAACTTTTGGGCTAGTAACCACTTAAGAGTAAGTACATACCATGTTTGTTCTTTTGCGACTGGGTTACCTCGCTCAGGATGATATTTTCAAGATCCATCTATTTGCCTGCAAATTTCATGAAGTCATTGTTTTTAACAGCTGAGTAGAATTTCCATTGTGTAACTGAACCACATTTTCTGTATCCATTACTCTGTAGAGGGACATCTAGGTTGTTTCCAGCTTCTGGCTATTATAAATATGGCTGATATGAACATAGTGGAACATGTGTCTTTATTACATATTTGAGCAGCTTCTGGGTAAATGTCCAAGACTGGAATAGCTGGGTCCTCAGGTAGTATTATGATCATTTTTCTGACGGTCCACCAAACTGATTTCCAGAGAGGTTGTATCAACTTGCATTCCCACCAGCAATGGAGAAGTGTACCTCTTTCTCCACATCCTCGCCAACATCTGCTGTCCCCTGAGATTTTGATCTTAGCCATTCTGACTGGTGTGAGGTGAAATCTCAGGGTTGTTTTGATTTGCATTTCCCTGATGACTAACGATGTTGAACATTTCTTTAGGTGCTTCTCGGCCATTCGAGTTTCCTCAGTTGAGAATTCTCTGTTTAGCTCTCTTCCCCATTTTTTGATAGGGTTATTTGGATCTCTGCAGTCTAGCTTCTTGAGTTCTTGGTATACATTGGATATTAGCCCTCTATCGGATGTAGGATTGGTAAAGATCTTTTCCCAATCTGTAGGTTGCCGTTTTGTCCTATTTATACTGTCCTTTGCCTTACAGAAGCTTTGCAATTTTATGAGGTCCCATCTGTCGATTCTTGATCTTAGAGCACAAGCCATTGGTGTTCTGTTCAAGAACATTTCCCCTGTGCCCAAGTGTTCGAGATTCTTCTCCACTTTCTCTTCTATTAGATTCAGTATATCTGGTTTTATGTGAAGGTCCTTGATCTGCTTGGACTTGAGCTTTGTACAGGGAGATAGGAATGGATCAATTCTCAATCTTCTACATGTAGACCACCAGTTGAACCAGCATCATTTGTTGAAGAAACTTGAAGCAATCCCACTAAAATCAGGGACTAGGCAAGGCTGACCTCTCTCTCCCTATTTATTCAATATTGTACTGGAAGTTCTAGCTAGAGCAATTAGACAACAAAAGGAGGTCAAAGGATACAAACTGGAAAGGAAGAAATCAAAATATCACTATTTGCAGATGATATGATGGTATACTTAAGTGACCTGAAAAACTCCACCAGAGATATGCTACAGCTGATAAACAACTTCAGCAAAGTGGCTGGATACAAAATTAACTCAAGCAAATCTGTAACCTTCCTATACTCCAAAGATAAACAGGCTGAGAAAGAAATTAGGGAAATAACACCCTTCACAATTGTCTCAAAAAATATAAAATATCTTGGAGTGACTCTAACCAAACAAGTGAAAGATCTGCGTGACAAGAACATCAAGTCTCTGAAGAAAGAAATCAAAGAAGACCTCAGAAGATGGAAAGATCTCCCATTCTCATGGATTGGCATGATTAATATAGTTAAAATGGCCATCCTGCCAAAACCAATATACAGATTCAATGCTATCCCCATCAAAATCCCAACTCAATTCTTCATAGACCTAGAAGGAGCAATTCTCAAATATTTATGGAATAACAAAAAACCCAGGATAGCAAAAACTATTCTCAACAATAAAAGGACTTCTGGGGAAAATCAGCCTCCCTGACTTCAAGCTGTACTACGGAGAAGTAGTGATAAAAACTGCATGGTATTGGTACAGTGACAGGCAGGGAGATCAATGGAATAGAATCAAAGACCCAGAAATGAACCCACACACTTATGGTTACTTGATCTTTGACAAAGGAGCTAAAACCATACAGTGGAAAAAAGACAGCATACTATTTCTCTCTATAATGCTCCTAACATCACTGGTAGGTAAAAACACTTACAAAACTGTTGGGTATTGTCATGTTTGCCTCTCCAATTCTCCATGTTGTTTCCTATTGCTTTGGTGATATTTCCCAGTCACCACTTATTGTTCCATTCCTCACTAATTCTCTCCTTGGGGTCGTCACTGTGTTCCTCTGTAGAAAGGCCATCCAGTGGATTTCATAGAACCTTTCTTTGAAGGCCTGCAAGTCTCAATCAACTACTTTTCAACTTAAAATATCACTTAACAACGAGGACTTTTCAAGAATAATGACAAACTTTCAAGATAGAGTTCCTTGTTATTTGAGGGAATATTCTGCATCTATATTTCTATCATATATTTCTAATCACACACACAAAAACACATATGTGTGTGTATATATATATATACGTATATATATATATTCCAATTTTAACACATAGTCTGTTTTGTATTAGAGCAGAATGAAATCTTTATTATCTGTAGATTTATTTATTTATTAAAGCAAATGGCATTTTGTGAGCAAAAAATAAATGCCTAGAAGCATTTTTATAGCTCACACAATTTATAGTGAACAGGTTAGAAAGTAGTCTTCTAGAGATTATGACAGAATCAAAGAAGCTTAATTGTGAAATTATAATTAAAAGTCATACACAAGAGGAATACCATGGTGGTCATCAGCATTCCTGAACAGGAATTCCCTGTGAGAAAACCATAACCAAATATATTATGAGCAACTTTAAGAGCCAAAGTACTTTATTTTAAAATCTCTGTGAAGCAGTGTACAAAATAACAAATGAAAACAATATAGACATTTCAGAAAACAGAGTAAGAAAGTATATGGAGCAAAATACAGCATACAATATATATTTATATAAGAGTGGTAAAGAAAATTATTTTTAAATTATAAAAATAAAATGACAGAATTAGGTCAGAAAATGAAAAAAAAATTACTAAAAAACCAAATCAGTAAAATTAAGTAATAAAGGATTTAGAGCAATTAATAGTATTAATAAAATTCTAGAACATGTAGAAACCTAAAATTCCATAAGGAAGAGTTTGGATCAATTTAGCTTAGAGTTATGACATGCCTCACAACTCTCAGATACAAAGGCATATCCCCCACATTAAATGCCGGTACCAGTCTTTTCCTTGATAGAAAAAAAAACTTCAGATGTTTTCTACGATCTAAGGCAGAGAAAACTATTTCCTTTTGTTGAAAGCTACTACATGCTCTATGAAAAATAAATAGTAGTCTGAAATAAAAAGAAAATTGAATTATCTACAATTCCTATTTCATTGATTTTATTTTAAAAATAATTTCAAGAAAATAATGATAAAATATGAAAAATGTGTATATGAATTGAAAATAAAAGATTTTGCAAATGTAGATAAAATAATCCATGGATTATAGTAGAGTTACTTTTTTTTTTCATTTTTGTTCCTGTAATCACTTCCTTAGCTAGAACAAAAGCATGGGTGACTACCCACATAATTCTTTAACTGATACTAAGCAGAAAGTCATAGCTCAAGGGTCATATGGGATGTCTTAGCTCTTTTCTATGGCAAATAACTCTGGCTTTATAAGAGCACAATGAAGGACATAGAGGACATAGCACACACAAGAACTTTAGGCAAGAGAACTTGTGATTTTGACATAGTTGTTTTAATGTACCATCAATTACTAAAAGTTCAGAGGATAGCATTAAAACATTATCTAGTGAAGAGATAAGATACTAAAGTTAACCTTGAGCTGAGGCTGCAATTCACAACACCATGCACAGTGCTTTAAGCTATATAACCTTAATGGTTAAGCGGTATTTCTTTCTCTCTGTATGATAAATCAGTTAGCATCATTAATTTTTAGGTATTTAGAGGTAGAGGCTTATTATACTGATAAAGTATAAAATTTAACACTTAGAATTATTATACTTCTCTGTTATTGTGCAAAAACACTTTACCTTCTCAAGTTAAAGGCTATTTTTTTTTTCATGAGTTCATGTGATTTACATGTCTTAGCTGGGAACCCACAAATCTCTGAGTAGGGTAGTTCCAGGGAGATAATCTTTATATGTAATTAAAATTGACTTAAAACCTTTGTCTTGGCATTACTCTTCTATCTTTACTTGATTGATGAGATTTAATGCCAAGACTTTTTCAGGACATTATATGAAAGTGGTGCAATCATAGGGATCTATTAATGTAGGATCTATGACATTGATGCCCATGTGAAAAAAAAAGATGATAAAATGGAAATTAAGTGAAAGAAATTGATTCTTTTATTTCTCTCTCAATCAAGTGTGAAAGAGACAATGGAGAAAAGGAGGAAGACAATGAAGTGATATGCACATTTGGGGAAAAGAAAATTCATTATGATAAAATCAGAAGGATGCACTCAGAGAAAAGATTCTTTGTAAGCCTAGAGAACAATAAAAACTCAAGTTTATGAGTCACATTAAGAAAGATTTCTTTAGAACTGTGGAGTACACATTCTGGGTAAATATGCCAAGATATTTTGGCAATAAATTCATTGGTGGATCAGATGTGTTGAAGTGAAACAAAATTCCATGTGAGTAGAGTAACCAGACTCTAAATAAAGCAATACAAAACAAATATCTACTTCTCTTCCCAACAGTTTTTTCAAGCATGGAACTGGAATGTGACAAGTATATTTAAGCAGGACAAGAACACACATTATAGACAGGAACTCTAGTCAATCATGTCATTCTTCTCTCTATTTTTTCTGCACACTTTTTAAATACAAAAATCACATCTCTTAAATTTTTTTTAATACTTGCTCTGTGAGCATTTTTAAGGAAAATGGAAGTTTTGATATATTGGGAGGATAATAAGGTTCTATATTATCCTCTCTTCTAATTTTGAGAAGAATCAGTATTATCATTGTTTCTAGCCTTAGATACATTTTTTTTTCCCTTAGACTTCAAGTAACAACAACTTGACATCTCTAGGTCATAATTTATTTAGACGATATGATGGCTATTTTTGGTTGTCAACTTGACAGTATCTGGAATTAACTACAATCTAGTAATAGGGGGTACACCTATGTGCAGTTCTTTGGGCAAAAAGACATCATACCTTTGATCCAGACCTTGAGGCTGGAAAACACAGGCTTTTCATCCAGATAAATATATTTTTAATACAAATTACAATTTTATGAACAACTTGCAAGGTCAGTCCAAGAGTGGCTCTGAAGCTGTGACCAGAGAGTAGACCTGGGGTTGGGGTGAAGGCAGCAGTTATGCAGCTATCAGTATCTTCCTCTTGATCCAAGGTACTGCCCAGGCCTAAGTTCCATCTGAGCTCCACTAAGGTTGTGGTGGCTTGACCAAGGATCCCCTATACTACCCCACTGTCTTGTCTCTCCAGAACCAGCCATGTCCTAAGGATAGGTTGGGATCCAGGCACAAGCCAGCCTGACAACTCCTGAGATCTCTAGGATACAGTGTGGTCCTTGGCATTGTGGGGTTCATTGCCCATCAGGAGAGAGATGGTGGAATCGTCCTGTAGTCATCTCCCTCCAAGAAGTAGGAGCTCTCCCTTAGCTCAAAGAGCACAGGCAGTTCACTGCTCCCTGTGTCCACAGCATCAGGGTCCAGCAGAGCAGAGGCTTAGCTGTGTAATGCAATAGCTGCTTTCCTGGGTTGGTGTTGCTGTTCTTTGCCTCAGTAGGCCTAGGAGGAGCTTGTGGAGATAGAAGTTCCTGAATTCTGGCCAGGCTGTTGTCCAAGTCAGGCAGGCTCATATCAAGCATGGTCACCCCGAGGAGCTGAACAGGTACAGCAGGGTGCTGGTGTCCACACTGAAGCCATGGCTTGTCAGTATGGTCTGCAGGTTGTCCAGGTTGGATTCCATGGCTTCCAGGTGATCACGTAGCTCGTTCTTGTCTAGGCAGGATACACTGAGGCACTTCTCCAGAGTGGAGGGGGTTGAGAGTGTTGTGTGTGTGGTGTGCCCATAGGAGCTGTGTTTGAGGCAGCAGGAGTAGGTTCACTCTCTCGAAGGATGGAGTCAATGAAGGCAGTTGGGGACAAAGGGGTATCTATGGAGGATGGGCACCCAGGGCTTGCCTCCAGTACCAAAGGACTGTGAGGTGGGTTGGTGGGCTCTTTCTTGACATGCATCAGGCTGCTGCTGAACAGAAACCTCTCATCTATGCTCCTGCCTGGGGAAGCCAAAGGGCTGGTGGGAGCCATCTCAGTGATATCAGAGATTATGGGTCCAGAGCTGGTGACAGCATCAAAGCAGTAAAGGTTAGAGCTGCTGTAGGCTGGAGGTGGAGCTGAGTATGGGCCAGGACCATGGACATGCTCCAAGGAGTATTGTCGACCATACTTAGGAACAGAGTGTGCTGAGTTGCTGTCACTCAACATCAGAGGGATCTTTCTCTTCACCCCAAGGTTCAATTGCACCAGTGAGATCAGGAACAGAATGACAACTTTTTGCTGTTCTGCATACTTCTGCGGAAGGCTGGCCACCTCCCACCACAAGGCCTCATTTTCATGCTTTATGGTCAGGAGCTTGGAGTCCATACATTCCTCTTTCCCCTTCATCAGTTGCACAACTGTCATCAGCCTGATGACACTGTCCTGGCATATTTTTATGTCCTTACCCTTTAAGGTGGATACTCTGGTCACTTTCCTCTTGATGTTCTCAGGAAGCTGTTCCTGGCAATGCAGGAAGCAAGGATGCTGGAACTTGGTATAATCTTCAAAGGCAGAACCAGACTATCCTGCTCAATGTGGACTACTTTTCAGAAGCCATACATGTTGAGCTGCTGCACGAAGCTGGCCATGTTGTTGTGTTTGAAGTACTTGAACATCACCTCTTTGTCAACCTGGCCCTGGTCAAACACGTAGAAGCTGTTCCCACTCCGGCTCTAGCAGATGAGCATGTCTTTGTCCAGTTCACTCACGAGGGTCCACAGCTTGGTTAGGAAGGCCTGGATGTTTCTGGGCCCCACTGCGCTCGGACCCACAGCCAGATCAGTCTCAGATGAAGCAGGCAGAGGTTGGGGTGGTGTTCTAGAAGAGTGACTAAAAGGTGAGCTAGTGTCATCGCTGCCCCTGCTGTCCAGGCCAATCCACTGCCTTCGGCACATACACAGCAAGGCCCCACATGGAGGCAGACATCTTGTGACCAGTGCTCTCACTAGGGCCGGACCTGTTATCCAGATCTTGAATCGGGTTTACACATGCCTTTAATCCAGTTCCTAAGCTGGGAAGGCACAATATTAATTTGGGCCACACCTCTTCTGCAAGCCTCTACAAGGACAATGGAAGAAGGAAGGATTGATTGGTTCTTCGCCTGCTTACCCTCACCTTGTCAATAAATCCATCCCTTCACTCATAAATGAATTTTGACACAGCTATATTGCTGCTCTGGCAAGGGATCACATGCAGTGGCTTAGCTCTGTGTGATCTGTCTGAACTGCAGACATACCTCACATCTTTTATCCCTCTGGATGCAATATAGAAAAGCCCCTAGCACATACCTTTAAGGTAAAATTAATTTGTAGAAGGAAGCAGCCATGTTTGAAAGTGACAAATTTCAAATTTGAGGGGCAGGCAAAGTGTTGGATTGTAGAAAGATTTGACAGAATGAGTTAGAAATAAGATATGCACAACTCTTAAAAACCAACAAATAAACAGAAACTATTCAAAGCATTGTAGGGACAGATATCTATTCAGATGGGAGTCAAATCCAGGGAATGCAGAGGAGTTTAGTTGTGTTTGGTTCAGTTTTGTGCAGTTCAGTTGATTTCAGTGAGTGCAGTCAAATTGAGTACCTTTGTTTGTTCGTGCAGAGGCAGTTGAAGCCAGAGAATAAGAAGGGGCCAAAAGACTAGGAAAAAATTCCAGAATTAATTTGAGGCCAAGCAGCACAATTCAGTGTGAAGCCAAGAGAAACCAGTTTGAATCAGTCAGCTTGGAGAGGAGTTTGAGACATAATAGCTGAGTTGAACCATCCAGCCAGGGTTCAGAAAGAGATAGAAATGGTGAATGTATACAGGAATATGCCTCTGAGATGGCAATTACATTAGGTGAATTAAGAGTACTTTTATATTCATTGGATGTACTTCTATGAATATAACTTCTCCATTGGAGACAGCATTGGATTCTACTTCTTCAGAATTCCAGCATTTATAGCAGACCAGCTAAGAAACCCAGCCTTTTGGACTGAGCAGCTGTTAGATTCTTGGACTATCAATTCACAGATGGTCATTTTTGGATTAATTGGACTTCTGCTTGTAAGTCATTCTAATGCATCCTGTTTTACTTGAGAGAGAGAGAGAGAGTGAGAGAGAGAGAGAGAGAGAGAGATATTCATTCAATAACATACTATAGTTTCTGTGACTTTATAGTGCCCTGATTAATACAATGAATATGCAACGATCCCTAATAATATACCCCCAAGAGAAATAGAGTGTGCTTGTGTCACATGTTTTTGTTTTAATACAAAGCCCTGCCTGAATCTGCAGAAATGTCAAATGTAGGCTGAATATGAGTTAAGGGACAAGGATGATGTGATTAAATACTGAGTATCAGTATTTAAATTCTAAATTAATTTAGTATTAGTCCTAAATTGATTAGTATTAGACATTGGGCAGATTTCTAGTTCTTAACACCAAAAATATTTTTTATAGTTGTCTCAATCAAACAGTGAGAGAGTTAGCAAATACATTATAAAAAGAAAGACTACTACCATAGAAAAATTCTAAGACATATTTTTGTACTGCACAATCTTTGCATACTTTATCATTTGTGTCTACTATTTTATTGGTTAAACACTCACTGGTAGGTGGAAATTTAGTTCCTCTAGTCAAAGCTTATGGTTGGTTTACTCAAATCCTTATTATTTTAGATAGTTTTATTTAATCTGTATCTAACCAGGAGCATTGTTTTATTAGTAGTTCTCCACTCCATGGTTATCTGTTAGTGAAGTTCTTTTCTCTAAGGGATTTTTATATTTACTTATTATAATACTTTGCTAAATATGAGTGGATGTGCTTTTAGTTTCCAATGTATTCTCTTCCCTGTATGAATTCTTTTTGTTTTGTTTTGTTTTTCTATTTGTTTTTTGTGAAGAGCCAAATTGGCATTTTATTGATATTCCATTTAATTTGCAGATTGCTTTTGGTAGGATAGCCATTTTATTTTATTTGTTTCTCTCTCAATTTTTTTTAATTCTTGTCTTTTATAATACACTCTGACTGCCATCATCCCTCCATCACCACATTAGCATTCTCCTCGAGATCTACTCATCCTTTTTTTCAAAAACAAACAAACAAAACAAATAAACAACAACAACAACAACAAACAGACCTCACAGGGATTTCAGCATAACAATTTACAATAGGACTAGGCACAAACCCTCATAGTTGAACTGAAGAAGTCAACCAAGTAGTACCAAACATATCTTAAGAGCATGAGAGAGTCAGAGACACTCTCACTGTTAGGAATACCACAAAACCACTAAGCTAATAAACCTACCTTATTTGGAGAAGACGTAGCGCACCATGCAGGCTCCATGACTGCTGCTTCAGTCGGTGAGATTCTATGAGCCCTCCTTAGTTGATTCTGTGGACTCTGTACTTGTTTTCAGGACCTCTATTTTCCCTACAATTCTTCCTCCCCCTTTATCATGCTGCACTCCAAGCTCTAAGGGGAGGGACCCAATAGAGATTTCCAAGTTGGGTTTTCGCACTGCCTAATATTTGTTTGTGGGTCTCTGAATTTTCTCCCATCAGATTCCAGAGGAAGTCACTCTGAGGAGCAATAGACTAGGCATCAGTCTATGAATATAGCAGAATACCATTAGGAATCATTTCATTAATTTTTGTTTCCAATTCTATGTCTCTGGTCTATCCAGCCTTTAGTTTCTGGCCAACCAGGCAATGTCAGACATGGGTCCCTTTCATGACATAGACCTCAATCAGACCAGTCATTGTTTGGCCTCTCTAACAGCTTCTCACCTCCATAGCCCTAGCATATTTTTGGTGGTAGTATAAATTGTAGGTCGAAGGTTTTGTTCCTAAGTTGTTGTCCCAAACCCTCAACTGGAAATTTCTGGTTACAGAACACGGCCTTTTCAGGCTACAAGTCTTATCTGGGGTCACCTTTATAGGAGTTACTACTGTACTAGGTTTTTCCATCACCCCACAATGCTCTTTATTTTCAGTCACATCTCCCCATTCTCTCCCTCCTCATCCCTCCCCCACAACCTGATCCCTTTTTTCTTATTCCTGCCTGCTCCTAGTCTACCCACAATCTTTATCATATTCCTCTTCCAAGGGAGATCCATTTATTTACTTAGAGGGTACCATATTACCTCTCCATTATGAATCTATGGATTGTGACATGATTATTACTTAAGAGCTAATATCCACTGATGAGAACATACCATGTTTGTCTTTTGAGTTCTGGATTACTTCAATGAGAATGATATCATTTTAAGTCCTATCCAATTGCTTGTGCATTTCATGACATCACTTTTTAAAAGAGGCTCACTAAATTTCGATTCAGTTAGCTTCACAATACTTTAAAATATAAATATATGGATGCATTCTTTAACACTTTTAACTGTTTTCTCAATGGAAGTGATAGCCATAAGAAATCAGGTAATTGAAACTCATCTGCTTTGCAAATTTTGTTATTGATGAAAAGATATTTGTCATGTCAACTCAGGTACAGATATTGTAAATATTTGAGTGTCAGCAATGCCTGTCTTATTATCTTCATCAAATATGTGGCAGTTCATTAATAACTTCTAATGTTTAGTTATTTCATTTTCATAATTTAATTTATTTCTGATTACAGCATTTTCATTCTTGTTTTTCTGCTTTGTTTTGAGAGAGTATTTTTTGTACCCAACTTTGTCCTTTAGGCTCTGGCAAATCGCTTGCCTTAAGCTTCCAAGTACTGATATAACCACATCTTTCCATGCCAGATTATTGCATTATTTATTTAGTTCAATGCTGGAAAAAGTGTCCACCCAGAATTATTTGAATTATTTATGTAATATTTAAGTTTTAAGGGCCACTGTATGCTGTGAACTAGACATCTGGCCAATTGACTAAATATTCTCTTAAGTAAGAGTTGTTTTTGTTGTGTCTTAACATTAACTCAAAACGAATTTAGAACTTAATTCTATAACTATTTGTCTTAGTCAGGAATTGTATTCCTGCACAAAACATCACGACCAAAAGCAAGTTTGCAAGGAAAGGGTTTATTCAGCTTACAGTTCAACATTGTTGTTCCTCACCAAAAGAAGCCATGACAAGAAATCACACAGAGCAGGAACTTGGAGGTAGGTGCTGATACAGAGGCCATGGAGGGGTGCTACTTACTGGATTGCTTCCCCTAGCTTTCTCAGCTTGTTTTCTTATAAAACCCAGGACTACAACCCACAATGGGCCCTCCCTTAATCACTAATTGAGAAAATGCCTTACAGCTGGATCTCATGGATATATTTCCTCAAGGGAGGCTCCTTTTTCTGTGATCACACCAGCTTGTATCAAGTTGACAAACAAATCCAGCCAGTATACTACTCTTTTATGGTTTTTATCTTTACTTTTTATTTTTTTTAGAATCTAGCATTGTACAGCAGAGACCCTACTGGCATGATACAAAAATATTATTTACCAGTCTTTTCTTTTCTTTCCATTGTCATTAATTTTCAATTCCTATCTATAAAACTAGTATTATTCAATAAATATATTATTTTCTAAAAACTCTACTCCTTCCAATCACTTCCATCTTTGCAATATGAATGTCTATACCATGAACAACTTTCTAATGGTCAAATTAAGTTATATATAATAAAATAAGTAGAATATCCAACTTATGATTTTATATCATTATTTCACCAGTTCTGTAAACAATGATTGTTGTATTGTGCCTACACACCTCAAAAGTGTATTAAATGACAAGAAAACATGATGTACAAATAAGAAATCTAGGAAGGTTAAAGTGATATTTGGTTTGTAGGAGACTTTTAACATTTTATTATCCAATGTAAAAATATGAGATGTATAAAGAAATCTCAAGGCAATGCTACAACATTCCAAAGCAACTAAAAGGTAACATTTTAATCACTGATGTTTGTCTTAAGTACCATCTAATATACTTTTTAATCTTTCCTATCAGTAGTAAGAACTATCATGGCAGTCAACTTTAAAATAAAGTAGGTGTTGGGTAGCTGCTGGGGTGATCAGCTTAAACTCCTCAATTAACACAGAAAGTAGATTTACAGGCCTATTCAGTTACACATTCTTACTTATTAGTGTCAGGCTTGAGTTTTACCTTCTGGAATGGCTGTTAAATCAAAACAAAATTTTTGGTTATTCCCACAGTATTGTACCACTATTGCAGTAGCATATCTGTATAAATCATTGTAGATGACAGGTACTATAGCCAAGTTAATGGTTATTTTTTTCTACTATGTAAAGTACCTGTCAGTACCAGGAATGCTTGGTCAGGATAGATGAAGCCTCTAGTTAGATGCCAGTTCAATTTGACTGTGTTCCATGAGATATATAAGAGTATTATTTAGAAATAGGGCGTTGCCACTGGTTTATGAAAAGCAACCGATAGCCCTTAGGATTAGTCTATTTAGAGGTTTCCATGGACCTCTTTCATCCAAAAACTCAACTTTATATAACCCACTGGATGTTTGACTCGGTAGTATAAAATAATCCACTTTGGTAGATTATTCAGTGACTATTTATGTTAATTTTAAGTATGTATATATTTTAAAAGGATTCTACAGTAGCATGATTCCATATGGCCCTGGAAATTGTCCTTGCTGTCTATTGTCCCTCTCATATTCTATCCCTTCTAAATTTTTCTATCCTTCCCATTTAATACCCTCTCTGCAGTCTCTCCTTTGTTTCTCTGTAATCTTGCGGTGATTGACTCTTCCTCATAAACCTTTGCTGAGTACTTAAGTTCTGTAGTTGTATGGATTGCACCATACATCAAATGCTTTAGAACTAACTTACACATATAAAAGAAAACAGACAATATTTTTCTTTTATTTTCTGGGTTAACTTGTTCAGGATGACATTTTCTAATCCTCTCTAGTTACCTAAAACATTCATAATTTCATTTTTATTAGTTAAAGAATACCCCATTCTGTAAGTGTTTCATAGTTTTCATTTATTAGTTGATAGACATTTATGCAGTTTCTGAACATTTATTCAGCAATGAACAACAATAGACAAGTAAATCTGTAATAGGATGTAAATCTTTTAGTCATATTGCCAAAAATGGTATAGGAAATCTTGAAGTAGATCTATTTCCAGAATCTTATGGAAGCATCATACTGATTTCTCCATGAGCTCTAGAGACTTTCTCTCCTATCAGTAAATAATATTAATTCTCCTCTCCTGCATCCTTGACAGAATGTGCATCATTGGTGTTTCTCATATTGAACATTCTGATTGGGGTAAAATTAAATCTCAAAATAGTTTTAATTTGCATTTTTCTTATAAGTAAGGATGTTGGATATTTCTTTAAGTGTTTCTCAGCTATATGTTACACTGTTTGAGAACCCTTTACTTCTGTGCCTGCTTTTAGTTGTGTTTTGTCTTAATGTTAAATTTCTTGTTCATGTTTTGAGTTCTTTATATGTTTTAGATACTAATCATATATTGTATGTGTAATTAGGAAAGATATTTTCCCACTCGACATTTTGCCACTTTATCCAAATGATGGTTTCCTTTGCTAAACAGATGATCTCAATTTTATGAGAGCTAGTGTATTAATTGTTCTGTTATTGCTTGATTTATTAAGGCCTTGCTCAGAAAGTTTCCTTTTCTCTGTGCCACCTAGTTTTACACTTGTGTTTTTTTTTAAACTTATTTTATAAGCAAAGTTAGCTATTTCTGTAACTACTGATAGTTTTTCAAAAGACCTCAAAATTAGGTCAGATATATTCGAAGACCCGTAAGTTCTCCCATTATATTTTCTGTTTTTTCTCTCATTTCTCATTATGCCACTTTGAAATATATTATATTCTTAAAACCTTAAAATTGTAACTTTTAATTATAATGATGTGATCCAGAGTGCTGCCTATGTTCCATTTTTCTCATAAAAAAAAAAAAAAACAGAATGTATGAATAATCAGCAGCAAAATCTTGTATGTGGGACATTGGGCTAGACCTAAGAAAAGAAACTGACATAATTGTTACAGTTTCTCAACTATTTATGTTTGGATTGTACAAAGGTTTCACTATGATAACACCATAGAAATGTTACAGACACTTATAGAAAATGATATGAAAGTATTATCAATACCACTGGGATATTAAGAGGAGTAAAAGTAGCAGAGGTGTTCCATTGATTGACACCTGAAAAACAATATATCTAGATAATATTCACAGAATATATCCCATATACCTTATACCCAACAATGAAAATGTCTTAATATTTTAAGAGCTTAGTGTCATAAAGAAACATTGGATAGGGTAGTATAATGCTCACAATGTAAAATACTTGTATAATTATAATTTGGAAAGACCCATGTTTCATTTAGTAAGTTTAGTATAAAACTTTAAATTATGCATATTACATATTCATTTCTATATATCAACTCATATCTAAATATACACTTGTGAGATGATTCAGATATATACATATATATATAAATTAACTGTTAATTTAAAAGTAAAATATGACATTAGAAGAATGAAGGCAGATAAAATAGCTAGAATATACCTCAGTGGTATGGGATTTATATAAATATACAGCAAAACACTAAATATACATAAAAATAATTCAATAACTTATATATTTCTTATCTGTGTGCATGTGTGTGTGCGCACGTATGTGTGTATTAGAATACTGAGAGAAGAGTTTGACATACAAGAAAGACAAGAGGTTGCATGGTATAGCATAAAAGTATTAAGAACGGGGTGATCTATTATAATTGGCTGTATCTTTCCATGGTTTGACAGCATATGTTTATGGTTCAATATACCATAGAACATTGTGGCACAATGTGTCAAGAAAAAGAAATGAAACAATTACTTCTGGACACTTATTACCATCACTGTTTTTACAGGACAAGGTTGTAGACAGGTCATAATCTCTGGCATATAAATTTTATCAAGTATTTTACATTTTATATTTGCCACATATTCATTGTAAAAGAAACACAAAGAAAAACTAGATATTCTTCAACAGATCAATAACTAAACACATAACACTTTAGTGAGCCTTTTTAACAAGTAGAAACTTAGTGTGGCACTCAAGAGGGGCTTCTGCTTCTCTGAGGAAAAGGGTGAGGGTTAGTAAGAGGAGAGGTTTGTGAGGGTGGTACTTGGGGCAGAGGGGGTTGGGCACTGCCAGTACACTGGAAGTGAATAAATAAAATTAATGAGAAAAAAAGAGTGAGTTCTGAAATAAATGAGACACTAATATAAAGTACAAACAGATATTATACAAGCTGTACTTTTATTGCAGAAGATGTGCATAACACAAAATTTGCCTTTTTAAAGGATAAACTTCATTACTATCATGTACCTTCCTAATGATATATAATCCATCAAAAAACTAATATCTAGAATTTGTCCATATTCTTCAAGTAACAGGAAAGTATTTGAATGGTAAAATTCCATTCTCCTTTTCTTGATTGTTGGGTTAAAGTGGTGTCGGAGTTCTGCTTCCACTCAGGGCTTGTGCCTCAGGGAGAGGCGGGATGAGGGAAATTTGAGTGTACTAACCCCAGGACATTGCTGGGCTTGGAGAAGTTTCTGGGAAACTGCCTGTGGGTCAGGAGCATGGCCTGGGGTCCTGGGGACTGCACACAGCTGGCTCCATTTGGTTTTCAGGCTCTTGGGCATCACAGGCACCACTGGAAGAGCTGAGAACCAAGTGGGGACACGCAGGCCGGATATAGCCTGGGCAGAGGGGGAAAAGCAGGGAAGAGCCTGGCTGGATCCCACAGGGATTGGGGGAAGGCTAGCTGGGTTGATTTGGTAGAGGCCATGGCTGGGAGTGCTGAGAGGCCTTCTGTGGGAAACTGGACACAGCTTTTTAGATGAAGGAAGGCATGTTCCATCTTTCCCCATGGCAGATCCTGATGAAGAGAGACAGTTCATGATTACAGGGCATTTATTGTCATGGTGGAGAGTGGTGATGAGTGAATCATTACCCCACAAGCTCAGGACAGGCCTGAGATTAAAATACCTTTTGCAAGGAGAAATGGCTGTAAAGAGGAAGGGGAGTTTATTGGCTAAGCCTCTAGGTGCCTCATTAAAATGGAATGTCTTGAGGCTATGTGACCACACCTCTACCTGCAGAGGGGTTTAGGGCTACTTGACTGATAGTCACACATCTATGGAGAGCTTCGGCCACATAAGGCCACATATCAGGAGCCTGGGTCCCAGGAGCATGGCAAAATACCTACTGTTATCATTCCTCTTCGGGTTATCCTCTGTTGCAGACCCCCTACTGGGTCCCAGGGTTTTATCCCTTAGCTCAACCAGAACCAGACTCCTTTCAAGTGTAAATAGCACTTCCTGAGTCCATTTAGTATTGGATATATATGGCTGACTACTTGGTATTGGATAACCATTTAGGGAACTAATACCTGTGGACAAATGTTCTCTCAGTAGTCCCTAATTGCATACCAAGGTTTGCCTTGGATTAAAGAAGAGTTCTGAGGAAGAGGTGTCTTTGAGAGATGAAATAAATGACTTGAAGTCAACTCAGGTATTACAAATTGATGCTTCATTCTGCTCAAGACAGCTTTTTCTTGCCAGTCCAGAAACTCTGTGGATAGCTCAACTTTTGTGGATCCAAAGCCCAGTCTTTTATTTACACATTAATTCAGTCATCTCCTCCAGGTTCCCTGTTGATTATCGAATGAATCAGAATCCCATGAACTAAGCCCCTTGATTCTTAGAAGCAGACATCAACATATATATATATATATATACATATATATATATGTATATATAACATATATATGTACATATATTTCAGATATAGGCCTACTTTTGTTAAGCACAAACAATGAGGTATCTAGGTCAGACCCCTGACCCCTCCTTGAAATTACCATTCCTACCATGCCTGGGCCTGATCCTAAACACTACTTGTACCAGGCTGACCTTAACTCAGGAATCAGTTTGCCTTAGTAAGCACAAGCAAAAACACTTTGTTGGGTCAGATCCTGCTCTGTGATTATCACTCCCTAAATCTTTTTATCTCCTTAGTATCTTCCTGACAGGCTGGTTCATCATGGAGCTGCCTCTGTTCTTTTAGCTCTGTGAAGCTACTTATGCAAAACATATTGCATCCTTATATTTGCAGTGTTGAGAAACTATATATTTTTGAACTCATGTTTTCAGACTTATTTCCTACAGTCTTATGAACTGACTGAAGGTCTCAGTGTTAACTATTTTGCTGAGATACAAATACACTTGGCTCCTAGACTTATCCTATTTCTTTTTTCTTTTTTTCTTTTTTTTTACTTTATTTACATTTCAAATGTTTTCTCCTTTCCAGATCTACCCTTTGGAACTTCCTTATTTCCTTCCCCCTCCCCTGCCTCTATGGGGGTATTCGCTCACCCACCCACCCAGCCACTCTTGTCTTCCCTCCTTGGAATTCTCCTATAGTGGGGTATCTAATACCCTCAGGCCCAAGGGCCTCTCTTCCCTCTGATGTCTAACAAGACCCTCCTCTGCTGCATATGAGGCCAGCACCATGGGTCACTCCATGTGTATTCTTTGGTTGGTGGATCAGTCTCCGGGAGTATCGGGGGTCTGGCCAGTTGCCACTGTTGCTGTCTTTCTGGGGATACAAACTCCCTCAGCTCCTTCAGTTCCTTCCCCAAGTCTTCCATTTTGGACCTCATACTCTGCCCTACTGTTGCTGTGAAGTGACTCTTAACAGTGAGTACATACCATGTTCAATCATTTGTGACTGCATTACATCGCTCAGAAAGATATTTTCAAGATCCATCCATTTGTCTGCAAATTTCAAGAAGTCATTGTTTTTAACTGCTGAATAGTATTCTATTGTGTAAATGTACCACATTTTCTGTATCCATTACTCTGTGGAGAGACATCTGGGTTGTTTCCAGCTTCTGGCTATTATAAATATGGCTGCTATGAACATAGTGGAATATGTGTCTTTATTACATGTTGGAGCATCTTCTGGGTATGTGCCTAGGAGTGGTATAGCTGGGTCCTCAGGTAGTATTATGTTCATTTTTCTGAGGGTCCACCAAACTGATTTCCAGAGAGGTTGTATCAACTTGCATTCCCATCAGCAATGGAGGGGTATTCCTCTTTCTCCACATCCTTGACAACATCTGCTGTCATCTGAATTTTTTGATCTTAGTCATTCTGACTGGTGTGAGGTGAAATCTTAGGGTTGTTTTGATTTGTATTTCCCTGATGACTAAGGATGTTGAACATTTTTTTAGGTGCTTCTCAGCCATTGAAGTTTCATCAGTTGAGAATTCTCTCTTACCCATTTTTTGATAGGGTTATTTGGATCTCTGGAGTCTAGCTTCTTGAGTTCTTTGTATACATTGGATATTAGCCCTCTATTGGATGTAGGATTGGTAAAGATCTTTTCCCAATCTGTAGGTTGCCGTTTTGTCCTATTTATAGTGTCCTTTGCCTTACAGAAGCTTTGCAATATCAAGAGGTCCCATTTGTCAATTCTTGATCTTAGAGTACAAGCCATTGGTGTTCTGTTCAATAACTTTTCCCCTGTGCCGATGTGTTCAAGACTTCCACACTTTCTCTTCTATTAGATTCAGTGCATCTGGTTTTATGTGGAGGTCCTTGATCCACTTGGACTTGAGCTTTGTACAGGGAGATAGGAATGGATCAATTCACAATCTTCTACATGTATACCGACAGTTGAACCAGCACCATTTGTTGAAGATGCTGTCTTTTTTCCACTGGATGGTTTTAGCTCCTTTGTCAAAGATCAAGTGACCATAAGTGTGTGGGTTCATTTTGGGTCTTCAATTCTATTCCATTGATCTACTTCCTTGTCACTGTACCAATATCATGCAGATTTTATCACTACTGCTCTGTAGTACAGCTTGAAGGCAGAGAGGCTGATGCCCCCAGAAGTCCTTTCATTGTTGAGAATAGTTTTTGCTATCCTGGCTTTTTGGTTATTCCATATGGATTGAAAATTGCTCATTCTAAGTCTATGAAGATTTGAGTTGGGATTTTGATGGGGATTGCATTGAATCTGTAGATTGCTTTCGGCAGGATGGCCATTTTAACTATATTAATCATACCGATCCATGAGCATGGGAGATCTGTGCATCTTCTGAGGTCGTCTTCGATTTCTTTCTTCAGAGACTTGAAGTTCTTGTCATACAGATCTTTCACTTGTTTGGTTAGAGTCACACCAAGATAATTTATATTGTTTGTGACAATTGTGAAGGGCATTATTTCCTTAATTTCTTTCTCAGCCTGTTTATCCTTCCAGTATAGGAAGGCTACTGATTTGCTTGAGTTAATTTTGTATCCAGCCATTTTGCTGAAGTTGTTTATCAGCTGTAGCATATCTTTGGTGGAGTTTTTTGGATCACTTAAGTATACCATCATATCATCTGCAAATAGTGATATTTTGATTTCTTCCTTTCCAATTTGTATCCCTTTGATCTCCTTTTGTTGTCTGATTGTTTTTGCTAGAACTTCAAGTATTATATTGAATAAATAGGGAGAGAGAGGGCAACCTTGTCTAGTCCCTGATTTTAGTTGGATTGCCTCAAGTTTCTCTCCATTTAGTTTGATGTTGGCTACTGGTTTGCTATATATTGCTTTTACTATGTTTAGGTATGCTCCTTCAATTCCTGATCTTTCCAAGACTTTTATCATGAAGGGATGTTGAACTTTGTCAAATGCTTTTTCAGCATCTAACCAAATGACCATGTGGTTACATTAATGGATTTCTGGGTATTGAACCATCCCTGAATCCCTGGGATTAAGCCTACTTGATCATGGTGAATAATCATTGTGATGTGTTCTTGGATTCGGTTTGCAAGAATTTTATTGAGTATTTTTGCATTGATATTCATAAGGGAAATTGGTCTGAAATTTTCCTTTATTTGTTGAATATTTGTGGGGTTTTGGTATCAGTGTAACTGTGACCCCATAGAATGAATTGGGTAGTGTTCCTTCCGTTTCTATTTTGTGGAATAGATTGAAGAGTATTGGTATTAGGTCTTCTTTGAAGCTCTGAGAGAATTCTGCACTGAACCCATGTGGTCCTGGACTTTTTTTGGTTGGGAGACTTTTAATGACTGCTTCTATTTCTTTAGGGGTTATGGGACTATTTAGATGGTTTACCTGATCCTGATTTCACTTTGTTAATTGGTATCTTTCTAGAAACTTGTCCATTTCCTCCAGATTTTTCCAGTTTTGTTGTATATAGTCTTTTGTTGTACGATCTGATGATATTTCTTAATTTCCTCAGAGTCTGTTGTTATATCTCCCTTTTCATCTATAATTTTATTAATTTGCACACTGTCTCTGAGCCCTCTGGTTAGGCTGGCTAAGGGTTTATCTATCTTGTTGGTTTTCTCAAAGAACCAGCTCCTGGTTTTGTTGATTCTTTGTATAGTTCTTTTAGTTTCCAATTGGTTGATTTCAGCCCTCTATTTGCTTATTTCCTGCATTCTACTCCTCTTGGGTGTATTATCTTCTTTTTGTTCTAGAACTTTCAGGTGTGCTGTTAGGCTGTTAGTATATGCTCTCTCCAGTTTCTTTTTGTAGGCATTCAGAGCTATGAGTTTTCCTCTTAACAGTGCTTTCATTGTGTCCCATAGGATTGGGTAAGTTGTACTTTTATTTTCATTAAATCCTAGGAAGTCTTTAATTTCTTTTTTTATTTCTTCCTTGAGCATCTTATCATTGAGCAGAGCATTGTTCAGCTTCCATGTGTATGTGGGCTTTCTGTTGTTGCTGTTACCATTGAAGACCAACCTAATCCCTAGTGATAGGAGGCATGGGATTATTTCAATCTTCTTGTATCTGTTGAGGTTTGTTTTGTGACCAATTATATGATCAATTTTGGAGAAGGTACCATGAGGTGCTGGGAAGAAGGTATATTCTTTTGATGTTGGATGAAATGTTCTATAGATATCTGTTAAGACCGTTTGGTTCATTGCATCTGTTAGTTTCACTGTGTCTCTGTTTAGTTTGTTTCCAAGATCTGTCCATTGTTAATAGTGGGGTGTTGAAGTCTCCCACTATTATTGTGTGAGGTGCAATATGTGCTTTGAGTTTTAGTAGAGTATCCTTTATGAATGTGAGAGCTCTTGCATTCGGGGCATAGATGTTCAGAATTGAGAGTTCTTCTTGGTAGATTTTTCCTTTGATGTCCATCTTTATCTTTTTTGATGACTTTTGGTTGAAAGTCAATTTTATCAGTTATTAGAATGGCTATTCCAGCCTGTTTCTTGGGGCCATTTGCCAGGAAAATTGTTTTCCAGCCCTTTACTCTGAGGTAGTGTTTGTCTTTAATACAGAGGTGCGTCTCTTGGATGCAGCAAAATGCTGGGTCCTGTTATGAATCCAGTCTGCCAGTCTATGTCTTTTTATTTGGGAGTTGAGAGCATTGATGTTAAGAGATATTAAAGAATAGTGATTGCTGTTTCCTGTTATTTTTGATGTTGTTCATGTGGCTATCATCTTTTGAGTTTTTTGAAAGATTACTTTCTTCCTTTTTCTTGAGTGTAGTTTCCCTCCTTCAGTTGGCGTTTTCCAAGTATTATTCTTTGTAGGACTGGATTTGTGGAAACATACTGTGCAAATTTGGATTTGTCATAGAATATTTTGGTTTTACCATCTATGATTACTGAGAGTTTTGCTAGGTATAGCAGCCTGAGCTGGCATTTGTGTTCTCTTAGGGTCTGTATGAGATCTGCCCAGGACCTTCTAGCTTTCATAATCTCTGGTGAGAAGTCTGGTGTAATTACGATATGTCTGCCTTTATATTTTACTTGCCCTTTTTCTCTTCCTGCTTTTAATATTCTTTCCTTGTTTTGTGTATTTGGTGTTTTGAATATAATGTGACGGGGGGGGGAATTTCTTTTCTGGACCAATCTACTTGGCGTTCTGTAGGCTTCATGTATATTCATGTTCATCTCTTTCTTTAGTTTAGGGAAGTTTTCTTCTGTAATTTTGTTTAAGATATTTACTGGTCCTTTAAGTTGGGAATCTTCACTCTCTTCTATACCTATTATCCTCAGGTTCTGTCTTCTCATTGCATCCTGGATATCTTGGAGGTTTTGGGTTAGGAGTTTTTTGGATTTTGTGTTTTCTTTGACTGTTGTGTTCATGTTTTCGATGGTATCTTCTGCACCTGAGTTTCTCTCTTCCATCTCTTGTATTCTGTTAGTGATGCTTGCATCTATGACTCCTGATTTCTTTCCTATGTTCTCTAACTCCAGGGTTATCTCCCTTTGTGATTTCGTTATTGTTTCTATTTCTATTTTTAATTCTTGAATGGTTTTGTTCATTTGTTTGATTGTGTTTTCCTGTAATTCTTAAGGGATTTTTGTGTGTCCTCTTAAAGGGTTTCCAATTGTTTATATTTATAAACAATTCTCTTATATTTCTTTAAAAGAGTTATTTGTTTCCTTCTTAAAAATCTTCTATCTTCCTCTTGAGATGTGATTTTAAGTATGAGTAGTCCTTTTCTGGTGTGTTGGGGTATCCAGGGCTGGCTGTGTTGGGAGAGCTGGGTTCTGGTGAAGTCACGTAGTCTTGGTTTCTGTTCCTTGTGTTCTTGCCCTTGCCTTTCGTCATCTGGCTATCTCTGGTGTTAGCTGGTCTTTCTCTCTCTGACTGTGGCTTGTCTTTCCTACAAGCCCAGGTGTCACCATTCCTTGGAGAGCGGTTCTCTTTCCTGGCTATTCCTCAGTCCCTGCGTCTGGAGTCCTCCCTCTGCTGGCTTTTCCACATAAGTGGGTGGCTGGCTTTCTCCCTGGGTTGTTTGGTAATGGAGGCCTGGTGGCCCAGGCAGAAGTCTCCCACCACAGGTGGAAGTCAGCAAGCTCTTACCTCCCAACTGTTCCTCACTCCTTGCTTCTGGATTCAACTTATCCTATTTCTAATTACCATGGAATCATTAACAGTGGCACAGAGAATATTTCCCAAAAAAAAGAATATATTTTTATGCAAATAAGCTTACACCCACAGCAACCATCAACACTTGTAGAGGTGCATGCCCTCTGGCTCTATTCTAGGCACAGGAAGCAAGTCACACCATCGCTGCCATAGCCAAGGTGGACTCAGCAATTGCCTTTTGCTTTCCATCTAGAGTTGGGGATTCATGAAATTTTCCTCCATCCATGTTTTTGAGTTAACTGGTATTGTCATGGTTCAGGCCTATTTTAGGCTAGCATACTCTTGAGATTTCATGGGTATGGCTTCCCTGCCACACAAAGTAGAACAAACCCTCTATTCTCAATAGGCATACTAATCTTCTGTTTCTTCTAGTGTTTCTTTATTCTGAGATGTTTCCTCAGCTGTAGGTGGGTGAGGTTATGAGTTAGACAATTGTAGATGGACATACTAAAGCAGGTTGAACTCTGCATTTTGACCACTACTTGTGGCTTTTGTTAATAAGTTCTCTTTGCAGAAAAAAAAAAACGTTTTTTCAGATTAAGGATGAGAGGTATAAATGATATATAATAATTTATATGATCTATCAAACATATCAGATAAAAATTATACTGGTTTAGAAAATATGCTGGATTATTATGCTCTCCTCAAAGTTCTATGCACTCACCAATTGTGAAATAAGTGTATATAAAAAATATGTTCTTTAATGTATGTTTAATTCCTTAGAAACAAGGATAGTATATTCCCAAATATTTATATCATTAGTTAAAGACTTTTTCTATTCAAGTTAGAGCTGAAAGAACAAAAGCATTTTAAAGTATTGCTCATTAGTGCTTTTTATTATAGAACTCAATTTTCCTTAACTGTAAGTGGAGGCAAAGCTATGTATATGTAATAAGAAGTTGAATTCAGACTTTACCAATGATGTAGTAATGTTCACTAGCAAGGAAGACATTTGTCTTTAGGAATACAGAACATTTCGATAGATCTTTGGCAGGTGATAACAGGTCTCAAATTCCCATTTTATCATTGTTAGGATTTTATTGAGGTGTCAGTTTTGGTCTGCCATTTTACGTTCTATTAAACTTAGGTAGGCAATAAAGAAAAATGCATCTGCTTCTTCTCATACTCACCTTTTAATTAAAATCCATTTGTACCAATATGCCTTCCCTGTCATACTCCAAATGCTCCAATGTCTCCTCCCTCAAACCCATGGTCAACTCCTCTCTTATTTCCTTTCATATGGGTAGATTATTTTACTTGACTATTAGTTTTACATGCATAATTACATAAATACAAATTGCTTAATCTCATTTTTGTTGTTGCTTGTATGCATTTGATTTCAGGAATGGCCATTTTGTATTAGAAAAACAATTAGAGAACTCTTTAGGATTGTTGGACCCCAGACAAAATCTACAACACAACTCCTGTATCTAAGGTTCAGAGAATATCACAGAAGACAGGAGGAAAGAACGTAAGACACAGAGGACCAGAAAACCTGACATAAGATTGTGTCTTATAGAAATGAAAGATATACAACACCCATGATACAATAACAATGTAACTGCCTAAATAAGACCTGTACAATGACATATCTTTCTTTTTCTATAATGGTAGAAATTATGGTATACAGTTCAAATAATTTATTCACATATTCCGGTTGTTTATTTTATGTACATGCAAGAGGTTTTTTTAATATTGATTTTTTTTCTTGCACCTAAAATATATGACTTAAAATCATGGAAGACTAAGTTGAAGAATATTCATTGCAAACCAGTGTCACACCCCTATCTGAAACCCATTCTGATAGCATTTATATTTAATCTGTTACCTTATATTTTACCTTAAAGGAATCACATCTTAACAGATTCTAGTTTAATGAAGTAGTTACTTGACATTTAAACTCAGATTATGAATGCAATTTTAATGTTTTACAAATAAAAAAAATAAATGCAAGGTATTTATAAACAAGTTAAAGTTTATATTTTTGTTTTAGCAGTTTCTGTAGGTGTATAAATGAATATCACAAGCCAAATGTATAGACAAAGTTTCTTTGAGCGGTAGAATATATTCATATTGATTGTGGCTATAAAATTGTTCATTCTGTAAGAAACATTGGCATGGAATATCAAAGATTTTACAGATGGATTGACGTGGTAAGTGGAACTCAAGTGAAAATATGTCTTGATAAATTTGACTTAGTAAATACAGATCAAATTGACCCAGGTAGATAGTTGAACATAAATGCTCACTTGTCAACACAGCAACTGGAAGGAGTCCTGGATATATTGTCATTTAACCTTTTGAATCTGTGCATTAATAAAAAATAGAATCATTCATATTTGCTACTTATAATACAAAACCTGAAAAGGTCTACTGGTTGTGCTACATTCATATACTTAAAAAATTAATTACATGCCATAAAGTTCTCCAAACCATCTTGTTCTAAGCAGAGAATCCTGATTCAAAGTATAGATCCCCTAGCACTTCATTATTTACTTTATTTCTTTCCCTGATGACCTTATAACCTCATGCAAATCCTGACTTTGTATTTCTAAGTCTTTCATGACACATTCTTATTTAATATCACTTACATAGAATTAAAAAAGAAGAAGAAGAAGAAATGCAGTACAAACAATCCAGGTCACAAAAGGCATAAATAAGAAAGTAACAACGTCCTTTGAAATAAACTGCATTACAGCTACAGACATTATGTAAGAAAATTTGTGTGTGTATGTGTTTTTGTATATTTGTGTGCCTATAGTGTGTGCTCATGACAAAACCTTATCCAGTAGGCAATAATAGTTGTGAGGATTATCTGCTAAATAGACCATAGCTGAGAGTTCATAATACAGAGATTCAGTAAGTAGAATGAGACCATAACAAGAAAAGCTTTGGGTGGCAGACTGAGGAATTAGGGACTCATCTTGTAAGTAATCTGGATCATAGGATATTTCACAGGACCTCTGAGGCCATGTTGATCGAAATCACTCCTTATGCTCTGATCTCTCTGTCTTATGGCTAAGCTACAGCTGTGAGCATGAATGCCATGCTTAAAGAAAGTGTGATATAAAGGCCAGGACAAAAATAAAACTTTAGACAAATGCAATCAGGAGCCATGGCTCTGTGGACTTTGAGGTAGCAGGAGGTTGACTGGGACCCAGGGAAGCCCTTACTTCTGAAATGATCTTTTTATTCCTAACATTTTTCTCAATATTGGTGCTGTAAGAGAAGAAAATTTTAATAATTCAGAAAAAGAAAATAACATGGAGAAGTTAGCATTCAGAAACACAGGCATTAATTGCTGTTATTTTCACCAGCTCCAGATACTTTTACACAATTCTACATTTTATAATTCTTAAAGTATAAAAGTTTAAAAAACACTTGTATAAAACCAAATCCAAATTATAAATACAAAGTTTATAGTACTGACAAAGCACATACCTTGTTAAAAAGCTGGACTTGAGGGTTTATATTTATGAAGTTCCCTGTGACCTCTCTTTACTGATAGAAGAATATCAAATGCTCTGTGGAAAATTCTTAAGAATGGCTATCCTATTCCAAATTTATTGGATAATGAAGTGACATGAACTAAATTTTAAGTGAAGTATTTTCATTAGACATTCTCATGTATAAGTTTCTTTTGTCCTTATCACAGAGAAAAAATAAATCTAAGTTGCATATGTATTTATGAATGGTTCAAATTTATTTCTATTGGAATTACATGTATTTAATGTCTGACATATGCCTCTGAATTTCCTATATGCTATGGACTATATCATCTTAGTTGACAATGCATTATTATATTTCTGTGGTGAGAAGTTTCCAACTCACATCATTTCCTAAGGGCATTCTGTAGGCTTCTTGTATGTTTATGGGCATCTCTTTCTTTAGTTTAGGGAAGTTTTCTTCTATAAGTTTTTTGAAAATGTTTACTGGCCTTTTGAATTGGGAATCTTTGCTCTCTTCTACACCTAATATTCTTAGGTTTGGTCTTTTCACTGTGTCCTGGATTTCTTGGATGTTTTGGGTTGGGAGGTTTTTGCCCTTTGCATTTTCTTTGAATGTTGTGTCAATGTCTTCTATGGTATCTTCTATGTCTGAGAGTCTCTCTTCTCTCTCTTGAATCTGATGGTTTTGCTTGCATCTGTGACTCCTGATCTCTTTCCTAGGTTTTCCATTCCCAGCGTTATCTCTTTTCATGATTTCTTTAATGTTTCTATTTCTATTTTTAGATTCTGGATGAGTTTGTTCAATTCCTTCACCTGTTTGTGTTTTTCTGTATTTCTTTAAGGGATTTATATGTTTCCTTTTTAAGGGCTTCTACCTGTTTACTTGAGTTCTACTGTATTTCTTTAAGAGAGTTATTTATGTCCTTCGTAATGTCCTCAATCTTCTTTATGAGATGATATTTTAGATCAGAATCTTGCTTTTCCAGTGTGTTGGGGTATCCAGGGCTTACTGTGCTGGGAGAACTGGATTCTGATGTTGCCATGTAGGTTTAGGTTCTGTTCCTTATGTTCTTGCTATTGTCTCTCGCCATCTGGTTATAACCTATTTATATTGGGCCTCCTTTTGTCAGGCTGTTCCTGGGTATGGGAGGGTGCCTGGGGAGCCTGATCTGTGAGACTGGCTATGTCAAATCTCCTTGGGATCAAGCTGTTTCTGCATGTGGATGGTGGCCGGAGGTTCAGGGCTGGATCACAGGGTCTGCTCCCAGGAGTAGATGCAAACCGGAAGGAAGGTGTGTCTCTGCCAGGGCAGGAAATCCTGAGTCCTCTGGGCCCCAGGGTCCCGGTTATGTAAGGTATTGGTGGTGGTGGTTTTGGAGACTCACCTGTGAACCTGGGTTTCCAGAAATCCTGGAGTCATGTTGTCTCTGCATGTGTAGGGAACAGGGGATAAATCACAGCATCTGCTCCTAGGAGTAGATGTGAACCTGAAGGAAAGTATATCTCTGACTGTCCAGGCATGCCTGTGTCCCCTGGGCCCAGGAGTCCTAATTAAGCCAGGTATCAGAGTGGTAGTGTGGGACTTACCTGTGAGTCTAGGGGTGTCAAAACTCCTTGGGGTTAATCTGTCTCTTAGTATGGGTGGGATGGGTTGGGGTACTGGAGCACAGGATCTGCTCCTGAGCCCAGATGTGAACCAGGAGGAAGGTTTGTCTACAGAAGGGCAGGATATCCTGCATCCTCTGGATCCCAGAGGAGTCCCGGTTAGTCCGTGTGCTAAGGTTGAGGATTGGGGACTCAAATTTGAGCCTGAGTGTGAAAACTCCTTAGAGTCAAACCATCTCTGAGAGTTGGGGGGGGTGAGGGGGAGCTGGAGCGCAGAGTCTACTCCCAGGTACATGTGCAAACCTGAAGTCTGACCTGTACTTCTAACATCAAATGTAAGATGTGACATAGTTTTTCAATATGATTGATAAAATATAGGCACAAACATGCTGATGTGTGTGATTCTGTATTAGAATAGGCTTGTTTCTGAGTGGCTGAATGCACTGATTATTCATTCAGCATGCACAGGATAAGATTCAGCAACCTCGTCTCTTTACATGCGCAGTAATCCAAGTGTGGATACCATGTAAAAAGAAGTGCAGAATGTTCTCTTTTACAGCACCATTATCTGAATAAGAAACATGCGTTTTGTTTTGTTTTGTTTTGTTTTGTTTAGAAGAAGTAGATATCTCTTTCATTTGTGAAACCTGGTTTCAGTTTTCTCAATTTTACTTTAGTTTTATCCAAGAATGAGAATGCTGGTTTAGTTTTTTTTTGATTGTTTGTTTGTTTGTTTTTTGATACTTTATTTACATTTTACATGTGTTTCCCTTTCTAGGTCTCCCTTTTGGAACCCCCTATTCCATCCTCCCTTCACCTGCCTCTTTGAAGTATTCTCCCACCCAACCTACTCTAGTCTTCTCTCCCTGGTATATCCCTATACTGAGACATCTAATACCCTCAGGCCCAAAGGCCTCTCCTCCCCTTGATGGCTAGCAAGGCCCTCCTCTGCCAGAAATGAGGCCAGCAACATGGGTCCTTCCATGTGCATTCTTTGGTTGGTGGACCAATCTACAGGAGCACTGGGGGCAGAGGGTCAGTTAGGCCAGTTTACACTTTTGATACATCCATGGGGCTGTCAACTGCCTCAGCTCCTACAATCTCTTCTCTAACTCCTCCATCACAGACCACATGCTCAGTCCAATGGTTGATGTAAATTGAATCTTGGGTATTCGAAACTTTTGGGCTAATATCCACTTATTATTGAGAACATATTGTGTTTGTTGTTTTGTGACTGAGTTACCTCACTAGGATGATATGTTCAAGTTACATCCATTTGCCTGGGGATTTCAGAAAGTCATTGTTTTTAATAGCTGAGTAGTATTCCATTGTGTAAATGTACCACATTTTCTGTATCCATTCCTCTGTTGAGGGACTCAGGGTTGTTTCCAGGTTCTGGCTATTATAAAGAAGACTTCTATGAACATAGTGAAGCATGTGTTCTTATAACATGTTGGAGCATCATCTGGGTACATTCCCAGGAGTGGTATATCTGGGTGCACATTTAATATTATGCCCATTTTACTGAGAGTCTGCCAAGATGATTTCTAGAGTGGTTGTACCACCTTACAATCCAACCAGCAATAGAGGAGTGTCCTTCTTTCTCCACATCCTTGCCAGTACCTGCTATCACATGAGTTCAGCCATTTTGCTGAAGTTGTTTATCAGCTGTAGCAGATCTCTGGTGGAGTTTTTCAGATCACTTAAGTATACCATCATATCATCTGCAAATAGTGATATTTTGATTTCTTCCTTTCCAATGTGTATCCCTTTGATCTCCTTTTGTTGTCTGATTGCTTTGGCTAGAACTTCCAAGTATTATATTGAATAAATAGGGAGAGAGAGGGCAGCCTTGTCTAGTCCCTGATTTTAGTTGGATTGCCTCAAGTTTCTCTCCATTTAGTTTGATGTTGGCTACTGGTTTGCTATATATTGCTTTTACTATGTTTAGGTATGCTCCTTCAATTCCTGATCTTTCCAAGACTTTTATCATGAAGGGATGTTGAACTTTGTCAAATGCTTTTTCAGCATCTAACCAAATGACCATGTGGTTACATTAATGGATTTCTGGGTATTGAACCATCCCTGAATCCCTGGGATTAAGCCTACTTGATCATGGTGAATAATCATTGTGATGTGTTCTTGGATTCGGTTTGCAAGAATTTTATTGAGTATTTTTGCACTGATATTCATAAGGGAAATTGGTCTGAAATTTTCCTTTATTTGTTGGGTCTTTGTGGGGTTTTGGTATCAGTGTAACTGTGGCCCCATAGAATGAATTGGGTAATGTTCCTTCCGTTTCTATTTTGTGGAATAGATTGAAGAGTATTGGTATTAGGTCTTCTTTGAAGCTCTGAGAGAATTCTGCACTGAACCCATCTGGTCCTGGGTGTTTTTTGGTTGTCAGCTTGAGATCATGGTTGCTAAATCCCCCAGAAGTTCTTTTACTGTTGAGAATACTTTTTGCTATCCTGGGTTATTTTTGTTATTTCAAATGAACTTGAGAATTGCTCTAAGACTATGAAGAACTGGGCAGGAAATTTGATGAGGATTGCACTGAATCTGTACATTGCTTTCAGCAGGATGGCCATTTTTACTATAATAATCCTGCCAATCAATGAGCATGGGAGATCTTTCTATGTTCTGAGGTCTTCTTTGATTTTTTTCTTGAGAGACTTGAAGTTCTTCTCATACAGATCTTTCACTTGTTTGGTTAGAGTCATGCCAAGATACTTTATATTGTTTGTGACTATTATGAAGGGTGATATTTTGATTTGATTTCTTCCTTTCCAATTTGTATCTCTTTGACCTCCTTTTGTTGTCAAATTGCTCTAACTCAAACCTCAAATCCTATATTGAATATATAGGGAGAGAGAGGGCAGCCTTGTCTAGTCCCTGATTTTAGTGGGGTTGCTTCGAGTTTCTCTCCATTAAGTTAGATGTTGGTTTCTGGTTTGCTGTATATTGCTTTAACTATGTTTAGGTATGGTCTTTGAATTCCTGATCTTTCCAAGACTTTTATCATGAAGGGATGTTAAATCTTGTCAAATGCTTTTTCAGAATGTAATGAGATGACCATGTGATTTTTTCTTTGAGTTTATGTATTGGATTATTTTGATATGTTTCCAGGTATTAAACCATCACTGCATCCCTGGAATGAAGCCTACTTGATCGTGGTGAATGATCATTTTGATTTGTTCTTGGATTCTGTTGGCAAGAATTTTATTAAGTATTTTTGCATCTATATTCTTAAGAAAAATTGGTCTGAAGTTTTCTTTCCTTGTTGTGACTTTGTGAGGTTTTGGTATCAGTGTAACTGTGGCCTCATAGAATGAATTGGGTAGTGTTCCTTCTGTTTCTATTTTGTGGAATATATTGAAGAGTGTTGGTATTAGGTCTTCTTTGAAGGTCTGATAGAATTCTGTACTGAACCCATCTAGTCTTGGGATTTCTTTTTTTGTCTTTTTTCAGTGACTGCATTGGTTTCTTTAGGGGTTATAGGACTGTTTACATGATTTATCTGATCATGACTTAACTCTGGTATTTGATATCTTTCTAGAAAATTGTCCATTTCCTCCAGATTTTCCAATTTTATTGAGTATAGGCTTTTGTTATAGGATCTGATGATTTTTTGAATTTCCTCAGATTCCGTTGTTATATCTCCCTTTTCATTTCTGATTTTGTTAATTTAGATACTATCTCTGTGCACTCTCATTAGTCTGGCTAAGGGTTTATCTATCTTATTGATTTTTTTCAAAAAAAAAAGTCTCTGGTTTAGTTGATTTTTTGTATAGTACTTTTTTTGTTCTACTTGGTTGATTTTAGCCCTGAGTTTGATTATTTCCTGCCATCTACTCCTCTTAGGTTTATTAACTTCTTTTTGCTGTAGAGCTTTCAGGTGTTTTGTTAAGCTGCTAGTGTATGATCTCTCTAGTTTCTTTTTGGAGGCACTCAGAACTATGAATTTTCCTCTTAATACTGCTTTCATTGTGCCCCATAAGTTTAGGTATGTTGTACTTACAATTTCTTAATATTCTAGGAAATCTTTAATTTCTGTCTTTATTTCTTCCCTGACTAAGTTATCATTGAGCAGAGCATTGTTCATCTTCCATGTGTAGGTGGGCTTTCTGTTGTTGGTGGTGCCATTGAAGACCTGCCTTAAACAGTAGTGATCTAATAGGAGGCATGGGATTATTTCAATCTTCCTATATCTGTTGAGGTTTGTTTTATGACCGATTATGTGGTCAGTTGTGGAGAAGGTACCATGAGGTGTTGAGAAGAAGGTATATTATTTTGATTTAGATTGAAATGTTTTATAGATACCTGTTATATCCATTTGGTACACACCATCTGTTAGTGTCACTGTATATCTGTTTAGTTTCTGTTTCCACGATCTGTCTATTGATGAGAGTGAGATGTTGGTGTCTCCCACTATTATTGTATGAAGTACAATGCATGCTTTGAGCTTTAGTAAAGTTTATTTTATGCATGTTGATGTCCTTGCATTTGGAGCATAAATGTTCAGAATTGAGAGTTCTTCTTGGTAGATTTTTGCTTTGATGAGTATGAAGTATCCTTTCTTATCTTTTTTGATGACTTTTGCTTGAAAGTTGATTTTATCCAACATTAGAATGGCTACTCCAGCCTGTTTCTTGGGACCATTTGCCTAAAAAATTGTTTTCCAGCCCTTTACTCTGAGGTGGTATTTGTCTTTAAACCTGAGAAGTTTTTCCTAAATGCAGCAAAATGCTGGGTCCTGTTTATGTATCCAGTCTGATAGGCTATGTCTTTTTATTGGGGAATTAAGTCCATTGATGTTAAGAGATATTAAGGAATAGTGATTGTTGTTTCCTGTTATTTTTGACATTATTTTTATGTTTGTATGGCTATCTTCTTTTGAGTTTATTGAAATATTAATTTCTTGCTTTTTCAAGGGTACAGTTTCCCTTCTTGTGTTAGTCTTTTCCATCTATTAGAGCTGGGGTTTGGGAAAAATATTGTGTAAATTTGGTTTTGTCATGGAATATCTTGGTTTCAACAACTATGGTAATTGAAAGCTTTGCTGGGTATAGCAGCCTGGACTGGTAGTTGTGTTCTCTTAGGGTCTGTATGAGATCTGCCCAGGATCTTCTAGCTTTCATAGTCTCTGGTGAGAAGTCTGATGTAATTCTAATAGGTCTGCCATTATATGTTACTTGAACTTTTTCCCTTAACTTTTTTAAAAATATTCCTTGTTATGTTCATTAAGTGTTTTGACTATTATGTGAAGGAAGGGGTTTCTTTTTTGGTCCAATCTATTTGGAGTTCTGTAGGCTTCCTGAATGTTTATTGCTCATCTCTTTCTTTAGGTTAGGGAAGTTTTTTTCCTATAATTTTGTTGAAGACATTTACTGGACTTTTAATTGGGAATCTTCAGTCTTCTATACCTATTATTCTTAGGTTTGATCTTCTCATTGTGTACTGGATTTCCTGGATTAGGATTTCCTGGGTTAGGAGCTTTTTGCATTTTGCATTTTTGTTGACAGTTATTTCAATGTTTTCTTTTGTATCTTCAGCACCTGAGATTCTTTCTGCTATTTCTTGTATTCTGTTGGTGATCCTTGCATGTATGACTCCAGATCTCTTTCCTAGGTTTTCTATCTCCAGGGTTGTCTCCCTTTGTGATTTCTTTATTGTTTCTATTTCCATTCTTAGATCCTGGGTGGTTTTGTTCATTTCCTTCTCCGGTTTGATTGTGTTTTCCTGTAATTCTTTAAGGGATTTTTGTGTTTCCTGTTTAAGGGCTTCTAGTTGATTATCTGTGTTCTCTTATATTTTTTAAACGGAGTCATTTATTTGCATCTTAAAATGTTCTATCATCATCATGAGATTTGATTTTAAATCTGAGTCTTGCTTTTTCTGGTGTGTTGGGGTATCCAGGGCTCACTGTGGTGGGATAACTCGGTTCTAATGATGCCACATTGACTTGGTTTGTATTCCTTATGTTCTTGCCCTTGCCCTTAGCCACCTGGTTATCTCTGGTGTTAGCTGGTCTTGCTTTCTCTGACTGTGGCTTGTCCTTCCTGCAAGCCTTTGCATCAGTACTCCTTAGAGACCAGCTCTGTCTGAGAGGAACTTGTGTTTGGAGAGCTGTGGTACAGGTAAGTTCTGTGGTGCAGACAGAAACCAGAAGGATCCTGTCCCCAGCTCTTCCTTGTGTCCTGTGTCCTGATTGCTCTGCAATTGCTCTTTTTTTTTTCTACTTTATTTACATTTCAAATGGTTTCCCCTTTCCAGAACTCCCCTTTAGAACCTCCCTATTCCCTCCCCCCTCCCCTGCCTCTATTGGGGTATTCCCCCACCCACCTACCCACCCACTCTCATCTTCCCTCCTTGGCATTCTCCTATACTGGGGGACCTAATACCCTCAGGCCCAAGAGCCTCTCCTCCCCCTGATGTCTAACAAGACCCTCCTCTGCCGCATATATGGCCAGCACCATGGGTCACTCCATGTGTATTCTTTGGTTGGTGGATAAGGCTCCAGGAGAATCAGGGGGTCAGGCCAGTTGTCACTATTGCTGCCTTTCTGGGGATGCAAACTCCCTCAGCTCCTTCAGTCCCTTCTCCAAGTCCTCCATCTGGGACCTCCCACTCCACCCTACTGTTGCTGTGAAGTGACTCTGGGTATTTCGAACTCTTCGGCTAATAACCACTTAACAGTGACTACATACCATGTTCATTCTTTTGTGACTATGTTAACTCACTCAGGATGATATTTTCAAGATCCATCCATTTGTCTGCAAATTTCATGAAGTCATTGTTTTTAATTGCTGAGTAGTATTCCATTGTGTAAATGTACCACATTTTCTGTATCCATTCCTCTGTTGAGGGACTGTCCTTCTTGATCCAGGAATTTGAACAGAAGTGGTGGTCTTGCCTGTGCTTGAAGGTGTGTCAGCACTCCTGGGAGACTAGCTTTTTTCTGACACTATTTGAGTGTGGAGCCCTGTGTCATAAGATCAGCTCCCTAGCCACAGAAGGAAACTGGAAGACCACTCCTCAGTCCCTGTGTCCTGAAGTGTTTCAGGCAGTCCTGTGAGCAGTGGTGCTTGCCTTACCACCACTCACAGACTTGTCTACACTCCTGGGAGCCTAGCTTTCTCCTGGTGCTATTTGGCTATTGAGCCCTGTGATACAAGCTGAGGTCCCTAACCACAGATGGATACCTGAAGGCTCCTGTCTATGGCTGCTCCTAGTTTCCTGGATCCTGGGGGCTCCTGGCAGGTCTCTCTTAGCAGAGGGTGCTGGCCTTACCCTGCTCACAGGTTTTTCCACACTCCTGGTAGGCTAGCTCTTTCGCTGCACTATTTGGTTATGGATGCATGTAGCACAGGCCACAGGAGCAAACTGTGAAACATGCATTTTTAAAACAATACTATTTTACTCTGATAAATGATTAAAATATAGGTAAATTATCTAAAACATGAACTCTCAACAAAGAACATTTTGTCACGTATTTCTGTTTGGGATCTTTTTCATTGGATATTTTATGTATTTACATTTCAATGTTATCCCCTTTCCTGATTTCTCCTCCAGAACTCCCCTATCCCAAATCTCCTCTCCCTGCTTCTAGGAGGGTACTCCCCTACCAACCCATCCACCCACTCCAACCTCACCACCCTGGAATTCTTCTACACTGGGGAATCAAGACTTCACAGGACCGAGGGATTCTCCTCCCATTGATGCCAGACAATGGAATCCTCTGCTACAAATGCTGCTGGATCCATAGGTACCTCCATGTATCCTCTTTGGTTGGTGCTTTAATCTCTGAGAACTCTTGGGGGGAGATCTGGTTGGTTGATGTTGTTGTTCTTCCTATGGGGTTACAAACCCCTTCAGCTCCTGCATTACTTTCTCTAACCCCTCCATTGGGGTCTCCCTGCTGAGTCCATTGTTTGGCTGTGAGCATCTGCCTCTGCATTCCTTCATATTTCATCTTCCAAATTAATGAAATTATAATGGTATGACTAACAAAAATTTAGAAGAGCAACATCAGAGAATTATGTAAAATCAATGGAATTCTTGCTGAAACTCTTTGCAGAGTAAGCACAAGGGGGTTAATTCAAAGAAATGCAGCTACATATTTATTTTTAACCACATTCCATTGAGTTATTCTATATTACACACCTATATATGACACATTTTGCTAGGCTATTTGATCTAATATACATCTAAGATAGTATAACTATCTACTTTCTGAAAGAAGATGGTGTCTTCTCCAATTGATTCATTCTTAACAAAAGCTAGTCTTCCTTATAAGACATAGACTCCCATAGATGTCTATATTATTAGTGGAATAACCATGCTTCTTTTGTAGACTGTACTTGTTTGCTTGTATTTTCTTTTAATAAACATACTATTCAACAGCAACTTAGAACAGCAAAGGATTTATTGAACCTATTGCGTGCAGTCCACCATCTACACAAGCCAAGACAAATATCCAAATACAAAAAATAAAGCAAAAATCATACAAGAAGGGTGCTTATTAGCTTTCTTCATCAATGTCTTGCTTGCTATTTTCTTTCTACATCCTATGGCTACCTTCTCAAGGTGCCATAACCCACAAAGTTACAAGCCTTTATCAATTAGCAAACAAGAAGTTCCCCCACAAATATGTCCATTTTCTATTCTAGTCAAAGAAATTTCTCAATTTGGTTTCTTCTTCCCAAGTATGTTTAAGTTATCAATCAAAAGATTAGCCTTCACATACCTGCACAAGTAAATAGACTGAAGAAAAATAAATGACTTATGATTATGTCTTATGCATAATTTAGGCTCACTAAAGAAATATTAAATAAAAGTTTTAAATAGGAAAAAATTATGAGAGGTGGAGGATTAGCTACCAGGTAGAGAGAACTCTATTTATAATTATGACGTTAAATGCCTGCCTAAGGGCCTAGACTAACTTATATAATTATTTCATGATAAAAATCCTGGTATAATATATTCCTTTTCAGGGAACTAAAACTATTCTTGTACCTTTCAAATATGAAAGAAACCCTTATATTGCATAACCATACTTTCAGAATAGCGTTCCCTTTTATACATGTAAATTCCCTTTTTTTTTCCTCCTGCTATCATCTGATACAATACATAAATCTACACTGAACTGAGAAACACATCAAACTCCCAGTGGGAAATCTTAGCAAAAGAAAGAAAAAACATTTGAAAACTAAAGTTTCTAATATCTCTATTTGTCTTTTTATAAAAGGTGATTTTACTGGCTTGATATCTCATTGAGGAAATCAGCACTAAATGCAAACACTTTACCAAATTTGTGAAACTGCAAGGGCAGCTCTGAAAAGAGGCAAGAGGGTCTTTCAATAACAGCCAACTACTGAGAGTGCAACTCAGCCCACTATGTGAATCATAGGACAAAGATAGTGATAAGAACACTTGGCAAGTTAGAGGAAAAATATGTTTCTAAAAACATATGTTATGTATATTTATTACATAAGTTATAGTATTATAATAATATCTCTACACAAAATATTTAAATACTTCTGATTCCATAAAAAGTTTCTAGGTAGAGGTAGAGTTCATTGAGGGCTAAAGTATAGCCATAGAGCAGTAACACAAAATAGGCAATACTAGAGCTAGACAGAAAATATGATGTCATAGTGAATTCAAAGCTCAGAGTCTAAAATGGCAAGAAGTTTACATTTGAGGCATATGTAAAGACATGCACAGGTAGTGATATTTAAGCCACTTTGTCATTTCTCAGTTTTATCTTTCTTTTGAATCTTAGCACAGCATGCTCATTGTCAAAGTATAGAGTTATCTCATTTATTTTTCTGAGAAATGTGAATATCTGTTTTCTCTAAACTGAAACATTTTGTCCCAGACAGAAGGAGATGGCTTGTGAGACTACAGATGGTAACAGAATTTACAGTTTCAATAATTTAGGACCCACAGGAACATCAAGCTTCATATCTGTGACATACGAGAGAAGAGGCCTAGGTCTAGCCTGTGTATGTTTTTGGTTGATGGTTCTGTCTCTGAGAGTGACAAGGGTCCACATTATTCTACTCTGTTGGTCTTCCTGTGGGGTTCCTATCTGCTTTACAGCCTGTACTCCTTCCTCCTATTCTTCCATAAGATTCTCCAAACTCCATCCACTGTTTGGCTGTGGGTATCTGTATTTGCCTGAGACAGCTACTGGATGGAGCATCTCAGAGGACAACTTGTTCCTGTCTGCAAACAACAAAGTATCATTAATAGTGCTAGGGATTGGTGATGGCCCATGGGATAGGTTTCAAGTTGGGTCGCCATTCCCTCAGACTCTGCTCCATCCCCTGTACCTGGATTACTTATAGACATGATACATGTTGGGTTGAAAGTTTTATGGGTGGGTTGGTATTTACCACTTTACTGGAGTTCCTGTCTGGCTACAGGAGATGGTCTCTTCAGGTTCCATATCCCCCATGTCAGCTGGGAGATTTAATAGCATCTAAAAAAATCTTTTTATCTATTTATTTTTTCTCCCTTTAATTCAGGTGTTAATGATTATTGACATGAACAAAACCAAGAAAAGGCACAGGACAGAAGACATCCTGAATGTTTGTTCTTAAAGAATCCTACTAGGTTTGTGTGACCCTTCTCATGTGAATATACTAAAAAACAGATATTCTGCAGTAAGAATTTCTCATGAATAGTTAAACATAATATTCAGAGGTATAGGAAAATCATATTATAAAAGGATATCTTTCTGGGAAAAGTTAGAATTCTTTAAACCATATTTTGTGAGAGAAGAACATTATGATCAGCCTCTGAAAATTAATTGTTGTGCTATAAATTCACAGAAGAAATATAGTTCTTTAACTATATTAAAATTTATTCCCATTTCATTTCAATTTTCAGGAAAACCAGAAACTTCATCATGAGCTGAAGTGAGATTTTCACATTTTCTCTTTGATCAGTTTAGATTGATATCTCAAAAGGAACACCTCTTTAGATTTGTAGCCAGCTGCATATGCCTCAACCTCAGCCCTGCAGCAACATGGGACATGTACAAAATGTAAGACCATAATAACACAATAAATACAGGGAAATACAAGGAAGTCACCAGAAGTCTAACATTCAATCATGTTTATATAGTTGCTAAATGAGTAACTGCAATTAGCAAAAGTACATTTATTTCTAACCACTGAATATTCTAATCTTTTTCTTTTCTTTGGGGGGGGCAGGTTTACTATGTAGCCCAGGCTGTCCTGGAACTCACTCTGTAGAACAGGCTGTCCTGGAACTCAGAAATCCACCTGCATCTGTCTCTCAAGTGCTGGAATTAAAGGTGTGTGCCACCGCTGCCCAGCTAAATATTCTAATCTTGCTAGACTATTTTTTTCTCTGAGATTGGTATCTTTGAACTCATGTGCACCCAAAGTCAATGCCTTAGTAATGACTCTAGTTCTCTAGAACACTAGGGTCAGCTCTAGAATTGACAGGGTTTCTTTGACCTATCCGAAGGAACATACCTAGAATCCTCAGACATAGCAGAGAACCATTTTTCTGTGTTCATGAATGTCATCATGTCTTGAGTCTTAAACCTATGTGGTGTAATATTTTCTTTTGTCTCCACTAATGTCTATTTTGTCATCTTCAAAGTATAGAAGTACTATTTGAATACTTAGCTATCAAAGCACAGATGCAATGTCTTCGATGACGGTGATTCTTTATATATTAGGGCAATAGGAATCTCTAGTTTGGTTGAGAACGTGGATTTAAATAAAACTAATATGTAGACTGCTATTTTATCTTATTTGATAGTGTCCTTGTTCTTGCAGAAGCTTTAAGGTTTCATGAGGTTCCATTTATTACTTGTAGATGGTAGTGTCTGTGTTATTGATGGTCACCACAGTTATTTCCCACAGAGGCCTAATATCCATTATGTATAAAGAACTCAATAAGATCGATACCAAACAACTAAATAACCCAAGTAAACTTTGGGGTACAGAGCTAAACAGAAAATTCTCAACACAGGAATCTCTAATGGCAGAGGACCACTTAAAGAAATGTTCAATGTCCTTAATCATCAGGGAAATGCAAATTAAAAGAATCTGAGATTCCACCTTACACATGTCACAAAGGCTAACATCAAATGTCAAGGAACAGCACATGCTGGGGAGGATGTGGAGTAAAGGAAACATTCCTGCATTTCTGGTGAGAGGTCTGGGAATCAATTTGGTGATAATTCGGAGAATTTAGAAAAGTTCTGCCTCAAGATCCAGGTATACCATTTCTGAGCATTTACCCAAAAGATGTTCCACTATGTTCACAGCATATACATAATAACCACAAACCGGAAACCACCAAAATATCCCTTAACTGAAGAATGGATAAAGAAAATGTGATTCATTTACACAATGGAATACTATTTATCTATTAAAAGTAAGGATATCATGAAATTTGCAGGCAAATGCAGGCAGAAAATATTATTCTGAGTAGGGTAACCCAGATCTAAAAGGATATGCATGAAATATACTCACAAGTGGATAATAACTGCAAATACCAGGATGACCATGCTACAACCCACTTAACCAAAGTAGCCAAATAACAAAGAGAGCTCAAGGGAGGACGCTTGAATCTCTCTTAGAGGGGGAAATTAAATAGATATTGGAAGTGGATGGAGGGAGGAAACTGGGTGGGAAAGGAGATTTAGAGGGGAAGAGGGAGGAGGGCAAGAATCAAGTATGGGGAGATCCAGGGAGAGAGGGCCAGAAGAATGAATGAAAGTTGGTAATGGGGGAAATGCCCAGGAGTGTATAGGAGGGACTCTAGCCGAGAATCCTAGAGTGGGGAATATGGATCCTGAAGTGTCCATGTCCTATAGCTAGGCAGAACTCCCAGTAGAGGGTTAAGGACACTAGTCTACCTACAAAACCCTTGGCCAGTAATGTGTCCTGCCTATAAGATGTGCAGGGACAAAGATGGAGCAGTGACTGAGGAAATGGACAAACAATGACTGGACAAACTTGAGACTCATTCCATAGGCAAGAACCAATTTCTAACTCTATTACTGATACTCTATTATGCTTCTAGATAGAAGCCTAGCATAACTGTTTTCTGAGAGGCTCCAGCAAGATGATAACTAAAATAGATGCAGAGACCCACAGCCAAACATTGGATGGAGCTAGCAAATAAATAAAAGAATAAAAATATATTAAGTATTATCACTATGATATTGCCATCTTGAAAACTTTATCAACTTAATATCTTCAGCAAGGTAAGATTAAAAACTTAAACTGTTTCCATTATGTTTATGTTCAGATATCAGAAGGGTATACTTTATGTTGATGTATAGCATCACATTGTGTTCCATGTGCCAGTAATGTGGTATTATAATGTTAAACTACCAACATGACATTGAAATATACATAAGTGATAAATATCAAAGTACAGGCTAAGCATTCTATTTCAAATCACTTTAAAAGTAAAGACATGTTTAAGGTTTATGCCTTTCATCTCCTCCTTCCCCCTCTAAGAAGGACATTTGTTTAAAAAAAAATCTCATTGTGCAAGTTTTAAAATGCTTGCATTTTACAAAGCACTGGTTAATACATATCCTGGTATAAATTTTATGAAGATAATTAAGAGACCTCAGATTTGGAGAAACCACTGGGATTTGGGTAATATATATATATATATATATATATATATATATATTTAATATACATATATAATATATATATATTAGAATCATAAAATAGTATAATTATTTCATGTTTTATCAAACAGCATTGTTGATACCTATTCCTTATCCTTCCTACTTAAAGTTTCTTTTACTTTTATTTTTTAAACTATGAAATCTTGACTGTTACTTATATTTGCTATGTTTATTTTGGGATTGTATTTTAATTACATCATTTCTTACATCTTCTTCCTGGGGAGTCCAGCCACAAGGAACAACTCTAGAAAACATTCCTGCCTTTAAGCTCAGGGAGCATTGCAGAAAAAGCACAAAAAGATCGTGAGAGCCCCAGTATAAGGGACTTTGTTGTAAGATTGTGTTTTAGGAATTTGAGAGGCTAAACAAATAATGCCTCACAAATACCATGATACCACTGTGAGCTGAGTAAGGAAGGCACCGTTAAAAATGCCAAACTGTGTGAGACCCTGAGGCCTCAACCCTCCATAAAGAACCACAGACAACTAAGGAAAGCTGGTAGGCAGAGAAGGCCCTCCCCAGGCAAGAGCCCATCTATAGGGGTCCTTCCCCTTTTATATTAAATCTCCTTCCTCCCAAATTGGACTTACCTTCCAAATATTCTATTTGCTAATTTATGTCACCTGCATTCTGCTATTCTCTGCTCATATCGCCCCCACCTATGGTCCTTCTATATTTTCCCAGTTTCAATGGTTACTACATGTTGTATACATACATTGAAGACTCAGTTTTAGAAACCATACATGAGAAAGAACATGTGGCATTTGAATTTCTCAGTAACTTATATATCAGTCATTGTAATGTTTTCAAGGTCCATCCATTTACCGTCAAATTTCACAGTTTTTCTTTACAACTGAGTAATGTTCCATTATGTACATGTAACATATTTTCATTATCCATTTATCTATCAAAAGACCCTTATGTTCTATTTCTTGACTATGGTGAATATGTCTGAAGACAACATTTCTGAGCAAATACCTGTAGAGTTGAATGTAATATCCTTTGGCAATATGTCAAGGATGGATATATCTGCATCATGTGAAAGATTTATTTTATGTGAGGCGGTTTTAGACTGTTTTCAAGAATGGCTTTACCAACTTGCATTCCCACCAATGGTTAATGACAGTTCCTCTTTCTCCACGACCTCATAAATATTTTTTGACAGTTGTTTGTAGTTCTTAGCCATTGTTACTAGAGTGAGATATTTAAAGATGCTAATCCATTTTGGATGATAGTGCTTCTTACAGTAACAACAAACTAAAAACAAACTACGAGAATCAGGTCAGTAAATCCTTTCAAATGTTTTGTCAAAATAATGCAGGTTAGAGAATGTAGAATATAAAATTAGTCCTTGGTTGCTTCTCTGGGGTTGAAATAGACCTCTATTGTTGAAGACACCACATACATAAGACACAGGAATCATATGAGTCTAACTGGATCTGATCTGAAAGCCTGTGGTCTAGCTTACATGGTTCTAGAAGATACTATGCAAGCTGCTAAGGGAAGGAAGCAATTAAATAATCTTCCCTCTCTGTGATAACTATGAATGATGACAATTAGCAACATGGCAAGGTATTCATAAAGACCCAATTAGTGGCACTCACATATATGAGACAACCAACATCTGTCTAACTGGACTTAGTACTAACTGGACAAGAAAGGAATCATGCCCAGTACGGGAAACCTGGCCATCATACTTAGACTAGTTCAGTCATAGTAAGTAATCCATTACTGTTACATTGATAGACTCAGCATAATCCCTTACCCCATTCTAAATATCTTCCTCACACCCACAGAAAAATGCAGTTACCCACAGCTCATAAAAGAACCTCTCTTTGCAAAAAAAAAAAAATAGAAAGCATCACAGAAAAACACAACTGGTCAAAATGCAGAGAACAATAAATCCTAAAGGTCCCAGGCCAATATATATGTATATGTATATATATATCATCCAATGTCATGAGATTTTGCAAAAGAGAGGCCAGGGAATAAGAAAGTCTGCTGCTATGAAGCACTCTCTCCTAGAAATGGCTACATTAGCAGGATTGTTTATATTTATACAAAACACAGAGAATTGAGAAGTCCCACCCTTACGCAACAAATTACTCCTGGCCTTTTCCAGGAAGGAATACCCTATTGATTGTCCAAAGCAGATTGATGAATCTTGAAACCTTTTGCATATAATCAACAAAAACAAACACACCACCATACATTTATAGTATTTGTGCATATATATACTGTTGTGTTTTTTAAAATGCCAGTGGTTTGATGCATCAGGGGGGATCCTTCATTCTTCAAAACAGACTACAACCAAAAATGGATAAAAGTGTCCTGGTTCTAGAATATTTTGGACTTCAATGTGTCAGAAATCCTAACATTGTAGATGGCATCCCTACGGCTAGATATGAAAGATGTAATTCAGGCACACCCACAAGAAAGTCTGTAGAACAGGCAAACAGGAAGCAAACTAGAGCTACACTTAAGAGTGCAAACAGTCAGAGCATACATCATTCCACAGTCTGTTAGTGTTCAAAGCTATAAAGCATGCCAATGAAGGGTTGAGTAAAATATATTATATCTTTCTATCCTGATAAATTTACTTTCAGAGGGGCAAAATGTGTGAAGTTATTTTCTGTCTGACTCAAATTTGGAAAATCATCAAAGATGAATGCCTCTATTTTACACATTTCTCAGTTTTGTGGATTGAATGGCTATGTTTAGATGAGTATATGCATAATTCATGAAACTTATATGTTTATTTTAAAAAATTAATTTTTATTAATTTCAGTTCTACAAATCATTCATTGTGGTGTTATGATCAAGGTTGCCACATAACTGGTTATACAATGAATGGTCAGCAGATTTTGACATACAATGATTGTCTTTAAACGACCTAGAGCTAAGACATTTTAGAGGTACTATAAATGATTGAAAATAATAAAAAGTAACAGTTTTGGCTTATAAACTTGTACGATGTTTTAATTTAAATGTGCATAACTTAAACTTTACCAAAAGATGACTGAGCCTGTTTACTTCTGTATTGGCCATGGCTGTTGTCCTAGCAGCAGAACAGAGTTGAATATTTGCAGTATATAATGATGTGACTATAGTCCGAAAATAGTTACCATCTGGTACTTTAGAGAAAAGTTTGTTCTTTTGAGTTAAAAACTCAAAACATAATAACCATAGCACATTTATGTTTTTAGAAAATTATAAATGAAAGTATAGAAAAATGAATAATGTCTTAAAATAATTTTGGATTTGATTAAGTGTTTTAACTAAAATCAAATGGTAAAAGAATTGTTGTGTCAAATTCAATATCAAGAATTTTAATTCTGTGCGTCTTACTTTTTAAAAAGATGAATGTTAAAATAGCATCTCCATTAATTTAGTTATCTATACCTCATTGCCAAGATAATAATATTTTCAATAAAGTCCTAATCGACAGTCCAAAAAAATCGTACAAAATTAAATTCCCCATCAGTCCTCAGCAGTGCGGCTCATTGGCTCAGGAACTATGAATTTTGAACTAGTCAACAGGACCTCAAAATGAATCATGCCTCTTACAAAAATATTTGGTGCTTTCTTGTTATGGTGATTTATAATTTGAGAGGATAAATAATTTTCCAGTGTCTCTATAAACATGTCATACCTCATAGCAGACACCCTGGCATTACTGCTCAGTCATGATTTATAAGGACAAAAGGCAACCTTGATCCTGAACAATATGAGGAATTACTACAAAAAAATGCTGAAAGGAGGGGAGTGCTCCCTGACTTATTTACAAATATCTCTCTGCTCTAATTAGCTTGTAGGGATCGGTCTTGTTTTTGGATTTTGTTGGTGTTGTTGTTTGTCTTTGAGTCTAAAAATGTAAACTCTTCAAATGACATGTTTAGATAAATTTGAAAATCAAATCTGTTTTCTAGATCCCTATAGAAACTGGGAAACTTTGGTTTAAATTCTTGTAACTGAAGATTTTTCTTCTGAGTCTGGTAGAAACACTGTCAGTATTTCTCTATGAAAATTGGTCAGGAAAAGTGGCATCTTCCCAACCTAAGAGATTACAGAATCCTACCTATACCCCCAATCACTTCTCATGTGTTATCCCATGGAAGCAGCTGTAGACAACTGGCTTTGAACTGAAGACAACATTAAACTGAAGGGACTGTGAAGGACTGCAGGGGTGAGACACAGCCCCACTTTTGCTTCATAACCTGAGGTGTCCCTTCATTTTGTACAAATTTACTCTCCATTAAAATTGGATGTTTGGCTTCCACGAAGAAATGAACTCGTTAGTATTCGGTTTGTTTCTCTCACACATGTATGAAATGCATTCCTATTACTCTCACCCTCAGCTTCCCTTTTTCCCCCCACCAGCTGTCTTGTCTAAAAGTACTTTTTCTTATATTCTTTGCCTACATTTGTTTGCTTGCTTGTTGGTGTGTTTTGGGAACCAATGAGTTCAACCATGTCCATCTGTGTGATCATCTGTTTAAAAGTCTCCATTGAAGTCTGGTGTGCTTACCAGTGGCCACACAGCTCGAAACAGTAGTTCCTTGTTTCTGAGAATCTATCAGTGGCCACTATATTAGCAGGAAAGGCACAGGACTAAGGTCTTTGGGCTGCTTCCCATTCCTGGGTGGATAGTAGCAGGGCAATTCTTATGAAGCTAAATTGTACAGAATTGCAGTTGCATTGAGTTCTCATGTCTGGGGTAACTATCATACCTAGAAGATGGCATTCAGTAGGCTATCTGGCTATCTTCTGTCTCTTACATCCTTTCTATCCCCTTCTCCTAAAATGGTCCCTGAGCCTGAGAACTGGATGGATATAAATATCTCTTTGAAAGTGGAACAAGCAACCATTACTTATTCTCAATACCATAGGCAATCCTATTCTGGGCTCAAAGCATTTCACATCAAACAACTGTTCTCTGTTTTTGGCTGATAATAACATTTATCTATGGTATCAGCATAAATAATTGGGAGGTAGTTTGGCAATATGTCAATTTAGCTATACAACATTGGAAGATACAGCTATCGGGACTTTTAATTCCCTAGCCATTGTCTATTCACTGGACCTGACTGGATCAGAATTCTATTCCATCTTATGGAAAAAAAAACCCGAAGCAAATAAAGCGTGATGTGTTACTCTGATAATAGCAGGGTAACTACTGAAAAATTGGACACATTCTTCCTGGCTGGTTTGTGTTGTAGTTTGTAGGATTAATTTTTAACATAGATTTTAAGTAGATCAGGAAAAAGAAGGAAAGAGATGCAGAAAGAAAGACATGTACACAGGATAGCGTAGGTATGGAATCTTCAAATAGCAAGTCATAATTCATTTTTTTGCAGTATTCATACTTATTAATTTCATGTGATTTGAAGCTATTATATTTATAGATTTGCTAAGTAACTTTAAAACTATGTATTTAATTAACATGTATTGGTGTTTCTCTGGATGTACTTAAAGGTGCCAAGTGCATACTCTGCACATGGAGACCAGGAAAAAAAAGAGGGCTTTAAATCCCCTGGAAATGAAATTACACTTGACTCTTGGCTGCGAGTGGGTGATAAGAACTTAACCTGGGTCTTCTGGAAGAGTATTCTGTGCTCTTAACAGAAGAATCATCTTTCCAGCCCCACTTGAAAAAAAATTTAAATGAGATCATGTTGTGGTTCTGGAGCAGCATTTGATATGATAAAGCAGCTGATCACAGGAATGGAAGAATTCAGTATAAATCCACTTTATTTTTTCTATATAATTTTTTATTATTAATCATTTTATTCATTTACATTTCAAATAATACCTCTCTTCCAGAATACCCCACCACAAACCCCCATCCTATCACCCTTTCTCTCTCCTCCCATTTGCCTCTATGAGGGTCCTCCTTCACCCACTCACCCATTCCCACATCACCACTCTAGCATCCCTGGTCAATGGGGCATCAAGCCTCCACAGGGCCATGAACCTCCCTTCCCATTGAAGCCAGATAAGGCCATCCTCTGCTACATATGTATCTGGAGCCATGGATTTCTCCATGTATACTCTTTGGTTGCTGGTTTAATTGCTGGGAGCTCTTGGTGGTCCAGTTAGTTGATACTGTTTTTCCTATGGGTTTGCAATACTCTTCAGCTCCTTCAATACTTTCCCTAGCACTTCCATCGGGGTCCCTGTGCTCAGTGCAATAGATGGCTGTGAGTATTTGCATCTGTATTGGTCAGATGCTGGTAGAACCTCTCAGGGAACAGCCATACTAGGCTTCTCTAGGCAAGTGCTTCCTGCCATCAGCAATAGTGATGAGGTTTGATGTCAGCAGAGGGAATGGATCCACTTACCTAAGTGGGGCAGTCTCTGGATGGCACTTTCTTCAGTCTCTGTCCCATTTTTTTTTTTTTTTTTTTGTCTCTGTCTTTCCTTTGACAAAAATATTTCAGGATTAACAATTTTGAGATAGGTGGGTGGAACCAGACCTCAACTAGGGGCCACGCCTATCAGCATGAGCTGGTCTCTATAATTTCTAAAGTGCTTTTGTTGCTTATTTCTATTATAGTCATCCCCATTGGGTCCTGGGAGCCTCTCACTTCCCAGGCACCTGGAACATTCTACTGGCTACCCCCAGTTCCCCACCTCCCACTGCTACATATTTCTATTTGATTTCTTGACCATTTGTATTCTTCTACTGTCTCTTCTAATAACAGATTCTACTCCTCAATTTTCCCTCTCCCTCCTCTCTCTTTCTCCCAATTCCCTCCTTCTCTCTCCCTCCTGTAACTATTTTGTGTCTCCTTCTATGTAAGATTGAAGCACAATTTGGTCTTCCTTCTTTTTAAGCACCATATGGTTTGTGGGTTGTATCATGGGTATTCTGAGCTTTTGGGCTAATATCCACTTATCAGTGAATACATACCATGTGTGTTCTTTTGTGTCTGGGTTACCTCACTCAGCATGCTATTTTCTAGTTTCATGCATTTGTCTGCAAATTTCATGATGCCATTGCTTTTAATAGCTGAGTAGTACTCCATTGTGCAAATGTACCACCTTTTCTGTATCCAATCCTCTGTTGAGGGACATCTGGGTTGTTTCCTGCTTCTGGTTATTATAAATAAGGCTGCTGTAAATATAAAATGTAGAACATGTGTCCTTGTTATATGTTGGAGCATCTTTTGGTATATGCCCAGTAGTGGTTTAGCTGTGTCTTCAGGTAGAACTATTTCCAATTTTCTGAGGAACCTCCAGATTGATTTCCAGAGTGGTTTTACCCGCTTGCAGTTCCACCAACAATGAAATAGTGTTCTTCTTTCTCCATATCATCTCTAGCATCTGCTGTCACCTGCGTTTTTTATCTTAGATATTATTCTGATTGGTGAGATAGAATCTCAGGGTCATTTAGGTTAGCAACTCCCTGGTTACTCTCCCATACTCATTGATCTCTAGGATTAACATCATAAAAATCACCATTTAACTGAAAATAATCTGTAGATTCAATGCAATCCCCATCAAAATTCCAACTCAAATCCTCACAGAGAGAGAAAGAGCAATTCTCAAATTCATCTGGAATAACAAAAAAATATAGGATACAGACAACTATTCTTAACAATAAAAGAACTTCTGGGGGAATCACCATCCTTCTCCTCAAGCTGTACTACAGAGTAGTAGTGATAAAAATTATATGGAATTGGTACAGAGACAGGCAGGTAGATTAATGGAATAGAACTGAAGAGTCAGAAATAAACCCACAAAACTATAGTCACTTGATCTTTGACAAAGAAGCTAAAACTACCCAGTGGAAAAAAGACAGCATTTTCAACAACTGGTTCAACTGGCAGTCAGCATGTTGAAGAATGCAAATTGATCTATTTTTATCTACTTATACAAAGTTCAAGTCCACGTGGATCAAAGACTGCCACATAAGAACAGATATACTGAATCAATTAGAAGAGAAAGTGGGAAAGAGCCTTGATCATATAGGTACAGGGAGAAATTTCCTGAACAGAACTCCAATGGTTCATGCTCTAAGATCAACATTCAAATTGAAAGGTTTCTATAAGGCAAAGGATCCTGTCAATAGGACAAAAAGGAAACCCACAGATGGGGAAAACATCTTTACCAATCTCTCATCTGATAGAGGGCTAATATCCAAAATGTGCAAAGAACTCAAGAAGTTAGACTCCAGAGAACCATCAATTTTACATGTTCCTTGTTTCTATCAACTACTAATTCTAATCAAATTTCAATTTTTGAGAAACCACTTTTCTATATTTTACTTATGACAAAAATGAAATAGAATTTGTCTTTTGGTATCTGTTGTTGTTCATTATATATATATATATATATATATATATATATATATATATATATATATATGTTATCATTGAGGAAGAATCAGATGTGAAGTCTGGCACAGAGGATCATGAGTGGAGTCTCAGAAGTCAAGCACTAAACATTTTACACTGTTACATTTGTTCTTGCTTTTGTTTGATTGACTATGTCCTGAATCTTCCCTCTTATATTAAAAGACTATTAAACTTCTTTTTAAAGGTACCTACTTTATAGACAATAGGTATTGATAAATTGACAATAGATAAATTTTGAACTTTTAAGTGTCTTTAATTATTTTAGCAAAATTAGAAGCTTGGATATTTTAAAGCCACTGACTTGTCAAAGTGCTTGAGTTATTAACAGCATTATTACTTTTAAAAGATGAAATGCATATTGTGATATTAAAACAAATCTACCATTTTGGAGATAACTGAGAAATAAAAATTTGTAGTTGGATAAATATGTATTTGTATGTTATTTAACAAGGTGTCATCAGTTTGTTTGTTTGCTTCTTTCTCAACTTGAACCTAGTCAGAGTTATCTGGAAAAATGAAACTCAATTAAGAAAATAACTTTGTCAGATGGCATGCAAGTAAATCATCTTAATCAAGGATTGATATGGAAGGTCCCAGCCCACTGGAAGTTGCATTGCTACTGTGCCCATTGCCCTGGATGATATAAGACAACAAAGTGAGTAATTCATGAAGACTAAGCCAGTGAGCCACATTCTGTTATTCCTATGACTTCCATTTCTGCCTTTAGATTCCTGTCTTGATTTTTCTCATTTATGGACTGTTACCTGAGATGTATAAAATGAAACAACCCTTTCCTTTCTAAATTGCTTTTAATCTAAATGTTTTGTTACAATAATAAGAACACTTACTAAAATAGTTGTCCTCAACTTGGGTAAGTTATTGATTTTTACAATATTTGGAGATATTGTTGTCCTATACAACTGAGAATTTTGGCAGTGTCTACTGAATAGAAAGAATAGTGTTGTGGTACTCAACACTCTACAATGTAAATAATTACTTCTTCTAGAAGTAACTTTTCAGAAGAAAAAAAACCACTAGATTTGGGATTATAAGCCACTAATAAGATTGAGCATTGAAGATTAACTAGATGATTGTAAAAAAGTATAACGACACAAAACTGATTACCTCAGTGAAAATCAGATGGAAGATCCTTGCGTACAATAAAGGAGTATTGTGAAGAAATGGGTGGAAATGACTTACAACTGAGCTGTCACAAAGCTAGAGGCAAGGACAATAGAAGTCATAGTATGAGGTTAGAATAGAAAATATTAATATCTAAAGGTAATCTGTCTTTAATTTTCTTCTAATTTTTGTAATTTTTAGTAACTTGTCTATTTAGGTAGTAACATGTCCTTTAACACATTACTAAAATTTGTTCCTTTTAAATAAGAAACAATGTTCAATTTCTGCGTGCCATGAACATTATGTAAACATTTAAAAGCATTGTCAATTTTTCCATGATTTTAAACATTTAGACTTTGTTAATAAATGTGAAACTGTTTTTCTCTCTTCAGCAAATATGATTCTTAAATTAGCAAATTTAATTTGAAATAAGAGCTTCTCAAAAGCAAAAATATTTGATAGGTTAGTACTAAAGAAAGTAAGGTATAAAAGTATGGTAAAATTTTTTGAGTGATAAGAAGAAATGGTAAAACCTAAAAAATAATATCTGGACAATTGAAAATATTTAAAAATTATACATGGATGCAACATGATTGTAATTTTAGGAACATAGTGCTGAATACATAATAAAATGTCAGCAAGTAAGAAAATCAGAAACGACATGGAGAGTTATCCCATACCACAAAAATAATAGGTGAAAAGAGAAACTTGTAGAAGCTTAATAATATCATACTGGGCTGGTGGCCATTTAAATATGTTGACAATTGGTCTTGTTCTACTACAAACACAAATTCTAAATATTTGCCGCTAGATTTGGTTTCAGTCCTTATGAGTACATTCTCATTTAAACCAAAATATGTTATGGAAATTTTGCTCTCCAATTTTCTCTGACTTGTTAAATAAAAGTAGCTGATAGACAATTATTGGAGAGAATAGAGGTAAGTGCGGCTTCAGTTCTCAGGTAAGGGGTTACAAGCAAGAACCCAAAGAGAAGAGAAGGAAAGAGAAGATAGAGAGAGCAGAATGTCTCCATTAGATGGGGTGGACCAGGAACATATGGATAAGAAATGTAGCCCTGGGGATAAACTGATGGAACAGAAACAACCCAGACTATATTCAAACCTCAAGTCATGTGGGGAGAAGGGCTGGGAAATACCCAGCCTAACATAGAAAAATAGTTTAAGGGTAATTTCCCAGTATTTGTGCTAACAGAAATTAAATATATTAATTATTAAGGCCTGGCTGTGTCATCATAAAAAAATACTCCTGTTCATGTTTCAAAATTTCAAAGAGGATTATAATATTTTTCAATTTACTTAAGTTTAAATAAAAAGGAACCTTGATAAATCTGGATAGACTTATCAAAAGATCTTTGTGAATAGTGGCATGAATTCAAGAATAATAGACACAGTTTAATCATGCAAATTAACACCTATCTATATTATTAATGTAAAGTCCATGATTTGCTGGAGAATGATAACCTGGATTCAAATAGTATGTAAATACAAAGAGTGTTTTATTCTTCAGAAATCCAGCATGCTGGGGTCTCCCATTACCAAGATAGGGACAAGTAAATGAGCTCGAAGTCTTGATTTAAACCACATTGGAATTCTAGGGTAGATGAGCTTTATCTTACTCCATCTCTAGGGGTATCCCATTACCCTGACATAGGAGCTAGAAACTGTTACTGGGGTGGTCTGGAGACTTGCTGACCCATTGTCCCTGCTTCAGGCCTGGTGGCTCGGTAAAGGCTGGAACCTGTGATATATTTTTCTTTCTATTACTAATTGACTTGCTTGGGCTTGCCTGGACTTGCCCATTTCTTAGGCCTAGTCTCCTTAACTGCCAATTTGAAGTCTGTCATGGAGTAAGCCTAGACTTCTCATAAAGAAGCTTTGTAATGGGCCTGCACTGAATCATTCTTTCACTTTCCACAAGAGTTTAGTTGTATGCTAATTGAAATTCACTTGTTTTTCCCTTTGTAGGTTTAAGTCACATGATTTTTAAAGGCTTTAAATTTTTTTTAGGATATAGGAACTTTCAATCTGTCCATCTAATTGTAATGCTGAAGTTCCAGAATATAGTTAGTGTATGTTACTTTCTATACCATGTCATGGTTCGTATTTGTTTTAGCTTGCTTAGAGTAAATTGTAACTCACTCTTACTCTTTCAAGGCCTCCACCCAACTCCCAAGGGTGCAAAGCTAGTCTATAAACTTCTAAGGGAACAAACTAATCACATCCCTACATTATGCAAATATCTTTGTCATTCCTTTTTCATTTCAATAGACACTATGAATTTTCACATCTTATATTTCAAGACAAAAAGCACCTCTCTAGATAATTGCCCTGAAGCAAAAAACAAGAGTAAACTCCAAAGCAGCAAATTTGCAATTGCCATTTCAAAGTGAGATATGAAATACATTATTATTTCTCTAGAGTTTTAAGGCCTTTAAATATTTCTCCTGCTATTTCCACATAAATGGAATTCACTCCTCAAGAAAAATTTTTAACAAATTTCATTTGGGAGTTATTACAAAGTACCTCTTGTCCATAGTTGATGGACACAAAGAAATACTTAATCTTTTCATGTGAATCCCAGTTGCCAAATACCAAACTTAGCTCTGAAGACATAAATGCCCCTAAAACAATGTTACTGAATTTAAATTCTTGTGTCTATGTTTGTCAGTTTATAATTCATCTTCCCACAATCGTCTCTGTAATATTCTTATATTGTCTAGATTTGTTGTGTCCAGGGCCTTTGCTCTCATTTTAATGAACAACAAATGATATTCTAAAGAAGTATTTTCAAGTCATTTATTTTGACAAGTTTTTCGACCAAAACAGAAATACCATTATACACAGTATTTGGACATTTGAAGTATGTGTTAATGCTTTCTAATTAGAAAATCAATAAATTCCAGAAAGCAAATGATAAAGCAGAGTGTGTTTAATTGGGATTATGTAGAATGAATCATCATGAGGAAGATCATCAGCTCTGGTACAATCAGGATATTTTGTAGTGATTTCTTTGTGGTATTTCTAGAAGTGGAAAAACTGCATCTGCCTGAAGATGTGGTAAAGACGACACATAAGGAAAGGAAGCAGAAGGGAGGAAACCAACCACCAAGGAATTGGTAAAACTGGCCTCTGGAACAATTGCTTTAACAAATGTTGCCTGATACAAATTTTGGTTAACGTCCTTATTTCTTCTCATATAACTACAAGGACTGTGGTGTTTCAATTATGAGATAGATATATATATATATATAGATAGATAGATATATATATCTATCTATATATATATATATGACCAAGTGTACCACTTTAAGACTGACAAATGAGCAGATATGCTAGAAGTAACTGGGCTTGTGGTGATTTGAATAAAAATGGCCCAATAGGCTCACAGGAAGTGGCACTATTGGGAGGTGGCCTTGTGGAGAAAGTGTGTCACTAGTGATGGGCTTTGGGCTTTCAAATGCCCAAGTCAGGACCCTAATACTCTCTCCTCCTGCTGACTGTTGATCTAGATGTAGAACTTTCAGCAACAACTTCAACACTCTTTCTGCATGTATGATACCATGTTTCCCATCCTGGTAACAATAAGCTTAAACTCTGTACCTGTCAGCAAACCAAAATTAAATGCCATCTCTTATATGATTTGCCATAGTCATGGTGTCTCTTCACTGCAATAGAAACTCTCTTAGACAGGGCTGTAGGCTTCAATATCAGACCAAATCCACAGGACCCAATTTTAGTTCCACTGAAATCTAACTTGAACACCTGTCCACTTAATACCATAAATATCAATTTCATATCATTTCCTTACATGCTGAAATAACGCATCTTAAAATTAAACAAATTCCAGACCACAGCACAGAGGCTGATGGAGGAGATTTGGAGCAGCTTCTTTGGATAATTGTAGATATCTAGGCCAGCGAGAAAGCAAGCAACTCCAACCAGTATCACTGCTAAGCCCTGGTTGTGCAGACCAGATTAGGGATCTACAATCTAGAGCCCACCCTGCCTCAGATGACCCCAACTCCACCAATGGTCTCAAACATCTACACCTTCCATCTAGAAGATCTCAGTGAAGGTCTAAACTCTTTGCAGATCAAGCCTATGGGACTATAAAGTACAGAAAACAAGGGAGAGCTTATCTTCAAAAGAGCTACCATTTTCTTCTCTACTATAGACCATTCTAAACAATAATGTAAAAAAAAAAAAAAATCAAGAAATTTTCTACTTGAAAATAATTTGCAGACTTTCTCAGAACAAGCATAATTCACCTGAGAGAGTTGCAAGACTTACAGGGAAAACAAAAAACAAAAAAGCAAAAACTAAAAATTAAAGCAAAACATATAAACTGATAGAAAACACAAGCAAAGGATTACCTGAAACCCAAGATCTGTAAAGGTTATATCAAGGGATGATCACATAGTATGCCAGTATAGTCTGAACAGTACTATCATTTTGAATAAAAAAAGATAAAATAATATTTTCTTATCCATACATAAATATAATGTTTAATAAATGTATATACCCATACCCACTACTCCAACTTTTTCTCTACTTCTTCCAACACTTTAAAGAAATGTCTTCTGAATACACTGTAAATGCGTATGGTGGTGGGGGCCATTGAATGAGAATGGACCCCATAGGCTCATATATTTGAATGCTTACTGCGCAGTTAGTGAAATCTTTGGGTAGGATTTGGAGGTATGAGCTTGTTGGAGTAGTTGTGCCAGTGGCGGTGATTTCTAATGTTTCAATGTTACCAGACTCTGTGTTTCTCTACCTGCTGCCTATGAATTAGGATGTAGCTCTCAGTTACTTCTCCAGTACCATGCCTGCCTGCAAACTATCACACCCCTCATCATGACAATATGTGACTGACATTGAAGCTGTAATCAAGTCCTAAAGAAAAAATAGGTAGTATTGCCTTGAACTTAGATTCAAAAAATCCTACACAAATCAATGTAAAGTATTTTAATAAGAACAGCTTTCAATAAAAACAAATGTAATTTATGGCAGAACTTTAACCTTTCTCCATTCAATGGATAAATTAACTTGCCAAAGTCAAAATCCAGCATATCAATGTTGTATATCCAGTTGAGCTGTAAGAGAACTTTTTAAAGATTTTTTCATGCTTCTGAATTATAGGCAGAATAAAATTTATATGCTTTATATTTCCTTCTACAAAAATATTTACATTTGCTCTATGACTAAAGGTATAAAATTGTATCACAATTCCTGAAGTTGAAAGGGAATACTTATGAAATATTTTATGCAATGGAGAAATAAAACGAATTTAAAAGCATAAGAGCTTACAATTATATCATTAATGAATCTTATGTGGTCCTCACCTTAGATTAAGAACCAAACAAAACTAACAGACGTTGAGAGCAGGAAAAATAGTCCTTCCTTGGAACATGCCACACTCTTGTTTATCTAATAAAAAGGAATCAGTCTCCAATAGAGATTCATAGAATCAACATTGTAGAATTTGGCAGGTTGTATTTATATATTTAGAAATATATACTTTTTGATAAATAAAAAGAGGTTATGAATTTTAGAAAAAGCAGGGGCTTCATTGTAGAGATTAGTGGAAGGAAATGGAAAGGCGAATATAATTTTTTTTAATTTCAGAAAATTCTGAATTATAATATTTTCAAAGGAGTGTATACATACTAAAAATGAGCATTAAGATTTCAAGAAGATAAACGTATCCCATAGTTTGAATTATAAGAAACAACCATTGTGTGAGGCATTTGAATCCTTAGTCCTCAGTGGATGGTACTGTTGAGCTCAAGAAGACAGATGAGGCCTTGCAGAATTTAATTCACTTTAATGTAAGTGGCTTACACTGAAAATGTATCTGGTAGCCTACCAAAACTTTTAGGCTACAAATATAAAGAAATGATATCTTATGCTTTAGACTTCACCACTTTCCTAGAGGCAGGTTTTGAAATTCCAAACAATGAGCCATTTCTAGTTTGATCTCTTTATCTTACGGTTGCAGTTGAGTATGAGAACTCTCCTCTTTCTATACCTATCGCTAAGATTGAAGCTTGCTGATAATCTTCCCCAATATGATGGACTATTTTCCCTCTGGAGTTGGGTTAGTTTTTCCCAAATAAACTATCTTCCCTGAGTTTCTTTGGTCATGATATTTTATCCTAGCAACAGATAAGTACCCAATGTAGCATGTAATGTTAAAGAGTCCTCCAGTAATTCACATCTAGAGATGATAGCTACCACATGTACATTAAGAGAAAACTGAATTCTAACTATTCAGTGACACAATACCAAACGTAAGATACAATGCCAAACTTTAACTCTTATATGTTTTAGATTAATTTGTTTCCTTAAAGGTTAGTTCCTCCGACTTTTTTTATTAATATGAAGACAACACTGAAAACAAGATAGAGCCTTGATAGTTACAGCACACATAGGGCTTCTAGACAAACAAACAGAAAAATGTTTCTGTGTAAGCCAATGCTCTAGAAACACTCCAGCCTGAAGCTGAGTTCAACAGCTGGCAACATAAAATTACCATAGAATTGAACTCTTATGAATGTAGGTGGTTTACATTGAAAATTGAACTAGGACTCCACTAAAACTTTTGGACTACAAATATAAAGAAATGTTATCTTATGTTTTAGAATTCACCACTTTTTTCTTCTATCTCCAGTAGTAACATATGATAGACAAATGGCATGATTCCCTCAAAGGCATGTAACAAGCATGCCATTTTTATGACTTTAGTCTTCCCAGTACAGTACATGTCAATATACTGTGATCAAATTCGTGCCCACTCCTGTCTCTAATCTCTCACTACCCAACAACCATATTCTTCTCCCAAACCACACCTCTTAAACGCCTTTCAGCTTTTTGTGACAGACTCTATACAAGCAACTATAGTTGCTGCACATGTGTTCTGTCAAAGCCCATATCATACCAAGGAGACAGTACTCTCTGTATTCTTTGCTATCCTTTGGTTCTGATAGTCCTTCAGAATCACTTCTGTAGTACTTTTTCATGAAGGAAGGGCTGCCACAATTTTAATTCAAAACAAAGTGTTTGCTCTTAATTCAACATATTTGCTTTCATGCCAATGACTTCCTTCTTGTAAGTCTCCCTAAGTGCCAACTCTAATGATCAAATATAGATATATAAATCAGTTATATTATAAATCTGTTATACACTATTATTCATTGTTATCATTTAAAATCATTTTTCTAGATTAGTATGATGTCAAAAAATAAAACAACTTCTTTTCTTAAAATAATAAATTTCTACATAGGCCCTTATTTCAGTGTTGGCCCTACTTAATACACCTCACATATTGTATTGAGTGTGTGTGATTAAGTAAGCTCATTTTCTCTGACCCCAAATATTTCATAATCTTTGAACTTACCAATTTTAATTACATATATAAATGTTTAGAAAATTATGTAAATATGACTATATTATATTAGTGTATATTAATCTTCTGTACCTATAAGTCATAGAAGATAAGACAGGATGAAAGAGCTGTGTGAGCAATAAGAGAGAAAATTATATTGACATAGTAGATTCAGGATACTTAAGTTAGTATTAAACAAATATTTTGCACATTTATTTTACTTGCTGTGTACTAAATACTAATGAGTTGTTCAAGACAATTATGAGAATAGAGTATATGTGAATCTTATCTCAATGATACAAAAACCATCAGATGATATTATTTTAAATAATGTCTTTAAATCCATCTTCATTTCTTAGTTAATTGTTATATAAATGTATGGTTCAGAACCTTTCCTCCAAGTAGTGTCCCTTCCTTCCATCCATTCAATCCCCTCTCGTCCTTAAGTTAAACACAAAACAGATCATGACACTGAAAAGACCTGTTTTCATGGGTTAGATAATTTTCCCTATATGTATATCAATGAATCCCAAAGCAAGCGCTTACCAATTGTGGGAATATTTTTACACAGGTAATGGAAATTTTATTTCATTAATTTATGATGTTTGGGTCATATACAAGCCTAACATACTTGTTTGTTATTAATAAAGTTACCAAAATCATAACTGTATATAATGTTGGGACAAAAATTGTAGTATACCTTGAATAAGCAATACAACGCTTATCAGTGGATCATAGGATTTTTTTTTCATTATTTGACAGTCTCATATACATGCACAGTGAATTTTCATCATTTGCCAGCCCCCATTTCTCTTTTATCACTCCTTTTCTAAAATGTAAAGGTCATCATTATTAATGATTTTTGTTTCTCTACATTATTTCTAACTCTTGGCATTGTCCATTTGGGTACATGGAGATGTGTGTGTGTGTGTGTGTGTGTGTGTGTGTGTGTGTGTATGTGCATGTGTGTGTTTCAGATACAGGTTAGAGCCTGATCTTGCTTAGATCTCAGTGGCTTGCCTTCTCAGTGGCTTGCCTTAGCCTGGAGCTTTTCTGGATATGACAGTTCACTTTGACTATTGTGCACATGAAATAGGCAGGTGCTGTCCTAATCAAATGTATTATCACTTGTGAAAATAAAAAGGATGAGAGAATGAAGGATGACTATGAGAGAAACCTGAGGGAGGTGTGAGAAAATTATATTAGTTGATATAGATTATATATGATATGTGTGGAGATGTTTTAAGCCATTAAGCAATTGTTCTTTTTGATCATTTTTCAGACTCACCAATTTCCTGTTAGCTGTTTCTGTAGCTGCATACACATTCTCTGCTTTATAATTAATATCTGAGCTCTCAATCTTAGGTGACCAAAAGACCACAGAAAACAAAGTCAGTAAAGGTCAGAGTATTCCAAAACACAAGGAAAGGGATAAAGGAACAAATTGAAGATAAATATCAGATTTTTAATCATTAAAACCAAAATATAGATAATGCAAATCCTGCAGTGCTCTTACCTATCTACTTATAGCTATCCATGTAAACACACAAACCACACATGTGCACATATACAGTGGCACAGGCTGTAAACCACACATGTGTACATATATACTGGCACAACAAGCTGTAAATCACACATGTGTACATATATACTGGCACAAGAGGCTGTAAACCACACATGGGCACATGTACACGGGCACAGGCTGTCTGCCAGTAAGATCATGAAGGTAATAGAATATCTAGAGATGACAGAGAGAATAACAAACAGAAGAAAATGTGCCTTCCAATTCTGCACTTACAGCACACCTATTGTTCTTCCTGATTGAGGTGGGGTGGGGTGGGAAGAGACATGAAAAGTCATCTGCAATAATTTATTCCCAAAGGATGCACTAATTACCACCTGCTTTATATTTTGGCTGCTGTAGTGCAAAGTTGAATCTTAGTATTGCTGGCTTAGCAGGTATAATTCAGCGAGTGGAATACTCTATAACAAACACAGCAATAATAGCCTGCTGTCACTGGCCTCTGCTCTGTATGAGAAGCATCTGGCATTTTTGTACTTCAGTATGGACAAAGCTTTGTGCATGGCCCTAGGACTATTCTCCTTCATGTTAAAAGTTCCTTTAGCAAAAATTAATGACAAAGGAAATAGGGCAAGAAGCCACAAAATACTGTACTCCCATTAACTGAAATACTAAAGTATGATTTTTAATAATCATCCATCATGATATTTTCTGTCATATTTCTCCTTGCTAATATGTTTTAAATAGAACATTGAGTTTTATCCACAGTAACCATGTGTAAACCTTGAGCTACAGCTCCAACCAACCTGCAATCATGATTTTACTGAAAACGATTTTCACGGAGAGACTCTAATTATCCATTTAGAATAATGTTTCTTCATATATGTGCCACAATATTCATGTGCTATATTTTCAGAAAAAGATACATAATTAGAAATATATTATATATCCTTAAATTTGCAGTTGGTATTCATAACACATATAATAGTGTATAATATGGACTAACATTTACTAGTTTACCTTTAAATGTTCTCTACTTCAGTGATGGAGGCAGTAAAAGTGACAGGTATCATTTCTTAAAACATCTAAATACCATTTCAAAGATCTATGATCCATAAGTTAAGTATTACTGTTGTTCAACCAATTAAGTTGTACATAAAATGTATCTATAAAATAAAAAATACGAATTTTGCCACAATATATATAGATTAAAAACAATGTGTGATTAAATTAAATTTTAAAATATAAGAGCAAATACTACATTTTACTCATTATTGTACCTCTTTCAGAAGAAATATTTAATTTTCACATTGACTTTTCAAAGAAATATTTAACTCAAGGTTATAGTATAAAAATTTGAAATCTCCATCAGCTAGGTTAGCTGTTTTATGGTGTTAGTTAGATAAACATGCTCTATTCTTAGTCACATTATTTTCAAGCACCTGAGGCTCAATTGTGGAGATAAATATTGTATTATGTTTTTATGATATGAACTGTCTTTTATTTTCTGACCTAGATCCTGTTATTTTCATTAGTTCCATGAAATTTGACTTTACTACTTGTATATATTTTTTATTGGAAATTTTCTTTATTTACTTTTTAAATGTTATCTCTTTTCCTGGTTCTCCACTCCCTGAAACTCTCTACACTCCCTATCCCCCAATGCTCCCTATCCTGCTATTAACCCTATATCCCTTATGCTCCCACCCCCTATTCCATGAGGATGATCCCCCACCCAACCACCCACTCTCACCTCACTGCCCTCAAATTCCCCTACACTGGGGCATCAAGCCTTCACAGGACCAAGGGCCTCTCCTCCGATTGATGGCTGACAGGGCCATCCTCTGCTACATATGCAGCAGCTGGAGCCATGGGTCCCTCCATGTGTACTCCTTGGTTGGTGGTTTAGTCCCTGGGAACTATGGGGGTTCTGATTAGTTGATAATGTTGTTCTTCCTATGGGGTTGCAAACCCTTTAAGGTCCTTCAGTCCTTTCTCTAATTCCTCCATTGGGGACCCCACACTAAGTCCAATGGTTGGCTGCAATCATTTGTCAGGCTCTGGAAAAGCCTCTCAGAAGACAGCTATATCAGGTTCCTTTCAGCAAGCACTTCTTGGCATCCACAATAGTGTCTGGGTTGGTGACTGTGTAAGGGATGCATCCGTAGGTGGGGCAGTCTCTGGATGGCCTTCCCTTCAGTCTCTGCTCGATACTTTTTGTCCATACTTGATCCCATGAGTAATTTGTTCCCCTTTCTAAAGAAGGTACAAAGCACCCACACTTTGGTCTTCCTTCTTCTTTAGCTTCATGTGGTCTGTGAATTGCATCTCAAATATTCCAAGCTTTTAGGTTAATATCCAATTATCACTGAGTGCATACCATGTGTGTTCTTTTGCAATTGGGTTACCTCACTCAGGAGAGTATTTGTCAGGAGAGTGTTTGATTCATTTGTCTAAAAGTTTCATGATTTCATAGTTTTTAATTGCTGAGTTGTACTCCATTGTGTAAATGTACCACATTTTCTGTATCCTTTCTTCTGTTGAAGGACATCTAGGTTCCTCTGAACTTCTGGCAATTATAAATAAGGTTGCTGTGATCATAGTGGAGCAAGTATCCTTGTAGTATGTTGGAGCATCTTTTGGGTATATGCCCAGGAGTGCTATAGCTGGGTCCTCAGGTAAAACTGTTTTCAATTTTCTAAGAAACTACCAGAATGCTTTCCAGAGTAGTTGTACCAGATTGTAATCTCACCAACAATGGATAAATGTTCCTGTTTTGCCACATCCTCGCCAATATCTGCTGTCACCTGAGTTTTGATCTTAGCCATTCTGACTAGTGTGAGGTGGGAGATCAGGTTTGTTTTGAATTGCATTCCTGACTAAAAATGTTGAACATTTCTTTAGGTACTTCTTAGCCATGCAATATTCCTCACTTGAAAATTCTTTGATTAGCTCTCTACCCCATTTTTAAATAGGGTTGTTTGATTCTCTGGAGTCTAACTTCTTGAGTTCTTTGTATATATTAGATATTAGCCCTTTATAGAGTGTAGAATTGGTAAAGATCTTATTCCAATCTGATGGTTGCCTTTTTGTCATACTGACAGAGTCCTTTGCCTTACAGAAAGAAGCTTTGCAATTTTATGAGGTCCCATTTATCAATTCTTGATCGTAGAGCATAAGCCCTTGGTGTTCTGTTCAGGAAATTTTCCCCTGTGCCCATGTGTTTGAGGCTCTTCTGCACTTTCACCAGTATAAGTTTTGGTATATCTGGTTTTATGTGGAGATCTTTGATCCACTTGGACTTGAGCTTTGTACAAGGTGATAAAAATGGGCTGATTTGCATTCTTCCACATGTTGACCTCTAACTGAAACAGCACAATTTGTTGAAAATGCTGTCCTTTTTCCACTGGATGTTTTTAGATCCTTTGTCAAAGATCAAGTGACCATAGGTGTGTGGGTTCATTTCTGGGCCTTCAATTCTCTTCCATTAATCTACCTTCCTGTCTCTATATCAATACCATACAGTTTTTATCACTACTACTCTGTAGTACAGTTTGAGGTCAGGAATGGTGATTCCCTCAGAAGTATTTTTATTGTTAAGAATAGTTTTCCCTATCCTGGGTTTTTGGTTAATCCAAATGAGTTTGCAAATTGCTCTTTCTTACGTTAAGAAGAATTGAGTTGGAATTTTGATGGGAATTTCATTGAATCTGTAGATTGCTTTTAGTAAGATGGCCATTTTTACTATATTAATCCTGCTGATCCATGAGCATGAGAGATATTTCCATCCTCTGAGATCTTCCTCGATTTCTTTCTTCAGAGACTTGAAGTTCTTGTCATACAGATCTTTCACTTGTTTGGTTAGAGTCACACCAAGATACTTTATATTCTTTGTGACTATTGTGAAGGGTGCCATTTCCTTAATTTCTTTCTCATCCTGTTTATCCTTTGAGTAGAGGAAGGCTACTTATTTGTGGGAGTTAATATTATATCCAGCCACTTTGCTGACTTTTATCAGGTTTAGGAGTTGTCTGGTGTAGGTTTTGGTAATTCAAATATACTCTCATATCATCTTCAAATATTGATATTTTGATTTCTTCCTTTCCAATTTGTATCCGTTGGATCTCCTGTTGTCATGTAATTGCTCTAGCTAGAGCATTAAGAACTATATTTAATAGATATGAAGAGAGTGGGCAGCCTTGTCTAGTCTTGGATTTTAATGGAATTGCTTCAAGTTTCTCTCCATTAATTTGTTGTTGGCTACTGGTTTGCTATATATTGCTTTTACTATATTTAGGTATGGGCCTTGAATTCCTGATCTTTCCAAGACTTTTAACATGAAGGGGTGTTCAATTTTGTCAAATGTTTTTCAGAATCTAAAAATGGAAATAGAAGCAATAAGGAAATCGCAAATGGAGACAACCCTGGAGAGAGAAAAGCAAGAAATGAGATCAGGAGTCACAGATGCAAGCACCACCAACAGAATACAAGAGATAGAAGACACAATCTCAGGTGCAGAAAACACCATAGAAAACATTGACCCAACACTCAAAGAAAATGCAAAAAGCAAAAAGCTCCTAACACAAGACATCCAGCAAATCTAGGGCACAATGAGAAGACCAAACCTAAGGATAATAGGTACAGAAGAGAGGGAAGATTCCCAAATTAAAGAGTCAGTAAATATCTTCAACAAAATATAGAAGAAAACTTCCCTAACCTAAAGAAAGAGATGCCCATGAACATACATGAAGCCTACAGAACTCCAAATAGATTGGAACAGAAAAGAAATTCCTCCCGACATATAATAGTCAAAACACCAAATGCATTAAACAAAGAAAGGATGTTAAAAGCAGTAAGAGAATATGGTCAAGTAATGTAGAAAGGCAGACCAATCAGAATTACACAAGACTTCTCACCAGAGTCTATACAAGTCATAAGACCCTGGGCAGATGTCTTACAGACCTTAAGGGAACATAAATGCCAGCCCAGGCTACTATACCCATCAAAACTCTCAATTACCATAGATGGAGAAAACAAGATATTCCATGACAAAACAAATTTACACAATATCTTTCCACAAATCCAGCACTACAAAAGATAATAGAAGCCAGGCAGTGGTGGCGCAAGCCTTTAATCCCAGCACTCGGGAGGCAGAGACAGGCGGATTTCTGAGTTCGAGGCCAGCCTGGTCTACAGAGTGAGTTCCAGGACAGCCAGGGCTATACAGAGAAATCCTGTCTGGAAAAACCAAAAAAAAAAAAAAAAAAAAAAAAAGATAATAAAGGAAAATACCCAATGCAAGGAGGGAAGTTGTATTCATTTATATAAAGTAAAACCAATCTTTTCAGACTTCAAGTGATGATGATGGAATTATGAAAAAGTATACTGAGAACTCTAGATTATAGGCACTAGAGATGAATATTTTGCTACTACTCTGATGAATGGACCCAGTATCAGATAACCTCATATGTACCTATCCATGTACTCACAGTATCTCTGATCCCTCATCATAAAAGCTTCTTTTTGTAATAAACGGTGACTGAAACAGATATATAATGATGCTTAACATCAGAGACTTAGAGGCTATGGAGTTCCTTCCAAAATAGATCTACTATATTATACCCCTCTTCTCCAGGATCAAGGTTCATCTTGTATGAGAGGTCTTAAATATTGTATGATACTGGAGCACTGAATGAGTACAGCACACTAGTGTTTTCCAGATATGACAAGGCTTTGCATACATAAGCTCACAGTGGCTATGATGTGACACACAAGACCTATACAAGGTCAAGTCAGCCAATATCCAAACATGGATGGAGAAGTGACTCCCAAATCCCTCAACCAGCTGGGGAGTTATTTTCAATTGATGGCTCCAGACAATGTAGTCTAATGAGTCAAGGACTAAAGGACACCTGTTCTTACTTGAATTACAGGAAAAGTAACCTTTCCAGTGCTTGTTTCAGATGATCTTAAGAAGCACAAGAATTTATAAAATGTTCGTCAGAGGTGCAGCAACTCAAAAAACACCCATTCTATAGCAGATCACTTTACATTCATGCACATAGTAAGGGCACAAAGAGTTTAAACAGAATAGCGTATAAATTTGAGGCAGAAAGGTAGTGATAAAAGTTGGACAAAAGTAAATGAAGGGGTAGATTTTATCAAAAATCTGTATGTATATAATTGTCTAACAATATGAATGTTCAAAAGCAGATATGGCTTTGTGAAAGTAAACATGAGGTCTTGTGAAGTCATTAAAAAATATGACCTCTGATGATGAGGATTCCCTGTTTAGTTCTGTACCCCATTTTTTAAATTGGGTCATTTGTTTTTGTTTTTTTTTTTTTTTTTTTTTTGGGTTTTACTTTTTGGGTTCTTTATATAGTTTGGATATTAGCCCTCTATTGGATGTAGGGTTAGTGAAGAGATTTTCCCAATTAGTGCATTGCCTATTTGTCCTATTGTTGTTGTGCTTTGCTTTACAGAAGCTTTTCTGTTTCAAGAAGTCCCATTTGCCAACTGTTGATCTTAGAACCTGAGACATTGGTGTTCTGTTCAGGAAATTTCCCCCTGTACCAATATGTTCAAGGTTATTTCCCACTTTCTCTTCTATTAGATTCAGTGTATCTGGTTTTATGTTGAGGTCTTTGATCCATTTAGATTTGAATTTTATGCAGGGTAATAAGTATGGATCTTCTATATGTAGACATCTAGTTAGAAAAGTAACAGTTACTGCAGATGCTTCCTTTGTGCACTATATGGGTTTGGTTTCTTTGTCAAAGACAATGTGTCTGTCGGTTTGTGGGTACGCGTTTGGGTCTTCAATCCTATTCCACTTATCAACCTTTCTGTCTCTGCAGATATTATCACATGCAAATATTGTCATTATTGCTCTGGAGTGTGCCTTGAGGGATGGTGATTCCTCCAGAAGTTCTTTTATTGTTCATAATTGCTTTGCCTATTTTAGGTGTCTTATTTTTCCTTATGAGAGGGGGATAATGGAACTTTAACAGACTATTTCCAGTGGTTAGACACTGCCCCCAGTGGAAGGATGGTACCAACCCACCTTCAAAATTTTGAAATGAAAATTGTTCCTGTCTAAAATAATGCAGGGACAAAAATGAAGCAGCCTGAGGAAAAGAAGGTCCAGCAACAGGCCCAAAGTGGGATCCAGCTCAAGGGGAGGCACCAAGAACTGACACTATTCCTGAGGCTCTAGAGCACGCACAAAAAGGGACCTATCATGACTACCCTCTGAAAGACCCAACAAGCAACTGAAAGAGTCAGATGCAGAAATTTGTACACAACAAATAGACAGAAACTGATGACCCCTGTGGTTGAATTAGGGAAAGTCTGGAAGAAGTTGAGGAGGAGCAAGACCCTGTAGGAGGACCAGCAGTCTCAATTAACCTGGACTCCTGATACCTCTCAAAAACTGAAACACCAACCAGGTGTCATATTCCAGCTGATTTGAGGCCCCCAACACATATACAGCAAAGGACTGCTAGGTTTATGCTTAGTCAGAGAGGAGGCACTTAATCCTCAAGAGACTTGAGTCCCCATGGAGTTTAGAGGTCTGGTCTAGTGGGGATTGGGGAAAACATACTAGGTGAGACAGGACCAGGGAGGAGGTATGGGGAGCAATCTTAGGGTGGACCAGGAATAAAATCTGGAATGTTAAAAAAAAAAAAATTAAAAGAAAAGTTCTGAAAAAACAAAACCAAACAAACAAACAAACAAAAAAACAAAACAAACAAACAACAACAACAACAAAAAAAAAAACAGAGCAAAGACTGAATGAACAGCCAACCAGTGACAACTTGGGATCCAGCCCATGGGCAGGCAGTAAGCCCTGACTCTATTACTGATACTGTGTTGTTCTTACAGACAAGAGCCTAGCTTGACTGTCTTCTGAGAGGCTCTGCCACCAGCTGACTGAGACAGATGCAGGTATTCAGAGCCAAGCATTAGACAGAGATCAGGAAACTCTATAGAAGAATTGGGGTTGGGGGGATTGAAGGAACGGAAGGGGATGGCAACCCCATAGGAAAACCGACAGCGTCAACTGAACTGGACCCACCGTAAGCTCCCAAAGACAGGTCCACCAACAAAACAGCATACACAGTCTGGTCTGAGACCCCTGGCATATATATAACAGAGGACTACCTTGTCTGGCCTCAGTGGGAGAGGTTGACCCTAATCCTGCAGATACTTGATGCACAAAAGTGGAGGGATGCCTGGGAGAGGCATCTTTTTAGAGGTGAAGGGAAGGGAAGCTGGGTAGAAGAACTTTGTGAGTGGGAACCAGGAGGAGAGACAACATTTTGCATGTAAATAAGTAGAATATAAAATAATCTGATCTTATTCTTTGTGAATTGGCAGTAAATATATAGCTTTATAGTCTTGGCTGAAAACTAAATGATTATCTACTTTACTGCTAATTAAATGAGGTGGGATTGAGAAGGTTATTTCACACAGTGTACTAGTTAGTGGTACAAATTTTGGCCTTGTTACTGCTGACTATTCTGTATGGGAAACTGATATTCTCCCATGTTGTCAAATAAGCCCAAGCAAGTCTTTGAGCCTTGTCACTCTCATAAGTTCCAGGGAACTATGTGACTAGATAGAAGTACATAATTCTTCACCAGCCAAAGGAAACTTATGTCCCCAGCAATGACCAAAGCTGATTATATTCTCATTGGGTTATATTATAGTCTCATATTGGATGTTTTTCATGTAATAGTCTCAAAAATATGCCTTATGTTGTGCACTATATTAGAGCAACTAAATCATAACTAGGGGCAGAAACCAAAATTAGGAAGCATATCACATAAAATTATTTAAAGAAGAGTAGAAACAGCTTTATTGCTTCACAGCTTCTGTATCTCTCCTGTAGTCTTACTTAACATAAACTAAGGCCATTTTGGGAAAAAAATCATGCTGCAAGGGAAATGACCTGCCTAAGATTTCCCTGAAACAGAAAATCTCCTGTGTGAAGACATAGTCATTGGCTAAGATTCAGAAGCACTTTCTGCTCAAAACTGAGTCTCAATAATGAGAATGGTGACTCACTGCAGACTGAGATGATTAACCAAGGAAATCTAGAGAAATTCTTGCAGACAGGCTTAATACCCTGGATAATTTTACCAGCCTAAGGAAAGAGACAAGGTGACATTATTTCAGTAGCAAGGAACAGATAGTTTGGAATAATGTAGACTCTTCAAATTAAATCACCTTATTTGACCCATGTCTCAGTCAGGCAGTATGAAAATTATGATGCATTCAAGCACCAGAGTGAGTGAAATTGCTGAGTTAATGATTTCTGAGGCTGAAATGATGCCAACCATGGCAAGTTAATTGTGTAAAACTGAATGTTGAGCAGTTCAAAAATTTAAGAGTTAATGTTGTCGATTACCCAAACAAAAAGGAAATCAAACTTTCTAATGGCATGGGCAGACTTCCTCTCTGTGACTCCAGGGATGATTAAAACTTTTATGCTAAACTCAATTGCCCAGAGGTAAATAACGATGATTAATGAGTGGGTTTATCTTGCAATTTCCCTGAAAGAGGTCAAAGACCCAATATACAAATTGGAGTGTGCTTTTTAATGTAGGGTAGTTTACAGTGTTCTTTAGACAAGGGAAGAAAGTGTCATATTTGCCTACAGACTTAAAGAAACAAGTGGGATCTTTTGAGCTAATTAGTGGTATTATAATTGCTACTGTAATTGGATTCAATTTATACTTATGTACTTCCTGTAGGACTTATATAGCAGAAATTATTCTCTAATTCGAGGAAAGCACCAGAAGCAGTCAATGCATAATTAATTTTCTAAATCCATCCTTCTTTCATTTGCAATCTATGGTCAGTCAGTGTGTGCCTAGATACTTCTACTAATTGATCTTCATAGCTTTCACTACATACATAGCATCTTCTTGACTGGTAGGATAGGTATTAATATCTTTTAAAAGGGTGTTATATGACTATCTGTAAAAAATTATAGTCTACCTCAGGGTAAGTCAGTTAAAGGTCTAACATGTTACATTTCTGGGAAAAGTGTGAATAGATCCAAAATGCTTAACATCTATGGTAATCCAGGAAAAACTGCTGTTTTTCCCCTCCACCAAAGTAAATAAGTTGACACACTTAGGGACTTTGAGTATTACAGTGAATATCTGCTTAAATAGGAGACTCTTGGCCATTTATATTGGAGAACCCTCACTTACTTTTGTTTATTTGGGCAACAAACCTTTACTCTGAATGGAAGAGACATGGTAAATGTTGGCATAGCCTTTTTGTGCTTCCACTATATTAACGATGGTTTTGAACCCTGAGTCTACAGGGCTGATGTAGATGCTATGATCCTGCTACTTGAGGACTTATTGGAGAGACCACTCCTGGGACTAGAGAAACATTACTATAAAATCATATTCAAGATTATGATTATTGAATTTCCACTGAGTTCCTCTAATATTTGACTTGGAGTTAGCTTGGACCTACATACTTGAAAACTTAGAAAGAACCCAAAGCCACATGTGTCACCTAGAAATCATATCAACAAGAATGTGAGGGCTTTGCCATATCCCCTATGTCTGTACATTCCTTGAAAGTGGAACATACAAAAAAAGAAAATATGGCCAAAATCTCATCCTCCACCCCCCTGTTTTATACCAAAGATGCTGGAATTTGCTAAGAAGCTTCATTTAGAGAGAGTTTCCTTAAAATCTGGGCCTGCTTCACTGATGATTTGGCTAAGCAAAAAAATTGATGCAATCTTCTGAGCTTGTGCATTTATTCAACCTCAACACCAGCTGTGAAGAAGAGAAAAATGGGCTGGTGGCACAGTTCACTGGACAGAACTCAGACATTTTAAGATGTCTGGCCAATGCTCACCTTTGTGAAGCTTGGTACAATTTGACTGAAGCCTGCAGTCTTGCCAGGAGCCTAGTCTGCCACTTGGAAAAACACAGGCTGGCAGATTAATACTCCTTTCTTCAGGGCAATGCACTGCAGAAACTAATCACTGATGATGATATACCATCTGGAATCATCATGCAACTGCCCAAGTCAAGCATTATTATCTGATGAAACCAACTAAAACCATACTGTTGTTCAAGCTTGAATCACAGCAGACCGTCAATGTGTACCTCAGCTGAGCCAAAGGTCAGTCAGAACCTCTATTTCTGATGTGAACATTAACAATCTATACACAGACATAAGGCATCTGCACGTGTGTGTGTGTGTGTGTGTGTGTGTGTGTGTGTGTAATTTTATTTTACTGAAAAGGAGGCCCTATTACCTCAGCCACAGCCTCTTACTGAATTCTGGATAAATGATTATTTTGCACTATAAACCCTATCTTGATATTTCTTATCTGACTTACTGATGAGAATATAACAAAAGCCACCCAACAATGATCTATCATTGTTTTATTCACCTTCAATATTGTCTGAGTCTCTGCTCGGATTTAGTGCTAATGCTAATTTCATTCCAGACTTTGCAATATGGCTGCAAATGTTTTTCATGAGGTTCTCCTCTGAAGTCCCTTTATATCTAATGATACTCAGTATTTTTTTACAGTGCTTATTTATCACTGGTGTATCTGCTCAATTGCAATGTCTGTGCAGGTCTTTTGCCCACTTTCAAAACTGACTTTCTCTTCTTGTCTTTTGAGTTTGTATTTATCTCACGTATAAGTACTTTGAAATTATCTTCCCCACTGCAGTGTGTATTGCCATTTCTACTTAGTCTTTTGTTTATTGGTTTGATTAATTTTGCTGTTGTTTTAGTGATAGGACCTGAATACTTAATTGAATTAGTATTTTGATTGTTTCCTGTTTGCAGTCATACTTTGCATATCTGGAGTAAGCATCACAGACCTTGACCTCTATCTTTTATTCTTACCACCGGTTTTCAATTTTATATTTTGGGGATCAGCTTGTGAATGAACTTGTATTATTATTTGAGTCTAATTTAGTAGTTTTCTATGAATGCTTAATACTTAAGGGATATTTAGTGAAAAGTTTGTATAGCTTGAATTAAATTGCTTTTGCAATTCAAAAAAACAATCTTTATTTAAATAAATTGGCATTTTGTATATGTGATTTCTGGCATCTCAGTCATTTTTACTTCATATCCTTTAAGACTGTCATTTTATTTTATTTTATTCATTTTTATGTCATATTATATTATTATGTTTTCCCCTTCCTTGGATCTTCTCATATGCTCCCTGCTCTGCAGCCACACAACTCTCTTATGTTTTTCTCTTTCTTTAAAAACAAACAAGCAAAATGAGTGAACCAAACCATTAAGACATGAACACACACACACACACACACACACACACACACACACACAGGCACACAGAGAGAGACACAGAGAGAGAGAGAAAGACAGACAGAGAGAGACCAAACCAAAAAAATAAATAAATAAATAACAGAAATCAAAGTATTCAATCAAAATATCAATGAAACAAAAGCAAATACAAAAAGTCTGCACAAATACCATTGAATTCATTTTATGATGGTCCCCTCCTGCTGAGCATAGAGCCTACCTACCCCTGAAATAGACCCAGTGAGAATCCATTGGAGAAAACTATTTTTTTCCTTTGCAAGTAGATATCAATTACAATAGTCTTTTGTTTAGGAGTTTGAGCTCATGTTCACTTTCCACTCTAAACCGCATTCTGGATTGAATTTGTGTAGTTCTTTATGTGCTACCATTCTCCATGAGTTCATATATGTCTGTCCATTAGTCTGTAGTACACTGTTTAATAAATCACACCCCCTAGTCGCCTGAGAGTCTTTCTGCTTCCTTTTCTGAATAGTTCCCAAACACCAAGGAAGGGTGTGATGGACACATCCCACTTATTCCTGAGTGCTGGATATACATCGTTTAGAATGTTCTATATTGTGAATGAATTACTCATATTATGATAATATTTATGGCCCTCATTGTTTCTTGAAATTTATTTTAAAAATACTTTGTCTACAGTTTGATTTCTCTCTCTCATACTTTCATGTTTCTACTCTCTCTTTTAGATGCTCTTTAATTTTATACTAATTAATATACCTTAGAAATTAGATCCTAGTCCACACCTCCGTTGAAGGATATCTAGGTTCTTTCCAGCTTCTAGCTATTATAAATAAGGCTGCTATGAACATAGTGGAGCATGTGTCCTTGTTATATGTTAGAGAATCTTTTGGGTATATGCCCAGGAGAGGTATAGCTGGGTCCTCAGGTAATACTATGTCCAATTTTCTGAGGAACTGCCAGACTGATTTACACAATGGAGTACTACTCAGCTATTAAAAACAATGAATTCATGAAATTCTTAGGCAAATGGATGGATCTAGAAAATATCATCCTCAGTGAGGTAACTCAATCACAAAAGAACACACATTGTATGCACTCATTGATAAGTGGATATTAGCCCAAAAGCTCAGAATACCCAAGATACAATTCACAGACGACATGAAGCTCAAGAAAAAGGAAGACCAAAGTGTCAGTGCTTTGGTCCTTCTAAGGAAGTGGAACAAAATACTCATTGGAGAAAATATGGAGACAAAGTGCAGAATAGAGACTGAAGGAAAAGCTATTCAGAGACTGTCCTACCTGAGGATCCATTCCATATAAAGTCACCAAACCCAGACACTATTGTTGGTACCAAGAAATGCTTGCTAAAAGGAGCCTGATATAGCTGTCTTCTGAGAGGCTCTGCCAGAGCCTTACAAATACAGAGGCAGATGCTTGTAGTCAACCATTACACTGAGCCTGGGGTCCTCAATGGATGAGTTAAAGAAAGGACTGAAGAAGCTGAAAAGGTTTGCAGCCCCATAGGAAGAACAATAGTATCAATCAATCAGACCCCCAGAGCTCCCAGGGACTAAGCCACCAACCAAGGAATATTCATGTCTCTAGCTGCATATGTAGCAGAGGATGACCTTGTCAGGCATCGGTGGGAGGAGAGGTCCTTAGTCCTATGAAGATGCAATCGATGCCTCAGTGTAGGAGAATTGAAGGCAGGGAGGTGGGAGTGGGTGAAGGAACACCCTCATAGAAGGAGGGGGTGTGGATGGTATTAGGGGTTTCCGGGAGGGGGGAAACTGGAAAAGGGGATGACATTTGAAATGTAAAGTATCCAATTTAAAAAAAAAAAAAATAGATCCTGGCCAATATTAGCATATTGCTAATAAATGTTTTCTTGTAGACTGCATCTCCAGCAGTTATTTGTAAGAATTTTAAGTGTTAAAGTAGGTAATGTTTCACAAATCGAAAGTGACTAAAACCGAATCTATCATTTTTCAGAATAATCAGCAGATTTTCTGATACACACACGCTGAAGATCTATGATCTTTTTATGTTCTTACCTGAAGGGAATCTTGTTCTAGAAAACTTTTCTTTAAGGAAAAGGAAAAGAATATTATATTTTTGTTAGGGTTCTCTTGTGACAGAGAGCTGATAGAGTGAACATACAGATGGGGTTTATTAGAGTGATGCGGAAGTCATGCTTGGACTCTTTCAACAATAGCCGCCTCAAAACGGAAAATCCAAAATTCTGAAAGCCATCTGTTTGACCAGTCTAGATATCTCAAATGTTCTTCAGAAAACACTGCAATCCCAAAGAAGCAGATTCTAATTGCAGTGAAGACATAAACGTTCCAATGAGAGGGAGAGAAAGCAGACAAAGAGCAAAAAATTCTTTCTTCTGTGTCCTTCATATAGACTGTCACCAGAAGGTGTGGTCCTTATTTGGGGTCATTCAATCTCAAATGCTATAAATTTAGGGTAGGTCTTTTCATCTCAAATAATCCAATTAAGAAAAATGTCTCCCACTTGTGCCCAGATGTTTGGGCATTAATTAATCCAGGTTGTAGTGATGTTGGCTCCCAGCAATCGCCATCATATCTACTGAGGAGATAAATTGCTTGTTATAACACAAAAGCACATAGAAAATGTGCTTCTATTTTTCACTTTGTGAATAACTGAGATACTGACCTCATAGAGTCTAGGAAGTTCTCTAAGAATGAAGAACTGAGATTAATTACCAAAACCCACCGAAGCAAAATGTAGTAGCATATTGTTACTCTCAGCTCTGAGGGGGTGGAGAAAACAGACCCCTGAAATTGATGGTTCATTAGTCTAGCCTACTGGGTAAGGTTTAGGTCAGTGAAATACTTTTGCTGAGAAATAAGGTTGAGAGTATTCCTGAGGAGTGACACACAAGATGAACCTTACACCTCTCTAATCATGTACACACATTTTCACATAAATAAGCATGAACATGCATACACACGTATAAACACACGAGCAAATACATAAAGAAAAAATTATGTAGTCAATAACTGGAAAAAAGGTTTGTAACTAAGATGTTAGGTTAAGATCTAAGATCTGCAAAATAATTGAAACCCTGAGAACAGTCTTCATATATTCATTTATTTGGTCCTCCTACAACATTTATTAGTATTAATGTGTAACACATTACAACTTTAGACTTTGGCAGATTGAGAGTTCTTTAGTCACAGGAGCTGATCAGTTGTATCACAATATGAAATGTAGAGGTTTATAAAAACAACAAACCTATACTGATATAGAAACAAATGAACAGTGTGCCAGAGAACTGTGTATGGCTTAAATCTGCTTCCTTTTCTGAGGTTCCTGAGCAGGGTAAGCAACTCCCCACTGATGCAACATACTTATTATTATCAAATATTTTGATGAGCAATGTATAGAAAAATTATGTTGAGAATTATCAATAAATGAATCAAGATGTTGTGAAGTACTCAAGGTCTCATTGCTTTATTCTTTTTGTCTGATCAAAACCACAAAGAGTACTACTTCTTCACAAGAAACAACTTTTGCTTGCAGTACTCTATTCTTCAATATTAAATTATTACAAAGCTAAACTCAAACTATACAGTTGGAAAAGTCATAGAAATTATGTTATTTTTAACATTTTATAGAAATTCAGAGTATATTTAAATAATCAACTCTGAGAATAGTGGACCATGCCACTAGACAGGAGAACTGATAAGGTTGAGCAGGATCAAACCCTGTAAAACTCAGAATTGAGATCAGAAGGTGTGGAGTCATGTCGCTGACAAACTACCTGATCTAGAACAATAACATTGACACCCCACTGAGTAGACCATGACAAAAAGTCACTGTAGCATAAAACCCTGAAATACTGCACGCTAATGACTTATCGAGATAGGCCAGAGGGTTTAGCCAATAAGCTTCCCTTCCTTGGCATTCCCTTCTGCAAAAGGTGTTTAATCACTCGTTCACCCTGAGAAAGGTAAAGGCATTCACATTCACCATCAAATTAAAACAGTTTTGACATGCAATGACTGTCTCCTTCATCAAGGATCACCACAGGGAGCGGGAAGAGGCCTTAAAGAGCTTGCACCTAAATCTCAGGAAGAAGGCTTTTTCTCTTCCAGCCCCTTAGTACTCTGGCACTCCCTCGAACCAAACTAGATTCTGTCCCCATCCAGGGCTCTGCCTTCTCCTTCCTGCCTGGCACAAGAGTTCTGAGGGGAAGCTCCAACCCACAGACAGTTTCCAACTCCTAGCAATAAGCTGAGGGCATCTGGGTACATAGAAAGTAGGAACCACAGCATCAATCACAGACTCTGCTCTTTCTAACCCAGGAAAACAAGAATGGGACCCCTATTATAGGCTGTGAACTGACTCCCTTGAGTGACATGTAGGCAGCGCTTGGGCACCCTAGAGGCATGGTAGACATGCACCCCAGTAATCAACTTGAATATTCTAGCAAATTTTATTAAAATATTATATTTTGAAATTCACATTATCAACTGAAGAAAAAGTTTTTACCAGCTAACGAGATAAGGATTGTATGAAGCATTATTTATTTATTTATTTATTTACATTTGATGAATACATACTTCTTTCTATTCTGAAGTCATATAAATATTACACAACCAAAAAAATCTTACCTTTTGAGAGCGTTTCTCATTATATAGACCAGTTTTGCAGCAATCACCTGAACACAACTCTCTACTTCCTCAAGACCTGAGTAGATGACAGACAAGCATTGCTATGCCTGGAGTATCCCAGTGTTCTGACCTATATCTTAGCAGAAACTTTCCCAGCAATAACCATTAACATGTACATACATTAGATGAATATGTTAGTACTTAGCATCAGTTGCGTGTTTATATGATATTACAGTATTAAGTGTTGTTATTTTTAAATCTCTATGCCCTTCAAAGTGGAATGTGAATGCTTTCCAAATTATAACAATGCAATTTTTAATGTTAGACAGTGCTGTCTTAAAGCAATCCTTTAGATGAAGCTGCCTTTCCAGTATTAAGAAAACATCTGTTAGAAGCTCAGCAATTAAGACAAATAGTTTTCTCTCTAATTGTTTGTATTTGAAATGAACATGGGCTTTTAAGAGAAGCCTAGGACAAAAGAGAACAACCTAAATGAGAAAGAAGGAGATACAGACACGGACAAGAGCACATTTGTGCTATGAGCTGTCTTCAGGGATATATTCTCAGTGAAATTGAGATAGAGGTCAAGACAAAAATAGAACCAAATGGTGCTGAAGGTTTGCTGTTCCAAATGAGAAAAGAAACAACCCTGAGAAGACACAGCAGCTTCCTCTGAGAATGTGGGGAAGCAAATGTCAAAATAAATGCAGTAAACTGTGAATAACCCAGGGCGATGGGTCCAAAAGGGATGACATATACTCTTCTGACTTTTACATCTTGTTGAAGGTAATCCTGTTTGAGAATTAATGACCCCAAAAATGTATTCAAACGTTCTTCAGTCTGAATCACCATGTCATTATAATTTAGACAATGATGTCATTCAACTTTCTCAAATGATGTAAAATTTCTATTTGCTAATACTTTAACATATAGTGGTCTTAAAAGACAATAGCTATGCAACTGAGTCATTTAAACATAAAACTGCTCTATTAACACAATGAAATTTAGAACTTTACTTAGCAGTCCCTTTTGGTAGACATATAAAAAAGAACTGGTTCTCAGTGTAGCTATACCAAATTGCTGAAAAACTTTGGAAGTTGGATTGCAGGTCTACATTGTATGTGTAAAATCTGCTGACCTCTTAGTGACTTTCTTGAGTGAGTTCCTTCAGTGAGACCAATGACAAGATAAATGGTCCATGCTGGATAGATATTAAGGCTCACCTCTCTTCAATTCCTTTTTCAGTAGTCTCAGAGGAGGGAAAGAATCAGACATGCTCCCTTAATTTTGTTTCTGGCAATTAACTCCCAGAATAACACCAAATAATTACAACCATAACATTGCAGAGAAAGTCAGAATAGCAGTAAATGTTGCAATGCTGTGAACTTTGACAAGCCCCTATAAATGGTTCAAAGCCAGCCCGCATGAACCTGGAACACGTTCTGCACGCTTAGAAAATTTGGAAAAGACAATGTGTTATTCAGAATGAAAATCTGAATGACATTGTATCTTGAGAGTAGAGGACAAGAGAAAGAACCACAGTGAGAATTAGTTTTAAAAGATACAATCGGAAACTCCAGTTATTTTCTGTGCATTTGTCCATGCATCTATTTCTCTATTTATTTTAATTTATTTTGAGGAGATTAGGGGTGAAAGCATAAAAAAATTCCTGTTTTGTTCTTTCAAAGAGTATACATATGAGTATATTACATAGGCATGTGTGTAAAACATTTTCCCAAATTTATGACTAATATGTCTTAAATCTCATCAGGCATTATAAAGTTGATATTTGTTACTGGCAAGAATCTAATATTTTAAGTACTGTAACATTTTCCTTGAGGGAATCTTTTTCTTAGACTCAAAATTCCCCTACTCATCTGAAAACTGACCTCACTGTAAATGACTTTGAGTGCTGAAGTCTCCGTTTATGAATACACTGTTCTGAAAGTCTTTCATGTGTGGCTTATTCTCATATAGTGTTACATTCTACAACGTCATGGAGAAAGCAGTTAAGTGACTAAAATAAAAGTTAGTTTTTAAAGAATTTATGCAGTCTTCCTTCTGGCATTTTGTCTGAGTTACCTTCTCTGGATTTATAGGTATTCTACCTGAAACTCACCAAAAGGATTATTTTTCTCCTTTGAATTTTATTTTTCTCTTTAAATTTGATCTCTTGAGAAATTTAAGATATTATCTCACCTAAAAGAATTCCTAAACAAAGGACTAACTAAAGAACTGTGCAAAAGACAGCCAGTTGTTCTTGGTGCTATAAACCTGGCCATATACTTGGCTAGTGAATTTGTGAATCATAGAAAAGGAACTGCCATTATTCCTAAACTAGACTAACATAATTTCTAACTGCCTTCTAAAATTTATTCATATACTCTCAAAGGAATGTAGTTCTCATCTCTCATCAAAGAAGTTTCTCTTTGCAGAAGACAGTAACCATTACAGAAAATCATAATGAATCAAAATACATAAACTGAGTATCCTGTGCCAATCCTAAAGGATGCATTGCAGAACAATACTTGAATGAAAAGCTCACATAACATTGACGAAACATGTAAAAAAGAGAGTAAGAGTCAGAGAACCAACAGTGAGTTTGTGTTTCCTACAAGTAAGAAGGAGTATTTCTCATGATACCACAATAATGTGGCTGCCTATGCTAAAATTCGAGCCTCCAATAGTGAAATCTTACAAGACATTTTAGCTGTAAAAGGGAGCACTAGTCTTTCTTGGGGATGAGTTCTCTAATTGATTATCTAACACAAAATGTTCAACCCTAAAATCTTATACTTACAAGCAGTACTTAATGGACTTGGCAGATTTCATTTATATATTTTGTACATAAACATATTTGATAATATATATAGAAGAAATTTCTGAGACAGTAAACCAGCTTGTGACACATGGGGATGGCTTGAAGGAGGAAAATAGAGGGAAAACTTGCAAACTTTTACTTATTTAAAAATTATAAAAAATGTTTTAGTATAATTTATCTTAATAAAGGTTGGTTTCTAAGTCTTAAAAGATTAGAAGATTAGTTTGTATGGTTTATCTTATTTTTTGTGTATATATGTATATGTGTTAATGTCTTTCAGAGTTTATAAAAGACAGTTGGATATCCCAGAGCTAGAATTATTTGTGATTGTGAACCAAATGATTTAGCTTATTGGATATGGAATATGATGATTTTCCATAGCATCATGTATTCTGAGACATCTTTATATATTCAAATTTTGTCACTAGATCCAAAATTCTAGCTTGAGTACCCCTCATATAACTGAACAATTCAGATACTATAATTTGTTTATAAATTAATCTTGTATAATCTTTTAGTAGCCTCCTTTTTCTTTTCTTGGCAAGCTTTTTACACTGAAATTTATTGTTGAAACTGTTTGCCTTGTATCTTTGAAAATCTTGTATTTTCCTTACATATGCAATTATCTGTCAGGACCTGAACAAGTTGACACTGGCAATGGGAGAATTAAGAGATGACAAGACACCTGCACAGAAATGCTGGCATCAGTTTGAGTGGGCCATGCAACAGCAGTAACACACAAGCCCAGCAATGTGGGAAGGGAGGCAGCAATTTCCCCATATTTGGCCTTTAGAGGAGAAGAGTCTTAGTTTACAGTTATTCTTACTTCAAAGGAGAAATCCATAGGTGCACTTGTTTTAGCTAAAAATCAATTATTAGTTAACATCTTTGCTCCATTCTTGGAAAGGCAATGCCATGTCCATGGGTTTGAAGCATTGGAGTCATTGATATGGCTGTGCTCATGTCAACAATATTCATTCACTAATTACTTTATCTGTTTCCCACAATCAGCCCCAGTTGCCAAAAGTAAAAGCAGTAAATCTCAGCCTGAAGAAACATTCCTTTCCCTTAAGAAAATCGCAAATAGAGTATTGAGATATGCTTTTTGTCTGACTTAAAGGGGAGGACTGCTATGCTCAGCTATTGAGTGGAGAATAGAAGGATGCTACTAAGTATCCTGTATTACATAAGGCACAACCCACCTATAAAAATATACACAACATGATGTATTCAGTGCATAAAGTCAATTCTGTGGAATTTGCAATTCTGCTATAGATTGTACTCTACCAATATATAGAAAGACTCTTTACCATACATTTTAACTTCTAAACATGTATTGTGTCTTGCTAACTTTCCAAATCATTCCATTATGTTCTCTAAATTTAATAATTCAACAACTTCTGAACCAAAATTTTTTGAGAGAGCTTTCTTTCCCCTTATGTCCACATACTTAAAACTTACATTTTCCCCATATATCATACCATATATTTCATGCGTATGCATTAAATTTCATCTCTGGTTACATTCTTTACTATGATGCTTGCTCTTCTTTGTCCTCATAAAACTTCTCTAGATGATGATTGTCAGTTTCATGGCTTCTGCATGTTTATTTGTGTTTTATATGCATGTGTGTGTATGTGTGTGTGTGTGTGTGTGTACTTCCACACATGCACATATGCACACCTATGTAGATGCACATAGCTAGAGAAAAATACAAATCTACTTTGATTGTTCTCATTTATTCCATGAAACTGAATCTTAATTATAACTAAGAAATACATTGTATCCTCATCCATTTATTCTTCTAAATATACATTTCATGGAAGAATTTTTCAAACTTCTATTATCATGTTGTCTTATTCACTGTTCTATTGCTGTGATGAAACATAATGACCAAGTCAACTTACAAAAGAAAGCATTTAATGGAAAGCTTGTTTGAAGTTTCAGATGCTGTTTCTATGACCTTTATGGTGGGGAGCATGACAATAGGCTGGCACACATGGCACTGGAGCAGTAGCTGAGAGCTTTCATCTGATCCAAAAGTTGGAGACAGAGAGAGACTAGTCTTGGCATGGCCTTTGGAAACTTAAAAGCCCACTTCCAGTGACAAACCTCCTCCAACAAAGCCTCATCTTTAATCCTTCTTAAAAAGTCTACACACTGAGAATCAGACTTTTATGTAAATGAGCCTATGGGATCCATTCTCATTCAAATTGTTATGTGTCACAGGTAGTTCAAATATTCAGGAAATGATCAAGATGGATAACAGGATTCCTGGAGTTTAGATAAAGACCCGTGTTTCTCAGAAACTTGTGAAAGCAGTTGCTTCCTGTTAAAAGGAGTCATTTACCTTACCTCTGGCAGAAGAGACACATGAATCTTCATTGACATCTATAGTGGATATTAGCATATCAAAGCCCAAACCTGATTTCCAGGACCCTTCAGTAGCACAAGTATCTACTATAAATTTCAAAGTTCACACTAGCATCTTATACCTACTCAGCTCCTCGTCTATCTTAAACTACCTCCAGATCATGGGCTTGTCTTCCCCAGGTCTTCCCCCAGGTCTTCATACCTCACTGCTTAACAAAAGCCTTTCTCTCTGTTCTCTCTCTCTCTCTCTCTCTCTCTCTCTCTCTCTCTCTCTCTCTGCCACTTCACTAAGCCTCTAAGCCTGGTCATGTCTGGTCATCTGTCATGTTTAGTCTTTTTTTTTCCCCTCTCTGCTCTGGATCCTTCAAGATGTCTCTGTTATCTATCTTATACATACAATAAAACGTTAACCATATTATGGAAAGGTCATGTTGGAATATTCTTACTGTGTTCCTTCACAAACACAAATCATTACATCTACCTATATTTAAAATCATATAATTACATAACTAGTATTTGATATATTTTTGAAAGCAACAGAATATCCACAAGTAAACTAATAGCATACTAAGAGGTAATTTTTTTTTTTGCTTTTGTTACTGTGTATAAAATATTCATCTTCATATGAAAGTCAAATTTCTCAATATGATCTATGTATTACTCTCATGACAATTCTATTAATACCCAGAAATTCATTATAGTCTCTCCTATACTCTAATATTCGTGTTCTTTGCTATGTTACATTAATATACATGTAGAATATTTGTGATCAGACCCATAAACCTAAGTTTCCTTAACCATTCTTCCTTTTTTAACCATCCTCTGTGTCCTCTTTTGTTTAATAAAAGGCTGCCAGACTTAAATATTGGACAGACTCTATTATTTCCCTTTATTATCTATCTCTCTAATATGTTCTATGTTATTCTACTTTCTATAGATAGCTTTCTTTCTTTGTTTCTTTGTTTCTTTGTTTGTTTATTTCTTTCTTTCTTTTTGTGTATTGGTACTGCATAGCTGATTCTGGTCAATGAATATCCTAATTTGATTTCTGTTGCTGTTAGAAACACCATGATCAAAGCATCTTGTATATGAGAAAAATGGTATTTCTTGGCTTAAAATTCCTCACGACAGCCCATTATTGAGAGAAGTCAGGGCAGGAACTCAGGCAGGAGCAAAGGCAGGAAATATGAAGGAAAGCTGCTTACTGGAATTCTCTGAGCATTGTACTCATCTACCTTTCTTATACCTCCTCCCCCCCCAAAAGAACCAATAAGTAGGACTACACAGTGTAATAGTTCCTCTCCTTCATCAATCATAAAAGTATCAAAAAGAAACCACAAAGGACTATCTGACAAAGGCAATTCTCAACTGAGATTTTGTTTTCCCAGAGATATTTTTATTTCACAAAGGTGCCAGAAAATTAACAGCACCATAGTTTTAAGCAACAACAAAATATCTTCCAAGATCTTTCTGTCAATACTTGTGTGCGAGTTTAAAAATGATACGTTCTAAGATGGTATGGTTTCTGGAAAGAGAAGAGTAGTTTTATGCACTTGTTTGTTGACTGTAATTTAACATAGATGTGGCCCTTGTATAAAGTCTCAAGAACGATTAGAACAATGGCAAAATACAGCCAAAACTCTTACAAAACTTTCACAGGCAAAACTTCCACCCAGTTGCTGACATTGTTCCTCTCTGAAACTACTTGTGATGCACTTCTGTCTTCTACATTACCTTAAGTACAACAGTCTTCCAGACTTCCGCTACAATGGCCCATAAGCTCCACTTAAAGCATTCAACTTTTTATTCAACTCCAAAGTTTCAATGACTTCCAACATTTCTCGAAAATGAATATAGTTGTTTCTTCACAGTAACAGATCACTCTCTATTACCAATGTCCTTATCAATTAGTTTTCTGTTGCTGTGATAAAGTATTATGACCAAGAGAGACCTATCAAAAGAAGAGTTTATTTGGTTTACAGTTTCAAAAGGATATATATCCATACTGGTGGGGAGATGTAGAAGGAGGAAGTTGGAGAAACAAACTGAGATCACAAGAAGGTTAGCATGAATGGGAAATAGAGATTATGAACTCTGAAAATCAATCACCAGTGATATATTTCCCTTAGCAATGTTGCACCTTTAATAAGATAGCCAGATACTGCCATCAACTGTAAATACAGTGTTCAAATATATGAGCCTAAAGTTAACAATTTTTATTTAAAATAAAAAAAAAACACATTGTAAACAAAGTGGATGTTTAAAGGGAAACAGTAAAATAAGAAGAAATAAGTTGGCTTAGAGGATTGTAGGCTAGAGTACAGAAGGAAATGAGGGACGAGATAACAAACAAAAAAAGATTTCAAAATAGTTAGCATGGAAATATTACAGTAGAAGCGCTCTCTCTCTCTCTCTCTCTCTCTTCCTCTCTCTCTCCCCCCTACACAAAGAAAGATACAGACAGACAGATAGCTATAGAACAGACAGACAGACAGACAGACAGATAGCAATAGAGATAGAATTAAAGGGAGAGATGAGTCTAAATGGAATTAGCCTACCAAAGGGCAAGAATATTCCTACTAGACATCATAGAGGGGAAAAACTTCCCAGTGATAAGAATGGAGCTTTTTGAAAGTTATTGGCCAATGAGATCATACAGACTTCAAACATAGGCTATTACTGGAGTTCTTAATTACCTCCTGAAACTAGATGATAAGCCTCTACTGTTGAAGACAGCACATATTGAGTCGTAAAACATAAAGAAAAAAAATCAAGCTGGTACTAGCTTGTAAGTTATATCTTTACCATATTGCTTTCATGTTGTTAAAAGTTTCTATGAGTGCTATAGAAGGAAATAAAAATCATCAATAGTTTTACCCTGGTGCATACTTGGGAGCTATAATAATCACTGGCCTGGAATTACAAACCCATTATTGAAATAATGACATTAATATCATGGGGTTAATAATATTCTGATTGAAGTTAGGGCCAGCACTACAAGAACTATACATATCATCTTTATTAGGGCCAAGAACCTATAGTTAGATTGCGCATAAGCACCAAGGGAGAATTTAGTGCCATTATTTTGCCTATGGACATTGTGGTAAACTGAGCTTCATGATTTCTTGTTACAACCATAGAATAGAGTATCTCTCAAACCTTATTAAAGAAGTGTCTATATGTAATAGATTGTGATTAACTCAGAGACATACCACTGGCTATGTTGCAGAGAATAAGAGACTGATTTTTTATATATATATTTTTTTTCTCCCAAACATGAGGGATCATTGCAAAACAAATGGCAGTAATTTGTAAGTGACAGCAATGATGAAAGATTATAAAAAAAATTAGTGTTTTTCAAATACAGAAGTGTACCAAATACAGAAGGGCAGCTTCAAGTCTGCATTCACTGTCGTTACGACAATATAAGACCTGTGAAAGCTCGAGCCAGAAAAAATCTTTGTGCAGAAAAGAAAGTTTGGTATGAAGTCAAGGATGTGTCCCCTGGTAGGTCAAATATGCTTCACTGGATGGCTGTACATCAAGGAGAATAAACTGTATATCATGGATTTAAGAAAAGAAAAGCGCAAAGTTTGATAGGTAGGAAAGAATGGCATCTATCTAGGAGGAATGTGGGAATGAAATGAGTATGATTAACAGTGTCCCAAACTCTCATACAACTCCTTTTTTCAAAAAGGAACCTAAATTGGAAGAATCATTCTGACAGTTTCATATATTTTAAATGACTTTCTAACAGAAAATTAAGTAGCTAGAAGATTTAATGAGTTAGATTTTATCAATCTTAAGACATCTGATTCTGATATAAATATCATTAGTTTCATTAAGTTGAAATCCTATCTCTGGTGACAAACCATGACTTACTTACACAATTGCTCCATTTATGTATTTGAAAGTCTGTCTGTTCATTTTTTTCTATTAATACTAATGGAAGAGCCCTACAAAGTTTACAGTTCAGAGTATTTAACAGAAAGCCAGTGCCAGAAATGGGGAATCTCCTTTTCAGTTTCTTGTCAAAAGTATTTATTGCCATAGCCTTTGCTTACCTTCCAGAAAAAGAAAAGTATACCCTATTGCTGAAGATGCCACATGATTCCAAAACTGAATTAGGAAGAATTGATCTGGTTCTATCCTGAAAACTTCTTTCCTGAAAGAAAATAAATGTGCGCTCTGAGGAAAGCTTTTCAAGTATCAATGTGAAGAAAATTTGATTCAGAAGCTCATCAGCCCTGCCTGCTTTAGTAATAAAGATGCATGGTACCCAGAGTTAAGACTGTATAAAACTAAGGTAACTTTTATTTGCCTGGTGCAATTTTTTTAATTGGGTATTTTCGTTACTTACATCTCAAATATTATCTCCTTTCCCGGTTCCCCTTCCCAAAACATTTATCTCATCCCCCCTCCCTCAGCTTCTATGAGTGGGTTTCTGCCTTCCCACCCTCAAATTCCCTTACACTCGGGCATCAAGCCTTCACAGGAACAATGGCCTATACTCCCATTGATGCTTAACAAGGCCATTCTCTGCTACATATGCAGCTGGAGTCATGGGTCCCTCCATGTGTACTCCTTGGTTGGTGGTTTAGTCCCTGGAAGCTTTGGAGAGTCTGGTTGGTTGATATTGTTGTTCTTCCTATGGGGTTGCAAACCCCTTCAGCTCCTTCAGTCCTTTCTCTAACTCCTCCATTGGGCACCGTGTGCTCAGCCCAATGGCTGGCTGGGAGCATCCACCTTTGTATTTCTCAGGCTCTGTCAGAACATCTCAGGAGACAGCTATATCAGGCTCCTTTCAGCAAGCACTACTTGGCATTTGTGTCTGTTTGGTGACTGTACTGAAATGGATTCCTAGGTAGGGTAGTCTCTGGATGGCCTTTCCTTCAGTCTCTGCCCTACACTTTGTCTTCGTATTTGAATTCATGAGTATTTTATTCCTCTTTCTAAGAAAGACCAAAAGTAACCACACTTTGGTCCTTTTTCTTGAGCTTCATATGATCTATGAATTTATCTTGGGTATTCAGAGCTTTTGGGCTAATGTCCACTTATCAGTGAGTACATACCATGTGTGTTCTTTTGTGATTGGGTTACCTCACTCAGCATGATATTTTCTAATTCCATCCATTTGCCTAAAAATTTCATGAATTCATTGTTTTTAATAACTGAGTAGTGCTTCACTGTGTAAAGGTACAACATTTTCTGTATCCATTCCTCTGTTGAAGGACATCTGGATTCTTTCGAGTGAGCATGTGTCCTTGTTATATGCTGGAGCATCTTTTGGGTATATGCCCAGGAGTGATTATAACTGGGTCCAATTTTCTGAGGAACAGCAAGACTAATTTCTGGAGTGGTTGTACCATCTTCCAATTCTTCCAACAATGTACCTCTTTCATGGTGCCCAGTGCTTTGATTGTATAAAACTAAGGTAAAGGCTACTTTTATTTGCCAGATGTAATTTTTATGTCATAGGCTTTCTGCTTCATAAGCTCACACTGTCTTGTTCTTTCTGAATTCTCGGGTTCAATTGTGCTGTTCTGACTCACACTCTTCTCCAATCTGATTCAATCTGACTTCTCTAAGATTCTCACTGAATTGCTTTATTTTGCCTCCCATTAACTTTGGTAATTTTTTCTAATCTTCTGGCTCCTTCATATTCTCTGGCTTGAACTGCCTCTACTAACTAGCATTGAACTATGTGAATTCACAAGGGAACTCAACTCCACTATACTCCCAACTGACTGACTCAACCCCACCACACTGATCTCTATTTACTGAAAAGAACTGAATGACTGAACTCCACCAGTGCTCTCTTAAATAGCCTCTCTTGCCTGTGCTACTCTCATTAGAGTTGTGTGTATCCTATTTTTGACTCATTCTGTCAAATCTTTCTCTAATATGTCAGTTTATGTATCCCTCAATTAGAAGTCACTTTTAAACACGGATGCTTCTATCAACAAATTAACCTTAAATTCATTGTTAAGGATTAAAAGTGAGAGGCGTGTCTGTATTCCAATCAGACCACACAGGCCTAAGTTCTTGGATGTTATCCCTTACCAGAGCAGTAGTGTTGGCTGGATTAAAATTTTTCTACAGACTATGTATCTGTGACTGGGTAAGTTGTTCTGCCTCCACTGTCTTTGGTTTATGTTCATCATAGAGTCCATAATACCTACTCCCTTCTTTAGCAGCAGTCTCACTGAACTTCATGACACATAATTCTCCATTTGTGTGAACACAATAATTATTGACATAGGCCCAAGATGAAACTAAATCACTTAAAATTATGATGCTGATTCACAGATACTAATGAGTTAGCATAAGGGTATAAGAATCATAAGTGTAGGGGGAGTTTCCCTAATTGTTGATTGGCTAAGTAAAGACGGCAGAAGTCAGTTGCTAGATGAAAGAAAAGGCAAGATTTCTGGGCTGAACAGAAAGAGAAGGAAAGAGAGGATTGGGAGTTTGACTAGGTGGTGGGCAGACAAGGAGCTGCAGATATGTAGGTTTCTCTGGGCACTGATGGTTCCTAGCTTTTGCAGTTGTACCTATAGAGGCTAAGGAGGATGGGGCAGGATATTCTTCACTCAGCCTTTGGGTTATCTGGACAGTTTTAAAATATAAAAGTCTCTAGTGCTTTCCTTTAACCAAGCTAAAGGGAGCTGGGTGAGACTGGGGCAGCCATCACAGCACCAAGAGGATCAACATGAGGAGACCAAGAAAGCTAGGAGGGGAGCTGAGTGATACCAGGGTGGTTGTTGCTCATCAGCAGAACAGCCACTAGGGTGGATGGCATGTGGAACACAGGCTGTAGCTCCACAGGTTCTCAGGAGTAGGTGACAGGATGGAAGTTTAGCCAACAGCAACATGATCTCAAAGATAAGTCATGAGTGGCCAGCAGGTAAGGGGATCAGGTAAGGGAAAGTGTGCTTGGTGAAATTACCTGCAACACATAAGGAAGATGTTCTTGGGGTTAAGGCCCTCCAATTATTGTCAAAAGAGAAAATATTGCAAAACCTGTTTTTCATATATCTGGTTTCCAAGAAAATAAAATTCCAAAGGAGATAAAATTCCAAAGAGTGAACTGCTATATATTTAGTGAGCAGATGCATATGATCAGAAAGATTTGCCAATGAGGAAAAGTGAGCCAAAGAAGGCTAATGGTATACTCAATCCAGAGAATCTGAATTCAGGCATTAAAAACTAATTTGTTTTATCAGAAAGATTGTGCTGCACATCTGAAACTCCTATTATTTTACAATGCTATTATGATGCATCTTATCAATTTTCAACACACACACACACACACACACACCTATATTCATTATTCTTCTAGGCTGAATAATGCTTAGGTTTACCTAAAACATTTTTGAAACAATTCAACAGCATTTGCAACCTCTTATTTAAAACATGTTGAAAACACATTCACACACACCCCAAAGTAACTTAGAAGCACTCTCAGGCTATAATGTAATCTCTTATCTTGTTTGTCATTTATTTATTTATTTATTTTCCTTATTTAGTCTTTGTCTGGAGTAATACATTTCTATCAACTAGAGTAGTGACCACTGACTCTGCTAGATCACCTACATCATGACATTCATTTTTATAAGGCTTAGCCACTTCCACTGAAACAAATCACCCTGGCAAACAGTATTACCTCTTCAGGTAATGTTAAGCTACCTTCCTACAGGTACTGCAAGCTGAAGTTTGTTTTTTTTTATAATCTTAAAACAACAAAGAGGAAAAATAAAGACAAATACAAAAGAAAGAAAATATTCAAGTTAAATTATAGCACATATACATAAAAGGACATTATTTCTGAAATACAATATACTGTACAAGTACCAAGCTTTCGATCTGAAACACTCATTTGTATAATGGCAAGGAGTACTAGCAAAATTATGACAAAAGCCAAATATTCTCACAGCTTTGTTTGAGGCAGTTTTGCTCAGGGCAATCTCTGTCAGTTCCTTTTTCATCAGAGGAAAATCAATGCCTGATCTCTTGCTTATATTGATAAGAACTATGTGTGTTGTGTGACTACTATCTCCAATATCCTAAAGTAAATTCTATTCCATTTTCTTTTAAGAGTATCCACATAAATCTTATTATTTCTTCCAAAAAAATATTTGATAAAATTCATTAGTAAATTCTAAAGGACCTGGGACTTGATATGCAATAAATGAATGGATAGATAGATAGATGATAGATAGATATACACACAGAGATACATACATAGATAGGTAAATAGATGATAGATAGATAGATAGATAGATAGATAGATAGATAGGTAGATGATAGACACAGAGATACATACATAGATAGGTAAATAGATGATAAATAGATAGATAGTAGCAAATAGATATGTTTCATGGATAAGGATGAGACTTTTTGAAAGGAGTACTGGGAGAAGTTGAGGAAGTAGAAAATGTATGAACAAAATACATTGTATGAAATATTGAAAAATGATTTTTAAGTAAAAGTAATATGATTTTATAACTAGATTTTTCGTTAATATTAATTTTTATCAGTGGGTGATCTTGCACCTATGCCTTACTTTTTGAAAAATTCCTCTTTTAGAACTTATTTTCTACAAACATAGTCTATGACATAATCTATACAGTAATGTTTTCACTTGGATTGGAATGCAGTTAAAAGAGAGAAGAATAAAAAGAAGAGAGGAACCTGAGCAGAGATTATGCATAAACTTAAATTTAGATGCATTCAACAAACTCATAGCATTTCATGAAAATAAATGCCTGTCATTTCTTTGAGATATACTTAGAAGAACCATATAGAACATGCATACTTTGTTATCCATCAGCATGAGGAAAAGGTCAACAACTGTAGCTTATTTCTTCATATTCCAGGTTTTGCTTCAATCCATATTTTCCCTGAAGAGAGAGGCTCTACTTTTCAGAACAGAAATGTTGAAGATCTCTGAAATTTACCTGAGTGATTTCAAGTGCCTCGTTCCCAGAATTGCCAGTGCTCTCACAAAATCATGACCAATGGTACTATTTGGACTCAGTCAACGAATCATGTTTGGAGCTGAGATCACAGAAAGAGAATGGGACTTCAGGACCGAAGGGTGGTACAGATGTGTATATTCCAAGAAACTGGGCAAGAGGCCAAGATACCCAGGGAGTAATTAAGTCTAGAATGGTGAAAGTTACATTGAGCAGTTCATCATGTAGCCCAGACTCCTGTGGACACTAAATCTGTTAGATTTCTTTTAAGAGTCCAGATGTCTCTATTACAGTAGCAATATATGGATGCACAATCTATGTTCAAACAAGAATTCCCTGGAAAGAACCTGTCAAAGATGAAAACAGATCAATTGTTTACTTGAGATTTAAACAAATATCTTTGATAGAGTTTTGTGTTTGTTTGTCTGTCCTTGAATGAGCAGAACTTTATACGTTGCATTAAGAAGAGTCTACTGGGTACTACATCCACACCATTTCTCTCCTGTAGGACTCAATATAGGCTCAGGACAATGGATATGTATGTTTTCGTTACTGTAGGATTGGGGGAAAAAAACACATCAAATGAGCTACACAATCTCTGAAGTCATGACCTTTCACCTCTGCTTAAAACAATGCTTCATAGTTGCCGAATACAGGATTCTAAAGTAAAATGCAAGGTATTTCAACTGCTATTTTTGTCCCTTATTCTTTGTTTTCCCCAAACTTCACATAAAAGTAGACCCAAAAACCCTTTCCTCGTTCCATAATCATTTACTTTTGCTTCAGTAATTATAACAGATTCCACTTATTCTTGAACAAGTTGAAGAAGACTGAAATGGAATGCTCCATTCTGGTAGTTGCATATCCTGGACTGGAGTGAGCCCTAGCCACTCACAAGGCCTCTGGGGATCAGAAAAATCAATGAATCCCCAAATTCAATGGATCGCTGGAAGATCTGACTGTCCTTAAACCTACCAGCACATCCCCCGTGTAAGAGCTCTGCTTTTGTTACATATCTCCCATGTGTCCACTTGCCTTTCAAAATTTTAGAATTTTGAAAAAAACAAAACAAAACAAAAACACATCCCTTCCCATTCCTTATTTATTTTGGCAATAGGTGAATATTACTTTTCCTTTTCTATAGAAGTTTTAAATTTCATTTAAAGATTATTAAAAACTGTCTAGAAATAAATTCTCATGTACATTTTCTCACTCCCCTATCTTTTGAAAACTATCTCACAAGTACTAAATAGTATACTTTATACACCTGCACCACTGAAGGCAAAGTCTAACTGATTCCTACAGAAGTCATTATGGTAAATTTAATTTTGCATCCATTTTTAAAACAGAGTACACAGCTGGGAACACTCTTAAGTGTATCATAACATGTACTGCATCTTTCTCCCAGTAGGCTCATGTCATCCCTAAGACTCATGGCTTCTGGCTGCCACAGAAAGCTATGAATACATAATATAAATGGATACTCAAGTGCCCCCAAATTAATTATTCTGTGAAACAATGTACTGTGCTCATCTCAAGATGAATTCTAAAGAAGTGAAAAAGGAGAAGGCATTACTGGCTTTTCCTTCCTCTATTAATACTACCTCAATATTTCAAGTGAGGACAAATGCATATGCTGATTGGTTCATTGGTTTATTATTGTACACACCTTGTCACACCTAGTCTGCTTTGAAAATTCTATGAATACTATGATAAGTGATTCGAGTATTTTCTATCTAATAAAAAATCATTCTTAGTCCTCAAATTAAAGAAAATATTCAACTTTTGTGATCTCTATCATTTTCAAAGCAGAAGCAGGCCATAGGCAGAATACTTTGTCCTAGAACCTAACAGTTAAGTTTGCTCATTTTACCAGATATCCAAATTTATGCTTCAGTTACTAATCATTAATTTCTGAAAATAATTTTGCTGGATACGGCATTTATGATCTCTTTCACCATTTCTAAAGTCTACAGGCAATGCTTGATTACATGATAAATATACTGTAAGGATACATGATTTGCTGATGAATGATATCCTGGATTCAAATAGTATGTAAATGCAAAGAGTGTTTTATTCTTCAGAAATCCAGCATGGTGGTGTCTCCCATTACCAAGATGGACATCCACATGAGCTTGCAGGCTCAACTTAAATCACTTTAGGGAAATTCCGGGGTAGGTAACCTTACCTTGCTCTATCTCTTAGGGACAATCTGGAACAATTACTGGGGTACAGTGGCTGGAATCTGTTGAGGAATTCCAGGGTAGGTGGCCTTATCTTGTTCTATCTCTTAAGGACATTCCAGAACTATTACTAGGATGTGAGGGCTAGACACTGTTCCTGACCCATTGTCCTTGATTCAGGCCAGGTGGTGGGGCAGTTTTTGTTGACTAGCTGCCTAAAGCCTGGGATTTTACGTCTAATCTGAATTGCCAATTTGAATCCTTTCATGGAGTCAGCCTGTCAGTACAACATGTAATCAGCCAGTGAAACAGCTACCAGATTAAATGAATTAATTGATTTGCCTTCAACATGACTTAATTAACATTTTAAGTAGCAGATAGTGGATCCTAAGCTGTTTCAATCTATTTTTCTGCACTTAACATGATTCGGGCAAACCAAAGGATATTTCAAACACAAAGCCATAATTCTCTTGACAAATATTGAATCATTGTTTAGATGAATGCCTTTGAGGGAGTTCTCATTTCCATATGTACAGAATATCAAATCAGAAAAACTTGTCCAGTTAAGTATGGAACTTTATTTTGTTTCGTGCTATTTGTATTTATGATAATGAATATGTTCAATATGTACACATCTGTTTACATATGTTAATAGGATGCATGTTTTCTATAACTGATAAAATTAATATCCATTACCATCTTAATTTTACAAAGAAATCAAAGTTAGGAGAAGACCAAGAAAGCTTAATTTGCACAATTATCTTTGTTCTTTTGTTTTAGCTGTTCTGTGTAGCATATCAGAGGGACTTTCTCTTCATTAATTGGATCTATGTATTAAGCATGAATTGAACATGTGACATAATTTTTCCCTATTCCTTGTTTGGCTTGTACTCTTAATATTTTCAGGCTAAAAAGTTGCCATCCTTTTATTTTTGTATGGGAATTTATATCTTCAACTTATTTTCACCAAACAATAATACAATATCCTCATAGTCCCCACATTTATTTAAATTCATATAAATCACTCAAGGGACTTTTTAGTAACATAATACCTATAACTGTGAAGCTATTCTACATTTCTGAAAATTATTGTTTTCTGTGTACTTTAAATTAGTCAATCTTAACAATCATGTCTCATTGCTTCCCACTTATATTTTTATGATAATAGTAATGTTAAAGAATCTTGCATAATTGATGAATTATTTCTGAGTCTGGTTTAGAAGATAATTTCTATTTGCGCAATTTACCCCCTATGAAATGATTGTTTTGCTGGTAATGAGCTAGTTTAGTTCTTATAATTCTAGATATTAATTGCTAGATAATTTACAAATATATTCTACCGTTTTCTGGGCTGTTTACTCTATTGTGTTTCTCTTGCTATGCCAATGCCTTTTCGTTTGCTATAATCTCAGTTGCTCATGTATTCTTTTGTTCTCTGTCTTTTGGGTTTTTGTTTTTGTTTTTTCCTTTCATTGGAAGCCGTTTTTACCTCACATAATACGTTTTTATCGTGGCTTACCCGTCCTCTCCTCTCTCCCTAACGTTCAGATACATTTTTTTTTCAGTCTCTCACTAGAAATAAAAGAAGCTTCTAAGGAATAATGATAAAATTAATTAAAACAAAATAAAGTAAAAACTAACATCAGAATAGGACAAAACAAAAAACAAGAAAAATACCAAATGAACTGGCACCAAAAAACGGGCAAAAACAGGAAAACCGAGTTGTTCACACATTCAAGAATCTCATAAAACACTAATCTAGAAATTATCAAATGTACTCAAAGGACTTATAAGGTAAAAAATTTTATCATACGTAGGAGGTTGTTCTAATGCTCTGATCAGGAGTGACTGAAGGCCCTGTTCTATAGCAGCCCAATTGGTTCTTGATCGATCAATAAAAATGGTGGTGGCCAATGGCTGGGAGGAAGAGGCGGGACTTCCAGTTTCCCAGTGGCAGGTGAGCAGAAGCAGGAAAAAAAAGAGAATTCTCCAGGCTTCAAAGGGAGAAAGAGCCACCAGCCATGTGAGATCTTGGGTTGTATGGCTGCTTCCCCAACTGGGCCTGGGGTAGCAGGTAGAAAATTAGAAATGCAACTAAGCTGAGGGAAGATTTAGAGGTGTTGATCTGGGAGTGAAGAGATGGGCACACAAGCAAAGAGAGGCTTAGAAGAGCCTGGCCATTGGGTAAAAAGCATATCAAATATTAATTAATACATATGTGTTTCATCCACGGATCAGGAGCAGGGGCTGGTAACACAGTCTGCTTGCCCCCTGCCTGGAGCATTAAATGGGGTAGTAGAAGCTACATGCTACAATCACACACACACTCGCACGCACGCACTCACAAAGCATCTATTCTATTATGTTTTTATATTAGCCTTCAAATTTGCTTTAATTTCAGCAGCCTCTTCATATTCCCTTCCTATTTCCTCTCTTCCGTTCCCTTTCCCACTTGATCATCTAGTTTTACTCCTTCCCCCATCAGTCTATTACTGTCTATTTTATTTCCCTTTCCTGGAAAGAACTGTTTCCTTTCCTCCTAGTACCGAATGCTATACCTATCCACTGTAGTTCAATGGATGGCCTGGAGCTTAGTTATCACTGCCTTAACATCTAATCTTCATGTAACAGAGTGCATACCATATTTGTCTTTCTGGATCTCAGTTACGTCGTTCTGGATTATGTTTTCTTAGTTCTATCTGTTTAACTGTTTATTTTATTATCATTTATTCTTAACAGCAGAGTAATATTCCATTCATTAGATGTATTTTTTCTTGTACAAAGATAAGTATTTTCTTCTTTAAGGTTAGAAAAACTTATTCTATGATTTTGTTTTGAAAATATGTTCTGTGCATTTGACTGAGTCTCCTTGCCTTCCTGTTATTGTTGAATTTGGACTTTCCGTACTGCTCCATACTTCCTGGATGTTCTGAACCAAGATTGTCTTAGATTTTTAACATTTCCTTTGACTAGGGTATTTATTTCTTCTATTGTGACTTTAATGCCTGAGCTTCTTTCTTATAGCTCTTATATTCTGTTGGTGAGGCTTGCTTCTGAATTTCCTATTGAAGTTCCTAAATTTGTCATTTCTAGATTTCTCTAGGTTTAGGTTTTCGTTACTGATTCTGTTTCTACTCTTGGGTCTTAAACTGTTTTATTCATTTCTTTCTAGAGTACTTTGTGTTCCCTGGAATTTCTTTAAGCAATTTGTCCATTTCCTCTTTAAGAATCTCTATAATCTTCCAGAATTCAATTTTATGCCTTTGTTTTATACTTCAGCTATGCTTCCGTTCTCAGGTCGTGCTTTGTAGACCTCCTAGACTCTAGTGAAGACACATTTTTCTGCCTGATATTGACTTTGTTTTTATGTTGGCATCTAGGCATCTGGGTTGGAGAAGATTCCAATTGTACATTCTGTTATCTGATCTTTCCTCTGTTGGGTGACAATCTTATTCCATATTTTCTGTTGTCCTTGCTTTTTTCTTAAGAAGGTCATGTGTCTGTGTGTTGAGCAGTAGGTAATTATCTGGGATACTGCTACATATAGTCAATGATGGCTCTGTATAACATGTTTTTAAAGGTATTGGAAGTGCACACTCAGGAATAAGTACAAGATAAGGAGGGCGGCTTGCGGAGGGTTATCCACAGGAGAGAGGATAGAGTTGAGTTCCTCGAGAATCTACTTACTCATCTAGGAATGATCGCAGAGAGTAGGTAGTCTGCTACAGAGCTGGGAATGACTCTGGGAGACCAAATATGGAGGAGAGGAGGTGGAGTAAATACCTGAAGCTTGACCATCTGCTTTGCTGGCTTTCTTATTTCTCTGGCAGGTTTGGGTGGGGAGTTGGGAGTAGGGAGGGTCTCAGGGAATGTCTGCTAGACTTGGGTAGTGGGAAGACAGAATGAGTTAGGAGAAAGACTGAAGGAGATCTGTGTGATCCACTTGAGATGGTTGCAGGGGATGGGGGGACGCTGCAGCAGATTATAGGCTACAGAATTAAGGGTAAGACTGAGGATCAAATTTAAAGGATGAGCGATAAAAAAATTAGGACCCTCAGGTAGGCTACCTTCTTCCCTGGACCAGTGAGTTCCCAAGGAATCAATGCTGAAGTTGAAGATGTTGTGCCCAGTTTTATGAACCCCAAAAGACCACCAAAGAGCCATTTCTGATTCAATGGCACTAAGATCTTTATTCAAACTCGAGCTTGGGCTACACTATAGTTACACAACAGGAAAGGAAGGTGAAACCCAGTTTCAAGCAAACATTTATAGAAGAAAGCAAGCAAGGTAAGGGCTTTCCAGTTTGGCACACATCTGATTTATGGGCTATTATGGAATTTGTTGCCCTTTAAAATGAATGGCTGATGCTGAAGGCCAAACCATAAATTTAACTTCTGCTTTCCTCCTGATTGGTGGTCGTTAGGGGGTGACCAGGAAGCTAGTGCTAGGTGCAGTCTTGTTGGTTACCTCGAGTTCAGGATCTCCATCGAGTTGGTCAGGTCTTTCAAAGACCAGATTAAACACTGAGTTAGAAGACAGAAGTTTAGAGCAAAAGATTTGCTATCTGTGTGAACCACTAGAGATCGGGACAGCAAGTAATAAAAAGCCTCAGCTGGTGGTTTGCTACAAAGCCCAGCACTGAACTGGGGCAATGGATTTGGAAGAGAAGAGGAAGAGGTAAAGATCTGCAATTCTTCTATGGCCAGACTGTTGCATTTGAATTCTTGTTAAAACATTTTTATTTATTATTATTTTATGCTTAGATCACTGTCCTAGAATCTGGTTAACCAGAATTATTTAAAAAACAACGATAATCATTCCACAGTGCAAGTTCTTCATGTCTTTGTAGAAAATTGATTGAGTTTAAATACAGTTATTTTGAGATTCTTCATCGAAATCTGTCAGTTTTTATGCAAACATTAAACACTTGTTTTACTAGTTTCTTAATTTTTCTTGAACTTGCATAATTAAATTCTTTTACTTTTTTATTGAATTATTGTAGCTCTGCATGGTCTTTTCTGGTATATGAGTCTTAGTGATGCTTCTGTACGTATGTGAATTTCTTCATTGTTTGTTTAGAGATTGTATTGAGTCTGTAATAAATTTAAGAGGTATTTATATTTAACAATATGTATTTTTCAAATGCATAAGAATTTGATATTCTAACACAGCATATCTTACTCAATATTTTATACTATATGAAGTTTTTATTGTTGTAGACATGTTGTTCATTTTTTTAACTTCCTTTCACAATCCAGTGCCAGGTCTCTGCACTCCTTGGGGCCTCAAGTCTCTCAAGAGTTAGGCTCATCTTCTCTCACTGAGACCAGACCAGGCAGTCCTCTGCAGTATATGTGTTGAGGGCCTCAAACCAACTAGTGTATGCTGCCTGGTTGATAGCTCAGTGTCTGAGAGATTTGTATCTTTGAGGATTTTGATTGTAGCTACAATAAATAAGACTCATTTATAGACTTTTTTTTCTAATAATACAGAAATGCACCTGACCTCTGTAAGTTGATTTTATCATCTGCCACTTTACTGATTCTTAAAGAACTTTTAATATTTTTTTGTGAACTGTTATGTTTTCTAAGAACAAAGATAATTTAACTTCTTTTTTATATTCTAAAAATATTTTATTTGGATTTCTTTAATTAATTATTTTATTTATTTGCATTTCAGGCATTACCTCCCACTCCAATTCCTTTCCCACAATTCATCCCATTCTACCCCTGCTTTGCCTCTGACAGGGTATTGCCAATTTCCCCCGACCCCAGGCATCCTGCTTCCCTAGATTCTCATGTCTCTTTAGGACATAGAACATCATCTCTAACTGAGGACAGACAAATCAGTCCGCTACTACATATAGGCTGGGGACCTTAGACCAGAACCATCTATGCTCTTTGGATGGTGGCTTAATGTTTGAGAGCTACCAGGGGTCTGGGTTAGTTGAGACAGTTGGTCTTCCTATGTGTTTGCCATCCGTTTCGGTCCTTCAGTCCTTCCCCTAACTCTTCCATAGTGGTCCCTGGCAGTCTAGTGGTGGCTGTATATATCTGCATCTGGCTCAATTAGCTGCTGGTTGAGCATCTCAGAAGAGAGTCCACTGTCTGTAAGCACAATATAGCATCAATAGTAGTGTCAGGCTTTGGTGCTCACCCATGACATACATCCTAATTTGAGCCAGTCACTGGACAGCCTTTCCTTCAATCTCTGCTCCATTTTTGACCCCACATTTTCTTTAGACAGGAACAATTCAGGGTCAGAAATTTTAAAAGTGGATTGGTAAACCTGTTTCTCCAAATGGGGCTCTGCCTATCTACTGTAGGGGATCTCTTCAAGTTTCCTTTCCCCTCTGTTGGGAACTTCAGCTATGGTCATTGTTGGCATCAGGACCTCTGACACCAGTGACATCACACCTAGGTGACAGTGTGACCCACACACCTGTTGCCAAAGCAACAACCACCACATTCCCAGAATCCACTTGGGTAATCTCCCACAGTTACCTGTGGCAAAGTCACTATCCTTATATAAAAGGAAGACCCCTCTGATCTCTCACACTCTTTCCCCCTCTCTTTTCACCATCATTCTGGCCCCCTCTCTCTCAACAAACCTCATGTGGAACTGTTTGGCGTGGTGTGGTCTTTCTGGAGGCACGCAACCACCACAATATCAATGCCAGCCGCCACTGCTCCTGGAGGACCAATGCCACATGGACTGCTACCACAATCCATCATCACCCACAGCCACTGCTACACCATGGAAACTCAATCTGCTGGCACCCGCCATCATCCAGAGCGTGGATTTCCACTGCTGCCACAGACCATGGCTGCCACTGCTGCTGCGAGACTCACAGACTTCTACCATGTGAGCTGTGCTACTGTGGCCTACCACGTGGAGCTAGCCTCTGGCCACACTGACCACAGCGTTCCACACTTCCTGCTATCTGACTGCATAAGTCTGCAAACACAATCAGCATATTGACTGGTAAGGAAGGGTCCCTGCATGCCCAGACATTAGACACATGGTCTTTTTCTAAAAGCAACCTGGAAAAAGGACATGGGATGTTTTACAAGAGTAGATGCTTGAGAGAACACATGACATTCCAAAGGGTATAAATATAACCCAACAGACAGCGGACAATGCTGTCTGGTATGATGCTGTACAATATTGGTTTGCCTTATCATTCTGGTGTTCAACGTCTTTTTCACTAGCTTCAGTGTGAAATATACCATAACTACACCACATAACTACTTCATCAAATTGGGAAAGAGAACACTATTTAAGAGTCCTAGGCATATTATTTCAGATTTTGTTCAGTCTGGTTTTGAAACAGAGATTTACAGGAATTAACCTTAATTCTTCAGTATACCAGTGATTGTCAACAAGTCTAAAAGCTTCAAAATTATTTTTAAAAATTACTCCAAGTTTGTATTGTTAAAGGTTGCTAACTTTCTTCAGGGTGCTCTGTTCTTTCCTCTCGTTACATATAAAAGATTTATTTAAGATGATGCATAAGTTGTTGATTCATGTACAAAACCTTAAATATTACTCGAAACAAAAATGACTTTTAGTGTACTTATTGTTTCCATTTTTATTTCTTGTTTAGTATTTTGTATAAAATAATGTTTTGTGTGAGAAAAGGGTATAAGTAACTAATTTTACAATTTCTATAGGCTTTATGTTCAACTTATTAACATGCCTTGTTATTTTCAATGATTGTTGACTCCAACATTCTCCCCTTCTTCGAAGTAATTCTAATTCTACAACTTGTCTCTCAGATTATCCTGATTTTTATATATGTATATACATTAAGGTAAAACAAAATATATATTAAGAAATCTGACTGGGTCTTGTATTGAAAAAATGCAGAGAATGAATTTCACGAACTGATTCTGCCTCTTCTTGATAACATAAGTTTTATGTCTTTTAATTATTTTTATTGATTTTAAAATTAGCATAATTATATCATTTTATCCTTTATTTTTAAATTGTTATTTAGTTTAAATATTAAATGTCTCTCCTAAATCTCATCTGAACATTTGTACTCAGATTGCAGAACTCTTAGGGGAGCTTGTGGACATGCTTTGTTGCACATTACTTTTCTCATCACTGTGACAAAAATATCTGATAAAAGGGTTTATTTCAACTCTTGGTTTCAGACATGGGACATTCTACCATGGCAAACAAGGCTTGGTAACAGGAGAGTGAGGCAGCTGCTTGGTCACTAGAAAGCTTCAGTCATAAAGCAGAGAAAGAACATGTCATCCTTTGCTTTCAATGTGGAAAACGAGCCATACCATACAACTATCACATTCACTATGAGTCACCCTCCTCAGTTCAACCTCCAGAATACTCATTGTCTTATTTGTGGGTTTGTTGTTGTTGTTGTTCTTGTTGTTATGATAAAACCAGGCAACTTTATGACTAAATGGTTGATTTTTAGCTTACAAATCTCGGACATAGCTTATCATTGTAAGAAATAAGGGTAGAGCTTAACTAAGGTAGGAACCAGGAAGAAGGAACTAAAGCAAAAGTCATGGGAAAACACTGCTTACTTGCTTGCTTGCTCATTGTGGGTTTGCTCAGCCTTCCTTCTGATTGCAACCAGGACCACCTCACTATGAGTAGCATCACCACCTTCCATATCAATAATAAGTCAATACAATACCCTACAGATTTGCCTACAAATTAATCTAATAGAAGAATTCTCTTAATTAAGATTCTCCCAGTTATATATAAGTATACATCAAAATGACAAAAAGCAACCACAACCCTCCCTTAGAGGTTCATGTAAAAGTTGATATCCTAGCAGATATTAAATCTCACTATGTTGAAAGTCCTGTTCAGCTTTGCTTAGACAGCCTTGCTGGTGAGATATTATGGTTGTTGCGTCTAACATTATTAGGAAATATAATCTCATAGCAAAATACCCAATATGCTGACTACTATTTATGTAATTTTAATTATCTGTATAGTCCATTTCCTGTTGGGAAGAAAAGTGAACTAATGAAAGTGCCAGGCATCATTGCATTTCAGTTACCATAAGGAAATACTGAGTGCTAATAAGAGAGCTCAGTAGGTAAAAGTATTGTCTAGACTGATGATCTGAGTCCAATTCCTGAACCTATGTAGGAGAAATGGAGTCCCACAAGAAGATCTACACATTCATTGTGGCACATATGTACATACACAAGTATACACACACACACACACACACACACACACACACTAAAACCAAGAGAATATTATTTTTAAAATAAATGTGAATAAGAACAGAATTTCTCTAAGTACATATTATCTAACAGTCATAATTTAGAATTAAAGGGGCTATGAGTAGAGGAAAATCTTTCCAGACCTCTCTGGATTTCTTATTCCTTTCATTACATTCTTGAAATTTTGTAATAATTAATGTATTTTATAATTTAGAATATTATATTAGGAGAAATAGACTAATATGGAGTCTACATGAAATTTATGGTTTTCTAAAAATATAGTACTTTTGCCTACAGTTTGTATTTCTGTGAGAAGACAAATTTGACAATAAAATGACATGTTTATTCTTACTCATCCTTGCTCTGATTGTATATTTTCCATGAATATTTCATTTGAAGAGAGGTAATTGGCAGGCATAACTTTAGAGCCCATTCTTTATTTAATAAATAACATCAAATATATTATAACATATTCAAACAGCTCCAGTAATCCCACTCATATACTTATACAAAAAGGAAATGAAATTAGTATGTTGAGGAGCTAACTAAATCTCCATATTTACAATAGCACTATTCAGTCACCATATTATGAGATTTCTTTAAGTGCCCACAATAGATGAGTGGATAAAGAAAATGTAGTACATATATCCAATGATATATCACTCAGCTTCAAGAATGAAATCATATTATTTGTAACAACATAGCTGTAACTAGATATTATTATTTTAAGTGAAATAAGCTAGATTGAGAATTTCAAATGATGTTGTTATGAAATCTGAAACTACTGCTCTAAAAGTAGTTGAGATTAGACCACTGCTTACTTGATGTTAGATGCAAAATCACAGAGGTCTGATGCTTTGTATATGCTTGACCCAGGGAATGGCACTATTAGGAGGTGTGGCCTTGTTCGATTAGGTGTGTCACTATGGGTATGGGCTTTGAAACCTTCACCATAACTGCCTGGAAATCAGTATTCAACTAGCAGCCTTCAGAGGAAGATGTGGAACTCTCAGCTCTGCCTGTACTGTGCCTGCCTAGATGATGCCATGTTCCCACCTTGATAATGAACTGAACCTCTGAACCTGTAAGTCAGCCCCAATTAATTGTTGTCCATTATAAAACTTGCATTGTCATGGTGTCTGTTCACAGCAGTAAAATCTTAACTAAGAAGTTGGAACCAGGGACTGGGGTATTGCTGTGATAGGCCTGACAATGCTTTTGTTTGGAAGAATGTGGATTTTGGGACTTTGGATTTGGAAAGCAATAGAATGCTTTAAATGGAACTTAATGGGCTATCCTAGGAGGACTATGAAAAGCATTGTTCCTATGAGTGATTTGAAATATGCAGACCTGGTCCAAGAGGTTTCAGAAAAGAAGAATTTCAGTCTGTGGCCTAGAGATTCTTTCTGTGGTATTTGGTGAAGAATGTGGCTACTTTTTGCTTTTATCTGAAGAGTCTGCCTGAGGCTAAGGTAAAGAGACTCAGATTAATTGCATTGACAAAGAAAGAATCAAAAAAGCCCAACAGAGACTTTATTCTCTTTTAAATCCCTTGAAGAACATTTTGAACAAATGTAGCACGCTTAGAAAGGAAAATTATAAAATCTATGGTATGAGTTTTAAAGAGGCACCAGCAAGAGAAATGGAGCTGAGTCCTGTGTTCTAGGAGACAACCAATTAAGGGAGTGGGATTTGGGGCAAGATCTTACCCAGCTAAATTTAGATCCAGGCATAGTAGTAAACAACTTTAATTCAGCCTTCATGAAATAGAGCCATGCAGATCTCTGAGTTCAGGTCAATCTACATAGCAAGTTTTAAAAAGCCAAACTTAGGCAGAGAGGGAATCAGAAAACAGAAAGCTGGTAATAGAATAAGGGGGGCCATGTTCCAGCCCCCAAAAGCAGCATAACCCCAAAGTATTTGCCATGCGCCTCTTGCTTTAGAGTGAAAAATAGAAGGGACTACTGGGATAATTGATGCTGGTGAGCTGAAGTTAAGAAATTAGCAGTGATTAAGAAGAGACAGCATCACTGAGGTAAAATCTTCTGGGAAGTGTTTTTTGAGGGTGCAAAGAAACAGTGTTTCAGAGACAGCCAAGGTGTTACCTCATGTTGCAGCTGTACATGGTAATGTGTAAGAGTCACCCAGAAGCTACTGGTTTTGAAGGTATGAAGGAGTCATGAAGAGAAGCTGAGGCTTGGCACTGTGAGAGGCCATGGAAAACCAATGGTGAAGGTGCAGCCTCAGTTTCAGTTGATGACCCAGGACTGAAGGGGTCATGTAAAGGACTAGAGGCTTGGAACCATGAAGAGAGCCTATAACAGGCTATTAGTAAAGCAAAGTTGAAGGAGAAGACCCCAGAATATTGGAGATGCCAGTACCATGAGGTGATTACCAAGGACAGCAGTGGCAGTGGAGTTTATCAACCTGAGCTTAGAGTACTACAGAGGGCAGAAATGGAGAAGATATGCCAGCCCTTTGAAGGAGCCCAGAAGATCATTTGTGGATCCCAGACATTGAAACAAGAAGCTGTAATGTTGAAGATGCCTTGGAGACTCCAAGATTTTTGAGATGCCAAAGCCGTGGGATATCTGCTGAGAAATGCTGCTAACAGGGAGGGGAAGAAGCCCGGGAAAAGAAGTTTGCTTTAGTCAACAAAAATGAAAAGGGAACTGGAAATAGGAAGACTGATTTGACATCAGACATGGAGATTTAGAGTTCAGAGTTTGTCCAGCTGGGTTCCTATCTTGATTTGGGGATTATAGTTAAGTGTCTGGATGAATGTCAGAAGAGACTTTGAATTTTGGACTTTTAACATTGTTGAAATTGCTGTAGGCTAAGTTGGACTAAGTGTATTTTGCATTATGTTATATTTAGGTATGGTTCCCATTAGTGCATATGTTTGAACAAGCCTATGGGGGCCAGGGAGTGGAATGTGATGGTCTGTATAGGCTCAGCCCAGGGAGTTGCACTATTAGAAGGTATGGCCCTGTTGGAGTAGGTGTGGCCTTGTTGGAGTAGGTGTGTCACTATGGGCATGGGCTTTAAGACCCTTACCTTAGCTGCTTGGAAATCAATATTCAGATGGCAGCCTTTAGATGAAGATGTAGAACACTCAGCTCTACCTGTACCATGCCTGCCTAGATGATGCCATGCTCCCACCTTGATGACAATGGACTGAACCTCTGAACCTGTAAGCCAGCCCCAATTAAATTTTGTTCTTATAAGAGTTGCCTTGGTCATGGTGTATGTTCACAGCAATAAAATCCTAACTAAGACAAGGATGATGATGCTATCTTGGTCAAAGGTCAAATTTGCAGCAAGAAAAAATAAGATCACAAGGTCTACTGTGGAAACATGATTATAATTAAAACTCATTGTATTTTTGTGAAAAAGAAAGGTACTGTGGAAGGTTGGATGGTGGATTGATGGATGACTGTGTTATTTTCAGTGGAGAAATGTTACCTGTATGAGATTAATCATTCATCACTTAGCTACATTTAATCATTTTTTTAATAAATAAATAAATAAATAAATAAATAACAGTATGTATATGAGTACACTATCACTGTCTTTGGACATCAGAAGAGGATCCCATTCTAGATGGCTGTGAGCCACCATGTGGTTGCTGAAAATTGAACTCAGGACATCTGGAAGAGTAGGCAATGCTCTCAACCACTGAGCCATCTCTGTAGCATGCCATATATAATCTTTTCTTTGTGTTTTTCTTTAAAAGAGTGTTTTGCAGATAACTACATACAGTATTTCTTTCATTTTAATCATTAAATGTAATGCAAAACTTTAGTACTACTTTGAACACACTAGAAATATATCTTTATTGACATAATGAATATGAGAAGCCACCACATATTTAATTAAAATAATGAGCATAGGTGGATTAAAAAGTAAGCAATGGTATAGGAAAAGAAATACTTTTATTTGCCATCGTCAGTTACGGATATTCCATTAGTTTACCCAGACACGCTTTTTGGAAAGATGAAAGGGAGCCATAAATTAAATCTCAAATGAAACATTTTATATATTCTAAGGAAATTGACTCAGTACCTCTTCCAGTTCAGTTTTTCTCAGTTTATATAAAAAATTTAGATTTTTATCAACTTATTTCACAGCAACTGGGAAAAGCTTATGAAATAATACTTTTTCAATTGAATAATTGCAACTAATATATCTATTACAATGAAAATTCCTACAGTGCAGAAAGCATGTGTTCTATTTAGTTTATGTTATACTTAATGCAAGTTTATGCATAAAATATTAATGATTATGAAAAAATATCATTAATAATAGCAAGCTATATTGTCACATACAGCAGAATATTACATTCTGAGGTTGTTTTCAACCATACAGTTATGGGGTTGTAACTGAAACAACTTGACTGTCATATATTTCAGTTTACAAAGAAAATGATTATATCTCTCTTCTCTGCCATGATTGGAAGAGGAAGTCGTGCTTTGCCCTTTGCTACAACTTGACAACAATCTGATGAGACTATTAAAAAAGGTTCTTTTTCAAAAGAAATATAAGCTATTAAATGTAAGCACAAGCTCTTCTAAATCCTAAACGCTGTTGTTCAGTTAGAACTATGACTGGAGCTAGCAAGGAGGTGCCAAGCACAAGCAAACCCAGCTGTTTTCCCTGAGGCAGATGCTACAGAGTGGTTCACTATTTACAAAAGTAAATATCTCTGTTACAGGGAGAAATTCACCTGTGGCCCAGAAAGCATTTTACTTCATTTGAAAGATAGAGTGAATGGGGAAATGGAAATAGGGTCTTTTCAAATTCAGATCATGCCAGCAAACAGATGGGAAAGACTAGGAGAAATCTGGTGAGGACAGCATCTACCCATGCTATCACCACTTGATGTCTGATTCAACTAGATAATTTCAGATCCATAGTTCTGAATTGCCTCAATTAGGGTTAGATAAGTCACTATAATATTAAAGAGACTTAATATAAAGAAATATCTGAAAATAGTTCAGGTGTTTCCCTTTGTGTAATGTGTAGCATATTATGACATGAAAAGAGAAAATTTCCCCATACCCTAGATTATACATTTGAAAAACGATAACTAGTTTACTGTAAAATAACATCAAAATTTAAACTATAGAGCCACATACCCATGCAAACTCCAGAAGAGTAACAAGCATTTGTGCCAAAAACCACAGTGCTAAGAAAAAAAATATTCTGAACATGATTTGCTACAACTTAATGAAATTTCATGATGCCCGCCACAATTTGTCACCAGGTGGCACTGTTTTAAATTACTCTTCCATTAGCCTTCTCATTTGATGACACTGAAAACCTTACAGGTTTCAGTTGATATAGTACAGGGAATGCACAAGGAAAGAAAGTATTCACATTCCATCTGCAGTCAAAAAGCATAGAACAGACAAGAAGCAGGAAAATGCTACAAAACTTCATGACTCAGTGACCAACTTTCAATGTGAAAGGTTTTCTTCTGCTACAAGTTTGACAGTCGCCTCAAGGAGCCTCATGATTTGAGGATCAAGTGTTCAAACAATGAGCTTAAGGGGGACATTTCACATTCAAACCTTAAAAGATGTTCATAAGCACATGACATAAAATTTACTCACAAGAATTTAGAACAAATGAAGACAGCTGTTTACACTGCATTCTTCATACAAATCGGAAACCTCTGAGGAGGTCTGTTCACCTTCAGGAAATTTCTACTTCCCAATAGATAGCCCCTGAAGACTAGACAGGCCAGGGCAGCTTGAACAGTGTGGGCTAGCTTTACCATGGAGTGCTACTGCCAATTGCTTTTAAGTGATTTTAAAATGAGAAACAATTTAACCCTGAAAAGGTTACAGAGTAATGACCCATACTAGCCAATTTAATTTCTTATCTGATAGAAGGAAGTTGTTGAGTACACCAACAAACTACGTGTTGTAGATACAAAAGTTAAACAGCATTTTTGTTCTAATTCACAATCTAGACTTGCTAAAAAAAAACGAAAAAGAAAGAACAAAAACAAAATGCTGATTGCTTGCATCTTCTCTGAGTCAGTCTTTGGAGACTGGAGTTATCATTTACACAGTGGATGTGAGGATCTACCCAGGTTATTTCACTAGAGCATGTCCACTTTTTAGTTTTGACTCTGATCAATGTTTTTTCTTCTTCGTATTTAATTTTTAATAATGTCATTTTTTCATAGCCTGTCTTTCCATTGAGGAGTAATTACTTACCAAGACAGAAGTGCTGTCAGAATTAAGTAGTGAACACAGAAAAATAAGGTAGAGTATTGCATAGTTATCTTTAATATTAGAAAAACAAATAAATGCAGAATTCAAAATATTATTTTAAGAAGAAAGCAATACCACAAGATCAGTAATACATTTGTAATTTCTTTCATAAATAATGACAGTAGAGATAGTAATATACTTTAGTAATTTCTACATTTTCTAATATAGAATATTTTTGCCATTTTAAATGATTAGGATCTTTTTATCTACTGTACATATGTTGCTCCGTACATGAAATATAAATATATTTCTCAAGCAATGACTTTCCTGTGTATTTAGTCTTCATAAGAGTATCAAAATTTAAAGTGAATTTTATATATCTAAATTAATTTATATGTAAATATATATACACAGAAATTACATGTAAGAATTTAATATTTTCCTTATTGTACTGAAGAAGTGAACTTTTGAGTATTTCATGTTAACAAAGATTAACTGGCACAAATTCTAAATTTCTATAAATCACTGACACATCCATAAGGAGCTAATATTTATGTATTCTAACAGGAAAACAATGTTCATAAATTTATGTTCATCTATATAGAGAAAAAACACACACATTCCAAAATGATTTTTCAAATATAATAAATTCATGTGCTAAAATTAAACAAAAGTCAAATCATGAAATATACACAGTTTAAAATTTGTAGAAATATATTTAAAACATACTGACAATTGAAAATAATAATTGATTTCATTGTTGAATATATGAAAATCAAGTAAAATAGTATAGTGGTCACACGGTCCCTCCATCTTGGATGTACACTGAGGTAAATCTGTTCAACAGAAGTGAATTTAAAATTTTATGCGAACTTTGCTGCCTGTTGATCCAGTAGAGAAACTTTCAAATCTACACAATTTGAATTCTATTTGACCAAACTCTTAGCCTCTGGGGTGTAGGAAGTCAGTCCTTTCAGGATTCTTCTCTTCTTCTTTCCTGTATTAATGTAACATACTGCAAGAGATGAAATATAGCCATACTGGGGCAGGGCATCAGGTTACAGCAATCTTCTCCATGTTTAGTGATTCTGTTGCCTTTGCTTTTCAGTAATGGCTTGTTCTGATGTCTTCAAGAGCACAGCTCTACTCCCAGTCTCAGCTGTTGACACTTGTTCTCTCTAAGAGATGAAATAATACATTACCACACATTTCTCTAAATTATGTTAGAACTAAGAGTTATGATGGGCTTTACCTATATCATCCATTTACTTCTCTTCCGATTGTTGGTTATCATGTTGGTACAGAAAAGTTCATCTATAAAGGTAGCATGCTTCCAGTTCTCCAACAAGGAAAGGAAGGAAACCCAATATCATCTCATTAAAGGTAGTAGCCTGAAAACAACAAGAACAAGAACAACAACAAAATACATGCAAAAAAAGAAACCGCAAGCCGTTTTACAACCAAACACACAGAAATTACCAGTAGCTACCAAACAGTAAATTATCTTCCTCATGTTTATGTGTTTTCTAACGTTCTACAATTAGAGAACAAACTAACAAATAAAATATAAATAGTTTGTTTTAAATTTTTTTCCTGGGCAACCCAGTTCTAAAGACCCTATCTTCAAAAATACAGTTATATTATTCATAGATTGTGTGTGTGTGTGTGTGTGTGTGTAAGTACACATGAGGATCTCGTTGAGAGCTGTGTTATGGGCCTTGCAATTGTTTTAGAATTGATTGTTCTGTGCAGTAAGCTTATGTGTTCAGACAGAGTGTTAATACAATAAAAAGAATTTTTAGTAGCAAAAGAGTTATAATGTTTCAGTGGCAATAATGAGTTCTCCTTCTGTTCATAGCTGTCTCCTCTGTTTTCAGATAAAATAGAATTTCATAAGCTCTCTTTTTCAACATCAGTTTCTGGAAAGTTTTTCATTGGAATGCCTTGTTCAAGGCTAAATACAGTTTAGAGAATAATACATCCAAAAAACTCTTTAAAAGATTTATTGTGTTGTGCTTAATGGGAAATATTACTGTAAAACTACTTTGTAAGTTGTAACCTTGAATGTTCCTTTGCTGGCAAGGTAGGCAGTAAATGTAATAGGCCTATTTTCCCAAATAGATACACATTTTTCCTGTGGTATCTATGCAATATATTTTCAATAGTTTCCTCAGGGATAGGTACAACTTTTAACTCATTTGTCAATCACTCAAATGTAAGACAAGTAATTTGGATTATTCATTCTCCAACACTAGAAGTTTTTCCAATTTTTGAGCCAACTGCACTTTTTTGTCATCCCACACTAGAAGCTTCTTGTTTTTTCCACACTTTTAACATTAACTATAAAACTTGAGAACTTTTCTTCATATAAAGATGGAGAAACCTAAAGCACAGATACAAAGAACAGCCTACTTTTAATATGAGGCAAGGGTACTTTCGTACTTGATGTATACTTTGAACTTGTCAACACGGGTAAAATAAAGACATGATACAATATCAAGTGAAGACATTTTATACATAATTTTTTTCTTGCCATTGGAAAAATGGTGAAGAATGGAAAAGCCTGGTGTAGTAACCAAGCCTAATAATTATTTATTGATTGATGAAAGAAAAACCAAGTGCACAACAGGGATAGACATAACTTTAGGAATCTCAATTGCTATTTTACATAGTCTGAATTAATGACTTAGAGACTCCCCTATTGCATCCTGATCTATAATATGATGATACTGACCTACTTCAAGACTTTCTTAGATTCATGATGGGTACCAGATGCACACTAAATCACCTGAAGTTCTAATTGGATGGATCATGTGTCTACTAGATGAGATAATATATAACCTGTAATCCGTCAATCATTTAATTGAAAATAGTTACCTAATACAAATTACCTCTTACAATTATAACCTAAATTGAATTATTGTGATATTTAGGATCATTTTAGAAGATGTCACACTTAACTTTTTACGTGTGCTGATGTGGTAAATTTCCCAGTGGCGTTCTCTTCAGCTATGACTGAGGCAATATAAAATTAAGGCAGCTTTGCCAGCTTTCCATAGCTGGTGAACTGCATCTATGCTAGCATTAGATGCATATATACGTCTAATACATTTGTACATACTCACATCTTGAGATTTGTTTCAGCAGTGAAATGAGTGTAGTGCAATGAAAGGGTAGTGATGGGGTGGTCTCTGTGCCTGTATGTAATTAGTTTAACAAGCAAAAACAGAAGCCTTCTGAGACTTGGAGGCTGTTCAAGACATTAAGTGAAGACAAAAATGATGGTTGCTTAAGGCAAAAGTAAAGATAGGTGAATGGATTCAGAGGAAGGAAAATCTCACTTGTGAGAGTAATTGAAAAGAAGCAAGATCTGACTTTAGCAAAGCATCTATTAGAAAAAAAGAATGTTTCAAAAGACTCCAGCCTTCATTTGTAGTCTCTGGACTAATTTTATGTGCAATCTTCACTCTCCTGAGACCTCATTAGATATGCTGTTGTATGGTAGTGTTTTAAACATGGTAATTGGGTAGAAACAATATGATATTTGAACTCTAGTTCACACAGAAGTGCTCCCATCTTTGAGAAATGTAAATTTTTTGATAATTTACTAACTTGTGTGTGTGTATGTGTGTGTGTGTGTGTGTTTCTATGTAACAGGAAAGTATTATCATACTTCAAATCAAATTTCTATTTATAGCCATGTTTGCTTCAGAAGGTATGGTCAATAGATTAGATTCTCCTAGATTAGACTAGCTTCCTCAGGATGTTACAGAAGTACGTCTCAGATTGTATGTTTTAGGGAAGAAAAAATCTATGTTCTCAAAGTTGTGTGAATGGTACCTGTACAGCAAAGTATCAGTCCTGGTTTCTGTTGAGAACTCTCTTCAGATTAGGAGACAGTTTTCTTGTAATATTATCACATGACTTTTCCTCAACACCCAGAATGTGGATCCACCAAAGAGAACATTTAGTCTAGTCCTACTTGGTTGGAATGTTGTACACCTGTGTTCCTTTACCTTAGTCAACAATAGATCTTTTTTCCATACATGATCACATGGTGATTTGGAGCCACATGTACTCTTAAGAGAGAAATAATTCAATCCATTATAGCTTCTCAAAGGAAAATAAAATTTAAAGTATAAAAATTACATTTTGGTTGATAGTAGCTGGCCATCGTTGGCTTTGGAAGGAAAATATGGTATTTAAAATATGGATGAAATCAGAAAACTCTCAAATCATCATTTAGTGTGCTATAGCTAATTAGTTAACAACTCTGTCCCTTAATTGTAAT
>JADRCH010000226.1:4842950-4916687 GCA_019843965.1 Rhynchomys soricoides | reverse complement strand
ATTCCTGAGGTAAATAGGTCCAGTGTTGCAACATCGCTACTAACCAAATGACTGCTTTCTTAGAAGAGATCCTAGGAGGATCTCTGTATAGACATTATACACTTCTAAAGGACTGTCCAGAGAGCCCTATGCTAGACCTAATCTGAATGACTCCTCCTGACTCCTCCCTGAGGACTAGCTTGCATGGTACCAGAAGGTACAGACCCTGAAATGTTTCTTCCTTGAGATTTATAAAATGAACATGAATCTTCAATGAAACAATCAACAGATTTCTTATGCAAACATTTATTTCTCAACCTCAGTGTCTTCATAGCACCTGTATTTGTGAGCCTAGGCTAGAGATGAAGTATCGACTTCCAACAGTGTAAGGAGAACAGTTTGAAGGAGAACAGATCAAAATTGTCTTAAAATTTAAGGGTAGAGCAAGCCTTTGACAATTACCACATTCAAACTATACCATTTCAGGCCTCAGATAAAAAAGAGTTATAGTAATCAGATTATAAAAACTTACTTTTGAACACTGTAGCTAAAGAATACAAAATTAAAGCACAGAAACATGTATATTCAGAATGAATGTAAATGAATGTACTGTGTGCCTGTAGTAATCTATTTTTCGGTTTATGTGATCGTGAAACACAGAAACAGGATGGTACGATACACATGTTTCAATGGGAAATAGTCTTTACTCATACAGTATTTTTTGCTGCTTCTTATCAAATTTAAGTGTGCTATAGCTAATTAGTTAACAACTCTGTCCCTTAATTGTAATCTATAAAAGAAAAGAGGCATACTTAAATATTAAATGTAATATTTTGATGCTTTTACCCTAGTATCTGATATACAGGTGCAATTGATGTTGCTATTTTATTATTCTAATGAATTACTTGCAATTCCTGAGGTAAATAGGTCCAGTGTTGCAACATCGCTACTAACCAAGGGGGAAATTGTAATGAACCCTCATGTATTAAGATTAAAACATTTAAAAACAAGTTTTGTTTTAATAGAGGTTAGAACTATAGAGTTTTTAATACATATAATAATTTAAAATAAATGTCTCATATTTTAATGGTTATATTCTTGTTGTTGTTGTTGTTATTTTTGGTTGCTTGACCTTTTAACTTTAAAAAAAAAGTGCTAGATCAAAGTGCATTGTATACCATCAGGAAAATATAAGGCATGATGTGATATAACTGCAGAGTTCACCTTAGACTATCAACCTCAGTTTAAAATATCCAGCCATCAGAAGATATATCTAGTTTCTTATAGCCAGAACTTCTTTAAATATGGATACATTATTTAATGTCCCATATTTCATCTCCTTAAACAGACTAATAAGTAGTACATACTTCAGGATATTTGAAAAAAAAGACTTAGTTCACTATACATAAGAATATTTTAATGAGTCTCCTGTTCCTTGTGAATGTACAAGTAGAGTAGGAACCACTGCATGTGCTCAGATGGCTCAACAGGACGACAAGCCATCTTCTATATAAATCAATTTAGAACCTACCCTTTCCATCTATGGTATGTTTTCTTTGTTTTTTTTTTTTTTTTAACATGTTGGCAAATTAAACAATGGTAACATAATAATTTCTCAAAATGCAAAGAAATGTCTACTATTTGATCTTTAGAAATATAATAAAAAATGCTCTTACTTCATTCTAATATATCAGAAATTATTCATAAAAGAAGAATGATTGTTGCAGTACAATAGCTCTTTCTGCTGGTGTCATTTATATTACGATAATGAGGTTATCTTTTGAAAACTCACAATAATAAGGAAGACAAAAATTATTTCTCAGTTATAAGTAAACATTTAACAAATTGTCATTACAAATTTGATGGGAATATATATAACTGTGATGTTTTTAAACAATATCATACCTGCCAATCATGAATTTCAGAAGCTAATATCCAAAAAACAAGAAAACTTTTTAAACCACAATAAATAAGATATACAATTTAAAGTATACAATACTTTCAAAGTTTTCTAAGCATATTAAAAACTTCAATCACTTTAAAAAGTGATTCTTTTAAAAAAAAATTCTGAGAGAAAATTTTAAACAAGAATTCAATTAAATTTAGCCTAAAACCTATGATGTTCTGTGTATTCTTTTTATTTTATTTTTTTTTTAGATTTCTATTTATTTTATCTCTTTTGCCTGTATGTCTGTCTGTGTACCACATATGCACTGTGCTGCAGAGGCTAAAAGGTGTTAGATCCCTTTGAACTGCAGTTACAGGTGGTTATTGGCCAAAATGTAAATGATGGGAATTGGACTCTGTTTCTGTAGAAGAGCACGTAGGGGTCCTAGCTGCTGAGCCATCTTTCCAGCTCACTGTGTAGTCTCAGTAATTTTTATTACGGATATTCATTACTTGTGACATGACAATCTAATTACATCATTCCTCTCCTCCTTTTCCTCCCTCTAAACATATTTCTTTTAGCAATAACCTATATAAAATGATAAATAAATTCTTAAATTTTTAAATTCTTTCTCTCTCTTCTCCTCTGAGCAGATGGGGGCCCCACATTGTGTACCCTTAAAACCATGGTACCTTAAATCTCTGTCAGGCTAGGTGTGTCCTCTCTCACTGGAGTGAGAACAAGGCAGCCCAGCTAGAAGAACATATCCTACAGACAGACAACAGCCTACTGTGAGTCCTATGCTCAGGACCCACATGGAGCCAAGCTGCATATCTGCTACATATATGCAGGAAGGTCGAGTTTCATCTCATGTCTGTTCTTTGCTTGGTGTTTCAGTCTCTGAGAGGTCTATAATTTCAGAGTAGTTGACTCTGTTGGTTTTCCTGTGGACTTCGTATCAACTTCAGGGCCCAAAATTCATTTTTTTTTTTAATTTATTTTTCATACTTTATTTACATTTCAAATGTTTCCCCCTTTCCAGCTCTCCCCTTTGGAACCTCCCCATTTCCACCCCCTCCCCGCCACTATGAGGGTATTATCCCACCCACCCACCACTCTCATCTTCCCTCCTTGGAATTCTCCTATACTGGGGGATCTAACACCCTCAGGCCCTGGCCTCTCCTCCCCCGATGGCTAACAAGACCCTCTTCTGTCGCATATGTGGCCAGCACCATGGGTCCTTCCATGTGTACTCTTTGGTTGGTGAATCAGCCTCCAGGAGTATCAGGGGATCAGGCCAGTTGCCACTGTTGCTGTCTCAGTGTAGATGCCAATTCCCTCAGCTCCTTCAGTCCTTTCTCCAAATCCTCCATCTGGGACCTCACATTCAGCCCTCTTCTTGCTGCTAAAGGACTCTTGGGTATTTTGAATTATTGGGCTAATAACTACTTAACAGTGACTACCTACCATGTTCATTCTTTTGTGACTGCGTTACCTTGCTCAGGATGATATTTTCAAGTTCCATATATTTGTCTGTGAATTTCATGAGGTCATTGTTTTTAATAGCTGAGTAGTATTCCATTGTCTAAATTTACCACATTTTCTGTATCCATTCCTCTGTGGAGAGACATCTGGATTGTTTCCAGCTTCTGGCTATTATAAATAGGGCTATGATGAACACAATGGAACATGTGTCTTTATTACATATTGGAGCAGCTTCTTGGTATATGCCCAGGAGTGGAATAGCTGGGTCCTGAGATAATATAATGTTCATTTTTCTGAGGGTCCGCCAAACTGATTTCCAGAGAGGTTGTATCAGCTTTGCACTAGTATATGCTCTCTCCAGTTTCTTTTTGGAGGCATTCAGAGCTATGAGTTTTCCTCTTAACACTGCTGTCATTGTGTCTCATAGATTTGGGTATGTTGTACTTTCATTTTCATTAAATCCTAGGACATCTTTAATTTCTTTCTTTATTTCTTCCTTGACCAAGTTATCATTGAGTAGAGCATTGTTCAGCTTCCATGTGTATGTAGGCTTTCTGTTGTTGGTGGTACCATTGAAGACCTGCCTTAAACTGTAATGATCTCATAGGAGGTATGGGATTATTTCAATTTTCTTATATCTGTTAAGGTTTGTTTTGTGACAGATTATAAAATCAATTTTGGAGAAGGTACCATGACATTCTGAGAAGAAGGTATATTCTTTTGATGTAGGATGAAATGTTCTATAGAATTCTGTTAAACCCATTTGGTTCATAGCATCTGTTAGTTACACTGTGTCTCTGTTTAATTTATGTTTCCAAGATCTGTCCACTGTTAATAGTGGGGTGTTGAAGTCTCCCACTATTATTTTGTGAGCTGCAATGTGTGCTTTGAGCTTTAGTGAAGTTTCTTTTATGAATGTTGGGGCTCTTGCATTCGGGACATATATTTTTAGAATTGAGAGTTCTTCTTGGTAGATTTTTCCTTTGATGAGTATGAAGTGTTCTTCCTTATCTTTTTTGATGACTTTTGGTTGAAAATCAATTTTATCAGATATTAGAATGGCTACTCCAGCCTGTTTCTTGGGGCCATTTGCCTGGAAAATTGTTTTCCAGCCCTTTAGTCTGAGGTAGTGTTTGTCTTTAACATAGAGGTGCATTTCCTGGATGCAGCAAAAAGCTGGGTTCTGTTTATGGATCCAGTCTGACAGTCTATGTCTTTTTATTGGAACATTGAGACCATTGATGTTAAGAGATATTAAAAGATAGTGATTGTTGTTTCATGTTATTTTTGATGTTGTTTATATGTTTGTGTGGCTATCTTCTTTTGAGCTTGTTGAAAGATTACCTTCTTGCTTTTTCTTGAGTGTAGTTTCCCTCCTTGAGTTGGCATTTTCCACGTATTATTTTTTGTAGGGCTGGGTTTATGGAAACATACTGTGCAGATTTGGATTTGTCATAGAACATTTTGGTTTCACCATCTATGATTATTGAGAGTTTTATTAGATATAGCAGCCTTGGCTGGCATTTGTGTTCTCTTACAGTCTGTATGAGATCTGCCCCAGGATCTTCTAGCTTTCATAGTCTCTGGTGAGAAGTCTGGTGTATTTCTGATAGGTCTGCCTTTATATGTTACTTGCTCTTCTTCCCTTACTGCTTTTAATATTCTTTCCTTATTTTGTGTATTTGGTGTTTTGACTATAATGTAATGGGAGGAATTTCTTTTCTGGTCCAGTTTTTGTGTGTGTGTGTGTGTGTGTGTGTGTGTGTGTGTGTGTGTGTGTATGTGTGTTCTGTAGGCTTCTTGTATATTTATGTTCATCTCTTTCTTTAGATTAGGGAAGTTTTGTTCTATAATTTTGTTTAAGATATTTACTGGTCCTTTAAGTTGGGAATCTTCACTCTCTTCTCTACCTAATATCCTCAGGTTCTGTCTTCTCATTGTATCCTGGATATCTTTGATGTTTTAAGTTAGGAGCTTTTTAGATTTTGTGTATTCTTTGACTGTTGTGTCCATGTTTTCTATGGTATCTTCCACACCTGAGATTCTCTCTTCCATCTCTTGTATTCTGTTTGTGATGCTTGCATCTATGACTCCTGATTTCTTTCCTATGTTACCTCACTCTAAGGTTGTCTTTCTTTGTGATTTCTTTATTGTTTCTATTTCTGTTTTTAATTCCTGATTGGTTTTGTTCAATTGTTTGATTGTGTTTTCCTGTATTTCTGCCCATTTGATTGGTTTTCCTGTAATTCTTTAAGGGATTTTTGTGTGTCCTCTTTAAGGGTTTCCAGTTGTTTACCTGTGTTCTCTTAAAGGAGTTATTTATTTCCTTCTTAAAATTTTCTATCATCCTCTTAATATGTGATTTTATGTCTGAGTCTTCCTTTTCTGGTGTGTTGGGGTATACAGGGCTGGTTGTGTTGGGAGAGCTGGGTTCTGATGAAGCCAAGTAGTCTTGGTTTCTGTTCCTTGTGTTCTTGCCCTTGCCTTTCGCCATCTCGGTATCTCTGGTGCTAGCTGGTCTTTCTCTCTCGGACTGTGGCTTGTCTTTCCTGCAAGCCCAGATGTCAATACTCCTTGGCAACCAGTTCTCTCTGAGAGGAATTTGGGTTTGGAGAGTTGTGGTGCAGGGTCAGCTCTGGGGTGTAGACTGAAACAGGAAGGATCTAATCCCCAGCTGACCCTTGATTCCTGTGTCCTGATGGCTATGCTAGGGTCCCTTTTGGTCCAGTGACTTTGAAAAGAAGTAGTGGTCTTGGCTGTGCTTAAAGGTGTGTTGGCACTCCTGGTATACCAGCTCTTTCCTGGCTCTATTTGAGTATGGAGCCCTGTGGCACAGGATCTGCTCTCCAGCCACTGAGAGAATCCAGATCCCTGTTCCTCAGTCCCTGTGACCTAGGAATTCCAGGTGGGACCCTCTGATTAGTCAGTCTTATCTGCACTCCTGGGAAGCTAGCTTTCTCCCAGCGCTATTTGGTTATGGAGCCCTGTTGGCCCAGACAGAGGTCTCCTGCCACAGGTGGAAACTGGCAGGCTCTTACCTCCAGGCTGTTCCTCAGTCCCTATGTTTGGAGTCCTGCTGTTGTTGGCTTTTCCACACAGGTGGGTGGTTGGCTTTCTCCTTTGACTGTTTGGCTATGGAGGCCTGTTGGCCCAGGCAGAGGTCTCCTGCCACAGATGGAAACCTGCAGGCTCTTACCTCCTGGCTGTTCCTCAATCTCTGCGTCTGCAGTCCTCCTGTTGCTGGTTTCCCCAAATTCTTCATTCTATACATCCCAAGCTCCATCCACTGTTTGACTGTGGGTTTCTGTATATCTTAGTCAGCTGCTAGGTGGAGCCTTTCAGAGGACACCATGATCCTGTCTGCAAGAATAATAGTGTTAGAGATTGGTGCTTTTGTGTATCAAATGGGTCTCAAATTGGGCTGGTTATTGGTTGGCCATTTCTTCAGGCTCTTCTCCATCCCCTTCTGCATTTATTGTAGACAGGATAAACTTTGGGTTGAAAGTTTTGTGGTTGTGTTTGTTTCTATACTGCTTCATTGGAGTTCATATCTGGCTATAGAAGGTGGCCTCTTCAGGTCTATAGCTCCAGTGTAGTGAGTCATAGCTGAGATCACCCCCATTGATTCTTGGGCACCTCCCTTACCCCAGGTTTCTGTCTCATCGACCCCTGTCAGTTGCAGAGTTTCATTCATTGACATTGCCATCTGGCCAACCCTCCTCTCTCACCCTAGATCTGATCCTTAACTCTCAATTTACCTCCCTATGTCCTCTCCCACCCAAATCCATTAATCTATCTGCCTCTTGTGACTATTGTATTCCCCCTTCTTTTTTTAAATTTGATATTTTTATTATTAACATTTCAAATGTTATCCCCTTTCCTTGTTTCCCCCTCCCAGACAGAAACCGCATATCCCTTCCCCCTGCTTCTGAGGGTATCCTCTCCATCCTCCCCCATCCCTACTTCCCAGACCTCAATTCCCCTACACTGGGAATCATTGAGCATTCATTGGACCAAGGATCTTTCCTCCCATTGATGCCTAACAAGACCATCCTCTGCTACATACACAGCTCAAGCCATGTGGACTCTTTGGTTGGTGGCTTAGTCCCTGGGAGCTCTGGGCAGTCTGGTTGGTTGGTATTGTTGTTCTTCCTATGGGACTGCAAACCCCTTCAGCTCCTTCAGTTCATTCTCTAACCCCTCCATTGGGGACCCCGTGCTCATCCCAGTGGTTGGCTGCAAGCATCCACCTCTGTATTTGTAGGACTCTGGTAGAACCTCTCAATAGACAGCTCTATCAGGGTCCTTTCAACAAGCATTTCTTGGTATCCACAATAGTGTCAGGGTTTGGTGACTGTATGTGGGATGAATCCCTAGGTAGAACAGTCTCTGGACAGCTTTTCCTTTAGTCTCTGCTCTATATTTTGTCCCCATATTTGCTCCCTTGAGTATTTTCTTCCCTTTTCTAAGAAGGACCGAAGCACCCACACTTTGTCTTCCTTCTTGAGATTCATGTGGTTTGTGAATTATATCTTGGGTATTTAGAGCTTTGGGCTAATAACCACATCCCAGTGAGTGCATACCATGTGTGTTTTCTTGCAATTGGGTTACCTCACTCAGGATGAAATTTTTTAGTTCCATCCATTTGGGTAAGAATTTCGTGAATTCATCATTTTTAATAGCTGAATAGTACTCCATTGTGTAAATGTATCATATATTCTGTATCCACTCCTCTGTTGAAGGACACATGGGAACAGGGGAAATTTCCTGAACAGAACACCAATGGCTTTTTCTCTAAGATCAAGAATCAACAAATGGGATCTTTGAAATTACAAAGCTTCTATAAGGCAAAGGATACTGTCAATAGGACAAAGGGCAACCAACAGGTAAGGAAAAGATCTTTATCAATCTTATATCTGATAGATGGCTAACATCCAACCAATATATGCAAAGATCTCAAGAAATGAGACTCCAACGAACCAAATAACACTATTCAAAATGGGGTATAGAGCTAAACAAAGAATTTTAAACTGATGAATATCAAATGGCTGAAAAGCACCTAAAGAAATGTTCAACATCTTTAGTCATCAGAGAATTGCAAATGAAAACAACCCTGAGATTCCACTCACACCAGTCAGAATGGCTAAGATGAAAAACTCAGGTGACAGCAGATACTTGTGAGGATGTGGAGAAAAAGGAACACTCATCCATTGTTGGTAGGATTGCAAGCTGGTACAACCACTCTGGAAATCAATCTGGTGGTTCCTCAGAAAATTCGATATAGTATTACCTGTGGATCCAGCTATCCCACTACTGGGCATATACCCAAAAGATGTTCCAACATGTAATAAGAACATATGCTCCACTGTGTTCATAGCACCCTTATTTATAATAGCCAGCAGTTGGAAATAACCCAGATGTCCTTCAACAGAGGAATGGATACAGAAAATGTGGTACATTTATTCTCCCTTCTAAGTGAGATTTAAGCATTCTCATGTGTGTCTTCCTTCTCATCTAGGTTGTTTTCAGTTCCTGGCTATTATGAATAAAGCTTCTAAAAAATAGTTGAGTAAGTGTCTTGTGGGTTATTGGAACATCTTTAGATTCCACAGAGAGTAATATGTGGATCCTGTATTTTATGGTTAATATGCACTTATAAATAAATACATACCATGCATGTCCTTGTAGGGCTGGGTTACCTCACTTAGGATGATATTCTCAAGTTCCATCCACTTATCTGCAAAATTCATGATATCTTTGCTTTTAAAGCTGAATAATATTCCACTGTGTAGATGTACTACATTTTATTTATCCATTCTTCAGTTGAGGAACATCTAGGTTGTTTCTAGTCTCTGGCTATTATAAATAAAGCTTCTATGAACATAGTTTAGCACCTATCTGTGGGATCTTGGAGAATCTTTTGTATATATGTCCAGGAACGTTCTTGATGTAGAACTACTCCCAGTTCTCTGAGAAAATGACAAATTGATTTTCAAAGTAGTTATGCAAGTTTACACTCCCACCATCAATGAAGAGGTGTTCCCTTGTTCCACATCCTCGCCAGCATGTATTATCACTTGAGTTTTTTATCTTAGCTCTACTTACGGAAGTAAGATGGAACCTCAGAGTTATTTTGAATTTTATTTTCCTGATGACTAAGGACTTGGAGCATGTCTTTAAGTGTTTCTTGGCAATTCAATGTTTCTCTGTTGAGAATTCTCTCTTGAGCTCTGTTCCCCATTTTTAAGTTGGATTATTTGGATTTTTATTGTTTAACTTCTTGAGTTCTTTGTAAAGCTTGGATATTAGACCTCTGTCAGATGTAGGGTTAGTAAAGATCATTTTCCAATCTGTTGGCTGCTGTTTTGTCCTACTAAAAGTGTTTTTTGCCTTACAGAAGCTTTTGAGTTTTGAGTTTCATGAGGTCCCATTCATGAGGTCAGTCTTAGAGCCTGAGACATTAGTGTTCTCAGCTGGTTGTTTGTTTGTTTTTCCATATGAAGTTTAGAATTACTCTTTCAAAGTCTATAAAAAGTATGCTTGCATTTTGATGGGGATTACATTGAAATTGTAGATTGCTTTTGGTAAAATGGCCATTTTCAAAATGTTAATCCTACCTATCCCTGAACATGGGCGATCTTTCCGTCTTCTGATATCTTCAGTTTCTTTCTTCAGGATCTTGAAGTTCTTGTCATATGGATCTTTCACTTGCGTGTTTAAAGTTGGACCAAGATATTTTATAATATTTGTGGCTATTGTTCAGGGTGTGATTTCCCTAATTTCTTTCTCAGATGAATTACTATTTGTATAAAAGAGGGCTACTGATTCTTTTGAGTCCATTTTTTTTCCAGACATTTTGATTGAGGCGTTTATCAACTATAGGAGTTCTCTGGTAAAATTTTTAGGGTCACATATGTATACTACCACATCATCCACAAATGATGACACTTTGAATTCTTATTTTCCAAATTGAATCCCTTGATCTCATTTAGTTGTCTTATTGCTCTGGCTAGAATTCAAGTATTATATTAAATTGAAAGGAAAAGAGAAGGCAGCCTTGCCTTTCCCCTGATTTTAATGGAAGTGCTTTAATTTTCTCTGTACTTAGGATGATGTTGCCTTTGGCTTGCTGTATATTGCTTTGATTATGTTTAGGTTTGTGACTGCATCACTAGTCTCTCTAATACTTTTAATATGAATGGGTGTTTAATTTTGTCAAATAATTTTTCAGCATCTAATTAGATGATTATGTGATTTTTTCAATTTGTTTACATTATGGAATACGTTGATGAATTTTTGTATATGGAACCACCCCTGCATCCCTGAGATGAAGCTTAAATGATCATGATGTATAATGTTTTTTAATGTGTTCCTGGATTAAGTTTGTGAGTATTTTTTAATGATTTTTTTAAATTTATTTTCTTTTGTGAATCTCATTTCTATGAAATAAAAAGCCATAAGAAGTTCAATTTGATCAAGTTTTACTCATCATTAATAAGCAAAATATACCACAGGAAATAATCGAATATACTACTAGGAAAATTTTTTCTTTCCTTTAATTGGACATTTTATTGAGTATTTTTTGTATCAAAGTTCACAAGAGAAATTAGTCTGAAGTTCTCTTTCTTTATTGAGTCTTTGTGTGGTTTAGGTATGAGGGTGACTGTGGCTTCATAGAATGAGTTTGGCAGTGTTCCTTTTATTTCTATTTTATGGGAGAGTTTTAGGAGAATTGGTATAGCTCTTTTTGAAAGTTTGGTATAATTATGCACTAAAACTATCTGGCCCTGTTTTCATAATCATCATCATCATCATCATCATCATCATCATTATTTGGTTGGGAGACTTTTGATGACTCTTTTTATTTCTTTAGATGTTATAGGGATGTTTAAGCAGTCTATGTGATCTAGATATAGTTTTGGTAAGTGGTATCTATCTAGAAATTTGTCCATTTTGTTGAATTTTCCCATTTTGTACAGTACAGGCTTTTTGAAGTAAGACCTAATGATTCTTAAAATTTTGTCAGTGTGTGCTGTCTTATCTCGTTTTTCATTTCTGATTTTGTTCATTTGGATACTGTCTCTCTGTCTTTTGTTTAGGTTGGTTAAGGGTTTTTCTATCTTGATTTTTTCAAAGAACCAGCTCTTGGTTTCATTGATTATTTGTATTGTTTTCTTTGTTTCTAACTGATTGACTTCAGGCTGGTTTTTGATTGTTTTCTGCATTCTACTCCTCTTTTGTGTGCTTGCTTCTTTTTTTCTTCTAAAGATTTTAGGTATACATTTAAATTGCTGGTATGAGAACTTTCTAATTTCTTTAGGGAGAAACTTAATGCTATGAATTTGCTCTTAGCAATGCTTTCACTGTGTACCATTAATTTGGGGATATTTTCCCTTTAATTTTCATTTAATTCTAGAAAATCTTTAATTTCTTTCTTTATTTCATCCTTGACCAGACATCACTGTGTAGAGAGTTATTCAGTTTATAGAAGTATGTAGGCTTTTTAATGTTTCTAATGTTTATTGAGGTTCAGCTCACATCCATGGTAGTCTGATATGATACAAGATGCTATTTCATTTTCTTTATATCTGTTGAGGCTTGCTTTGTGATAGATTATGGTCAGTTTTGGAGAAGAATCCATGAGGTGCCGAAACAAAGGTATATTCTTTTGTGTTTGGATGAAATATTCTATAGAAGCCTACTAGGGCTCTTTGATTCATAATATCTGTTAGTTCCACTATTTCTCTGTTTAGTTTTTGTCTAGATCACCAAATTGCCAAGAGTGGGCTACTGAAGTCTTCCACTATTACTGTATGTGGTTCAATGTGCTATTTAAGCTTTAGTAATGTTTCTTTTACAAATGTTGGTTCCTCTGTATCTGGGGCAATGATGTACAGAATTTAGATATGATTGTGGAAGATTTTTCCCTTCATGAGTATGAGGTGTCGTTCTGTCTCTTTTGGTTAATTTTGGTTGAAAGTCTATTTTATGAGGTATTAGAATGGCCACTCCAGCTTGTTTCTTCTGTTCATTTGCTTGGAAAACACATGTCCAGCCCTTTACTCTGATGTAATGTCTATCTTTATTGCTAAGGTGTGTTTCTTATATGAAGCAGAATGATGGATCTGTTAACCTGTGTTCTTTTTATTGATTCCATTGATATTGAGCGATATAAATGATCAGTGTTTGTTATTTTTGTTATTTTGATGTTTGTGGTGTTTGTGTGTGTGTGTGTGTGTGTGTGTGTGTGTGTGTGTGTTTCCCTTCTTTTTGTGGTATAGAGTTACTTCTTTTTTGTGTTTTCTTGGATGCATTTATCCTCCTTGGATTGGAATTTTCCTTCTAGTATTTTCTGTAGGGCTGGATTTGTGGGTAGATAATGCTTAAATTTGGATTTGTCTTGAAATATCTCATATTCTCTATCTATGGTGAATGGTTTTCTAAGGGTATAGGTTGGTATCTGTGGTATTTTTTAAAGGTGTTTCAAGATATGTGCTCAGACTCCTCTAATTTTTATGCTCTGATGAGGAGTCAGATATAATGGATAAATCTGTCTTTCTATATTACCTGGCCTTTCCTCATATTTTTCCTAAAATTCTTTCAGCCTTCTATAGATTTTATTGTTTGTTATCATGTTTCAGGGGGATATCCTTTTCTGGACCAGTCTAATTGGGTTTTGATATGTGTCTTATATGTTTATAGGCTTCTCTTTCTTTGGTTGGGACAGGTTTCTTCTATAATTTGTTGAAAACATTTTCAGGTCCTTGGAGCTGGGACTCCTAATCTTCTTCTATTCCTATTATTTTTATGTTAAGTATTTTCATGGTATCCCTGATTTTCTGGAAGTTTTGTATCAGGAATTTCTTAGGTTTAACTCTTCTATTGTATCTTCTACACTGGAGATTCTCTCTTCCATCTTTTGCATTCTGTTGCTGATGCTTGCATCTATATTTCCTGTTCTCTTCCCTAGGTGTTTCATCTCCAGGATTCTGTCAGCTTGTGTTCTTTATTGATTCTATATCCACTTTCATGTCTTGCATAGTATTAGTTATTTATTTCATCTGTTTAATTGAAATTTCCTGTACATCTTTAAGTGCTTTATTTTTTTTTCTCTTTAAAGATTACTACCTGTTTGATTGTATTTTCCTGTACTTCTTCAAGATAATTATTTATTTCCTCTTTAATGGCCTCTCTCGTCTCAATAATATTGGAATTAAGATCATGACTTGTGATTCAGTTGTGTTAGGATATCCAAGGCTTGCTGTATGTTGTAGGGTTGCTGTGTTCTGAAGATATCCATATTACACTGGCTTTTGTTGATTCTGTTCTTTTGAGAGCCTTTATCCATATGATTGGTTTTGGTCTCTGGAAGGTTCTGTTTTAGCAGGTTTTTGGAAGAGTTTAACCTAGATGGTCCCAGCATGAAATACCTCCTTGGGCTGTATGGCTATGGACATGTAGTTCTGTATAGTTCAGGATTCTCAGGTCCAATAAAGGTGGTCAGAGAGCTGGTGAGAAAATGGAGGCCCTCCTGAGATAAGAAGCTCTTCAGGGCAGCTTGGCACATGCAGAGAACTCAACAAACAGGGGAAATGGGTGGTCAAGGGGAAGCTTACCTGTATGGTTCAGGATTGACAGGATTGATGAAGGTTTGCAGAGAGTTGGTAGAATAGATATCCCCCTGGGATAATAGGCTGCTCACAGCAGCTTTCCTCCAGAGGTCTCTACATTTTGTTTCTAATAATAGAAGATAACCATTACTAGTAACAGAAAGACTTAAATCATGTAGGTCAAACAGTATACAGAATCGCTGAAACTCATTAATTCTATAAATCCAATGAAAAATGAAACAATATTCTTTGTATAGGTGTAAATTCAGAGGCATTTGCAGGAGATTCATAGTCATAGTCTCCTCTTCTAAAGACAGAGAGTGAGGCTTGTGTGTTGATTTTCTTAATGAAATAGTTTATTAGACATGTTTTATAACATTTTCTAGTTATCACTTCATTGCATTTTCAGCTAAGCTTCTGTCTGGATTGAATATCTAACAACGGGAATTAAAAGTAACTCAACAAATGATTCTGGGAGTGCTCAATTGGTTTCCTCCTCCTCTACCTCTACTTTAACCAACCTTGCTGCACAGAAAATCTCATCCCACTAAAGCAATTCAAGCTGTATCCTTAATAAAAATTGACTGACACAAGTTAACAGTGAAACACCTACTGTGGAATTATAGGACACACCATAGCACTCCAACTCTATCTCTGATACTATCTACAAGCAATTTTGATGTACAAAACTAATACATATTTTGACCATGTCTGTGGGATGATACACATATCAGACAGATAAAGTTTTTAATGCATTAGAGAATGTATTTTTATACTGATTCAATTCTACTTCAAGAACAGAGTATGTTTGGAACCTACACATAATGTACAATGAAGATTGGAGGGTAAAGAAAAATACAACTGTAAAGTAATGAATGTTCAACTTTCAGTACTATGTAAAGAATATATCCAGATATTGTGCAAGTTTTGTGAAAAGTAAGAAACTACCTCATATAGTTATACATAATTTTATAATAAAATAAAACTATAAACTTCATATTTGTATTGTATCCATCTGTAAGAATAAAAATTTGTAGACTGGAAATGGCTTTATGTTTTATATATAAATATTGTTATCTATGTCTGTATCTATAAAATGTGTTTCAAGAATGTTTTATTTTAAAGATGGGTAGAGAGAATTATGAACATAACAAACTACAAGAAGCACAAAGTTTTATTGTAGGACCTCCCACAGGTATCTAGAAGGCACACCCTACATTTATATCACTTATTGCAATGACTTTTACTTTTGTACAGTTTGACTACTTTGCATATATACATGAAGCTTAAAATCTATTTCTTATTTCTGACTCTCACACCCTTGAATACAAAACAAACACCTACTAGATTATTGTTGAATGGGGCTTACCTTTAAGCAATTCCCATGTTTCCAAAATCTTAATAGTTTACCAACCTCAAGATTTTCATTCCAAGAATATAATACATCTTTGCCCACTGCTTTGGCCTTCTTATCTACTCTACTCTATTTTGTAGGTTTAAATATAATGCTTGTGTGTAACCATCTCCATGTTATTTGTTTGTTTGATTGTTTAGTTGACATCACAATGAATTATAAATATTTTTGAGTCATCCACTTCAAATCTTCACTCCTATTCTATAAACCTTACAAATGATGTTGAAGGATGAATAAAGTATCTCTAGTGAGAGGTTGCCTAGGAAGAAAAGAGGTGGGCTGAGGATTCATCCAGCTATCCATAAACCATTCCATTAAGTCACATACAATTATTCATTTATAAATGTATTTAATATTTTTAAGTTCTAAAATCCCTCAAATAAGTAAAAAGTAATAGAGCAATAACCACATATGTGTTTAAAATGAACCTTAAATGTAACTATATGTCAATCAAACGAAAGGTCTAGGAATCAGGGAGTCATTAGGTGCCTTTCTCCTCTCCTTTCTGCAATGGAAGAAGTGGAGTTAACTTCTGTAACATATTTTATACAGTTGTGTGTGCATAAGGACCAGTGACTCAGGTGCTGGCTGCATAAGAAATATCTTAACTGTATCTGCTGCTGCTGGACACCTCAGCTTTTTGCTCTGTTTCATTATCACACACACATGATAACATTTTTAGAGTAGAAAATACATTAACAAATCTTGAAAATCGTGTTGTGGTTGAAAGAGACTTTTCTTGAGTGACGTTTGTTGATATCATCTTCAAAACCTTAACATATGAGGGACTTGATGTTATCTATGATGCCAATCTCTATCCAAAAGTTCAATTTCTTACCTGGATCTTATATAATATAATGAACAAACAAAAAATGGCTTCAAAAATAAGAAAGCCAAATCCAAGGAAAAAAACTTAATAAGCAAGAATGGCAGAGAGAAGCACAGAAGCATATCAATAACATCAATGACAGCACCTTTCAATGTTGAAAAAGAAGAAAGGATGGCAGAGAAAAGAGTTGCTAACAAATAATGAGGTACATAAAAGTGAATGAGCCATTGGTAATGGGCTAAACACAGCATTCACTTTTTAAAGAGAAAAATTAAGTCAGGAAGTTTGGGAACCCAAGTTAAAGTAGCGATTGAGTAAATGTAGATAAGACGATGCCCAACACGGGGGTGGAATCAATAGTTCACTCTACAGTTGGTGGAGAGTTTCTACTGAGGCACCATTACAATAGTTCATCATCCTGCTCCAATTGGGCATCATCCTTAATGACACAAAGACAATAAATAAATAATACATGATTAAAGATTATAGAATTAAGTGTATTCTTGCCGCTCAGTATATTATAAATAGAAAGCAACAATAAAGCAGATGGGGTTAACCTGAGAAATTTGATATATGAAAGAAAGAAAAATTACCATTGCAAAATTAATAAGGCATAAAAGACTACAAATAGGTAGAAAAACAGGTGGAAGCTTGAGTTGATATTGGCAGAGCATTATTAAACAGTTATATAGGTAGTTCCATTATTCTTAGAAGCATACACAACTTCACTGGATGGGATTAAATAGTGTTAAAGTCTGTACCAGTAAGCACTGGATAGCTAGACCACAAAACTCTCATATTCATCACATATAGAGATCTGGATGATATAGTTAGTTAGCATTTTTAAAGCATGTAATTTATTAATTATTTACAATAATTACAGGATATTAATTTAGCTTAGTTTGGTAACATTCTTTAAACTACACAAATAACAGTGAGCTTATCAAAGGAGTACTATGTCCACCCAGAAATAAGAGAAAATGCTATTGTTCAGTAGACAAATATCAGTGTCTCACAAATGTAGAGATAACTTATGCCAAATGGCAGAGAAGAGTCAAATAACATAAGATGAAAAAACTGCTTTTGAATTTAACAATTCAGATGTCATCTATGAAAATTGGCGGATTGCGTGGCTTGCACAGAATCAAGTGACAAGTTTTGTAATTATGCACAGCAAATATAAATGTGTTTTCCAAAAAAAAAAAAAACAAAACCTATTGAGAAAAGTAAGAGAGCACAGAGGCTAGAGAAAAGCATAAAGGATGTAGGAGTAGTAAAAGCAGAGAAATCACCTCACTAATAAACTCCTAACATTTTCATGACTGAACAGCCTCTTTGCAAAGGTTATTTTGTCCATCATTCTGACAGCACCACATGATGATAAGCACTTCCATTTTTGCTGTTACTCTGTACAGTCTCAGTATTCCTGAAACACATCCAAATCACCCTCCACATTGCATGCACATATTCCTTATATACTGCACTAAACTGACAGTCTTCAGAGCAGGGCTTTTGATTGCTTCCTAAATTTCAACCATAGAAGATGTCACAAGAGGATTTAGTAATAAAGTCATCATGAAAAAAGAACAAGAAATCACTGGGATAATTCAGTAGTCTCAAATACAAAAAAAAAAAAATACTCTACTTAAACTTTATTTCTAAGCAAAGATTTGGATTCTGGAAAAAGATATAAAAAGTAAATCTTAATTAACAATGAAGGAAGCCAGAAAAACAGATGACGACTTGTGTCTGTTAATAAAGCTTTCCTCCAAGACTGTCTATAAAACACAAGTGAGCCAGTAATTTTCAATCCTTCCTTCTTCACTAAAGGTAAAATTTTCTGAATATATGAGTATATCATATGACAAGAGTAAATAGAATTCAATTTACACCCAAGATTCTAAAAGGATGCTATCTTTTTTTCAATGGTGGTATGAACTGGAGTGAAATAGCAGGAGATGGTTACAATAAATATCTTATCCAGAATTCAAGCAGAAAGTGTTTATTCGAAAAGAAAATGTTGACTGTTAAAGAAATTACTTAGTCCCAACCCAGGGTTTCTACACTGCTTTGGTCATTTAGTTCCCAGATAAAAGACACAGACAAGCTTTTTATTTGTAATAAACTTTAATCAGCACTGTAGCTAATATATATCTACCCTCTACTTTCCTATTGATAACCCCAAGTTATTACTTACTATGTTTCATCTGGGCTGCTCTTAACTCCAAATGGCCAGCCCTCAGGGTCATGTGTTCATGGCTCACCTCACTCATGGTGGCTTCTCTTCCATTCCTCCTCTTCATCTTCCTCTCCTCATGGTTCTAAGCCTAGGCATCCTAAATCCCACTTACATCTCTTCTGCCCAGCTATTGTCTGCCTGTATCTTAACTTACTAATCAGAAATAACATGGAGGCAGGGTCACATAAAAACACTTGGTACTGCTTGGAGACTCCAGGTCTTGGATCCCCAAAGTTAGTGTTAAAATAGACAGCAAGGCCAAATCTACACACTGATTGCACTAGCAATTAAAATGAAATCTACACCGCGGTTTATATCAGGATATCTAATAAAAAGGTGTAAGTGCTTGTGATGTTTTTCATCCTAACTCATGCATCATAGCTACAAATGAGGATGTAAAGATAGCATCACAGTAGGATGCTTAATTCCTGCTGCGGCTCATTCTTAGGTTTGAATGAGCCTAAATTCACATTTTTTTTTCTGAATTTTGTACCCTATTGTTTAACACTGTACCCATCAATTTAGTATATTTATAGTCCTAAAGTCCTATGTAATACAGCTTTAAGTTCCCCTGCCTTTAATTATTCTCAGTATGCAGTAGACATGATTTGAAAATGAGTATGCTGAAGTGCAGATCAGCTATACATCCAATGAGTTAGTGATCAAAGTTATCCATAGTAAAGGGTATAATAAATGTTCTTTTCACATACAGAAGCACTCCTACAAAGCAGGGTCAATCAAAAGAGCTCAGCTCATAATTCTTCTTGGTATTTATAATGGTGATAAGGAATATTCAAACAAGTAGCTGTTAACAACATAAGGAGTGAAAAATGGAAAACAAATTGTTAGTTTTTTATACCTATTATTCTTCCCCTATCGAACAATGATAAAATTTTCTTTTTTTCCTAAAACATGATATGATGGTTAATTTGTTTGTTACAATGACCTACAATTAAAAACTCTTTACTTTAAAAAGTGGTAAGACACATTTTAGATATGTTTGTGGAGATGTTATTTCCTGCAATGATGGATATTCATCAGTGATAAGAGAAGGTCAAACTCTATCAAAATGTGTATTGTAACATATTTAGTAGTCTGGCACTCAGATGTAATAAAAATCAAGGTAGAGGTAGAAATTTCTCTCTTGTATTTGACCCTTCTTGTGGAAAGCTGTGTCTGTTGGTTTCCCAGGTAAACATATGTGTTCAGGTTGTTCTGGTTTTGGTTGTGGATTTTCACCAGTGACTCCTCCAGTTCTTCAAGGTCTTCTGTTATGTACTGGCCACTCTCTTAGGTGAGGTGTCTGTGTTGTGTTATATAAAAAGATACCTGGATATTTTTTGATAGTACCAGGTATGATGAGGTGGGTAGGGTGCCTCTGCAGCTGTAGGCCCATGCTGAGACATCACTTTCCCTTGAGGTACCAGCTATAAAATGGGCATAGTATAGAATAGAGTTTATTTAGGGCTTTGAAAGAGCAGTTGATGAAAGAAAGGCAGAGAGAGAGAGAGAGAGAGAGAGAGAGAGAGAGAGAGAGAAAGAGAGAGAGAGAGAGAGAGAGAGCATAGAGGGCTCAAGAAGTCCTTTTAGAGCAAGCCAGGTGTACCTTGTTATTCTCAGATAGCTGATGGGCAGAGCCTAGATGGAATGCTAACAGTTGGTGCCTTGGACTTGATAGCTTTCAGTACCCTGGCTCTCACATTATCATATCTGTCTTTCTGAGTATAGTACCAAAATTATCAGAAACATGATGATTAAAAAATTAGAAAGGATCTATGTTAGGGAATATTTTAGATTCTCTTAGGATTCTATTCAAGTCCTATTTTTAGTATGACCCTCCGTAATCAGCTCCATATTCCAAAGCACTTGAAGAGACAAAAAGGACTTCCTAAAGGGTCTTATGGATTCAGAATATTTGAAGAGGAGGAAGAGGGGGAGGAGGAGGAAGAGGAGGAGGGAGAGATTACTAAAGTAAAAAACAAAAAAAGTTGGGAGTAGTAAAGCCAGACATTCATGCCAAAGGCAACAACTCTTAACTTTTCAGTCTTGAGAATTGAGAATAGGGAACTACTGATGGTTCACCTATAAAGAATTTATATATATCAGGGAATATTTCCATATCTATATCAGGGATTATTAAATATTAAAAAAGGGCAAAATAAATGTAGGAATCATAAGTTACAGGAAAGAACTACAAAATGCTATCTACAGAACAAATGCTGCAACTAAAATCACTGGTTCTGCAGTTAAAGCTACTTACAATGGTTTGCACATTGAGTTGACCTATCAATACCCAGCTATGAATTAAAGACAGGCTCATGTGGCCATAGCTCTCCTTTCTGAAATGTTGCCTACTGGTGAATTCTAGGCTGGAACAATATACTCACTATGAGCCAACCATAATTTACTGGATAGTTCTACTCTGATGATCATACAGACAAATGGTCCTGCTTAAACTAAATTGATTATTAAATAAAGCAAAAAGATATGAAGGTAAGAAACTGATTCCAAGGTAGAAACTGAGGTCAAGAGCAGTGAAAAATAAATAGAACTGGGAGTGAAATAGTCAGAATGCATGTACACATACATTTAAATTATCAAAGAAATGCATTAATAAAAATAAATAAATACATATATAAGAGGCATTTACAATAACATAAAGAAGAGAACAACCAGACTTTAAATTATTATTAAAACAAAACAAACAAATAAATTGAAAATCTCCACTTAATCTCAGCCCTTGTTTTATCTTTCTCCACATCTCCACTTTGTTATGTTTTGTGCTGAACAAAGATAAAAGGAGATACAAGAAAAATAATGTATCCAAGGGCTGACCCAAACTCATCTCAAGTATGAAAATGCAAAACCGCAAGCCCAAGAAATATGGAAGAAGGTTTTACAAGCATTCATGTTGGGAGGGGCAGTCTACAGAGGTTTTGATTCTTGGGAATCTAGAGGCAGGGAGGGGGCAGATAGGGAACTCTGTATTGACAGGTATGACTATACCTCCCCAGCCTCTCCCACAAATTGGTATGTTCATCTGACAGTGGTATTAGATAAACAGTTAAAATTTTAAAACCCACAACCAATCATGGATTTCTGGTCTGAAATAATAGGAAATAAAAGAAAGCCATTGATGATCTGCTGAACTCTCATCAGCTTCCACAGTCCCATGGACATGATCACAGATATTGTCACCTCCAGTGTCAGAGTATTGACCGATTTAAATGTCTTTACTTTCTTTCTTTCTTTTTTTTTTTTTTTAAATCTGTTGTTTGTATAAATCCTGCACAGGGAGGCTGCTCTGAGAACCTATGATGCCCAAGATGTTATTTCTAATGGCTCTATATGTTGTTACCTTTAATGGATTAGAACTGTGTATGTATTACACTTACTGGTTGCAGGTAAGAGAGGAATTAATTAAAAGATTTCTTTAACTCAAGCCAGAATTTCAAAGTTCAAATAACATTAATACCATTTGATCAAATCTACAAAAAGAGCAATCCAAACACAATTCTATCATTGCCCTTGGCTCCTGGGACTCTTAGGAAAGTTGACTCATTTTATCTGTGTTTAAGTAAGTTAGCTTTCAGTAGCTGTGACAGAAATTTAGATCTATTGTCTTCAATTTATTGCACATTATATACCTTAGTACATTTTCTTCTCATACATTAATTGGTAGTTTAGGCCATCATGCTTAGGATATAAATATCTTTTCAGACTGTGAGGATAATGCACAGGTTTGTTTACAGACTTATGTAAAGAATGAAAAACTTCCATTATGATACATTTTTGAAGAATAAACATTAAAATCACATAATTATTTGGGCACAGAGATAGCTCAGAGGTTCAGAGTGTTGCCTGCTTTTCCAGAGAACTGAGCCTAGTTCCCAGCGTGAATTTGGTGTTTAGCAACCGCCTTTGACTCCAGGGGATTAAACATTCTATTCTGGCTTCAAAAAACACTCACACATATATGACACATATTCTCATACCAAGTGTGTGTTTTCAGTTTGAGGGAGGAAGTGTATGATATCCAAAGGGAAGATGCTAGGAAAGTTGTTAATTGTGCGGGAAAGCTATATGAGGTACTAGCACACTTGAAGCTTTGGATTTTTGTCTCAAACCTATATGACTGCTGAAAGATTGTCTTTGCTCTTTTTTAGAGCTGTCACAAGAAGCAATAATGCTTGGAAGGAATTCTGTAAAAAATGTTAGGCTAGAAAGAACATGGTATCCCACAACTCTTCTGTTTGTTGGATGACATCTCTGATATTATACACAAGCACTTTCTCTAGCCCAGGCTGCCCCATGTCCCTGCTGAAATGGGCAGAGTAATTTTCTGACCTTGCAAATTACTAGGTTCTTGAGGTTCCCAAGATGGGGTAATGGAGAAGAAAATAATGGAAGGCTGGTTATAAGGCTGTGGGTAGAGATCGAAGGAAAAAGAAGAAAGCTAGATGAGCTGAAGGCCCTAGTTTCATAGCCAACACAGAATTTGCAGCAGCCCAGGACCTGGTCATAGACAAGCAGCTGCCAGTGACAACTAGAGGCAGAGAAGAATCAATCTGTTTGGGTAGAAGAGATAAAAGACTCTAATGGGTCGTAATGCCTATCCTATACCTCTTTTTCTCTGATTGAGATGGACCATACTTTTCTTCCCTGCCACATAGTTTTGTTTCTATCCATTGTAACGTGTACATCCTGCTTTGTATTTACTTTCTAGCTACTATGATGTAGACAGGCTGAAGGGTAAAATCTGTTCCTGTTTCCATGTCCTCTCTGAGTCTTCCTTTCCTCAGGGGTCAATGGCCACAACCTGCACGGGCAGAGAAAGTAGAAGCAGTGAGCATGATTCAAAGGGCAATGAGTGTGACTAAAGGATTACTAGAGAGAGCATCAGTGAGACAGCTCTACATAATTGTTTCAGAGGTAGGATATATAGGGCTTTTAGGAGTATAAGTGGAGAGGGATGACTGGACATAACACAACACCTAATTATCATATGGTGCTGAGCCATGCAGATTTTCAGGAAGCTCTGTACATTGTCATCCTCTAGATAAGGCTAGGCAACTGTGATTAAAGACACTCTCCAGAAAAGGGCACTGGAGAAGTGGAAGCCTTCTGAGAAAAGGAGTTCTCCATTCTCTACCAAGCTCTGAGGGCTATCTGGACATGCTGGACTGCCACCTTAATAGCAGGGCCTTTGAATCATTTTCTAGGTAACAGGTATAGTGCTTGCTTACATAATATAAATTGAAGGGAAAAAAAGTCAAACGGCATCTTCAGAGGTTCTTTGAATAGTGAATCCTACTAGGCAAAAAGAGAAATCCATTAGGACCACAGTGTTTTAAAGAGAGTTATCAATAAAAACAAACCATCTCAGTAGCCCATCCTGCCTTTCACTGTCTCTCATGAAGGACAGTATCCAGATACCATGTCCATGTTCCTTAAATTTTCAATCTCTTCTGGAGACAAACAGAAGGCAAGAATGTCATTTCAATATATTTGTTTTGTCCACAGATGGGCTGTCTTTGGCAAAACTCTTCTACACTGTATTCTTACTCATTGGCATCACTTCCATTCAAATCCACTGGCCTTAAGCAAGAAATATCTTATATTTTCTGCACTTGGGCTTGGCCTAAATATAAATTAAAAGAGTTTTTGTAAGTGGGAAGTATCAGAAATGCAAAAAGCTAACCAAGTAGGAAGTTTCCCCAGCTATGAGATCATGGCATGGATAGAAAGCTAGACAAACTAGCTTCTTGCTGTGAGACATCTAAGAGGCTGATGAGAGTACCTGTGTTTCGTAGGTACTTCACAATTAAAAAAAGAAAAAAAAAAACCCAAAACTTCTTTTTAATAAAGGAAACACCCTTTGAGTAAGCTCCAGAAGGAAAAGAGAGGCATATTTTGCAACCCTATAGGGTCGCAAGTCTAAGAAGGGATTAAGCACTAGCTCTCTGTAGGCTGATTGGCTTATTCTGAGAACCTGGGATCATGCTACTTCTAGGTTCTAATTTTCTGTAGTTGAGAAGTGGATTATCATCAAGTTTCACTGTCTACCTTATTCTGGATGGTGCTTTTCTATCTCAAACACTCACTTAGCTTGCCCCTAGTCTGGCCACTCTCCCCTGCAATTGTCAGGAAATGTTATCTTAGTGTTGTGTAGTAAATATTTTCCTGGGGAAACAATACACATGTCTAATCACCCATATAGGGTGCCCACAACAGACCAAGTACTGAAAGCTGCAAAGTACAACTTGATGAACCAAGGAATTTTATTTGGATTACTTCCAAAAGTATTATTGAGCAGTAATGTATAGGAACAGAAATTGCTCAAAGACACCTGCATCATCAAAGTCCAACCCAGCATAGGTGACAGTTTATAGAATCTGGGAACTTGGTGTGCACTGCAGAGCCCCCTGGTATATCAACAGGTTAGAAAATGTTCTTTTCAAGTGATTCTGGTCTACATCCCTTCCATGCAGCTCAGCTGGTTTCTGTTTATTTCTAGGCAGCTTGTCTGGTCTCAAAATTATTTTGTAGTGAGACTTGCCCAAAGAGTACTTTCAGCATTTTATTGCCTACTTTGGCAAGAAGTGGGGGTAAGGGCTATTGAATTTGTCAGTTTGGGGACATTGTAAATCTATTTTAACTTGTTTACCTCCATAATTATAGAGCTTACCCGTAGGGGAGATTTTTCCAAGTTTAGAGGAAACTGTAACAAAAAAAAAAAAAATCTAGTGTCTTCGTTCATCAGTTCTATCACAGACTATTCAATCCTGATGAGTTTGGGGATCATGACTTCTTTTCCTACCAAATATAGATGTCATTGGACCTCTCTCATTGACAACTCACCCTATGTGTGACAGCTTTTTACATAATTGGTAAGGTTTGTTACAACCTTGAACCCTTGACCTTCTGGTCCAAAATAATAGGTAAGCTGGACATGAATGCCAGTTCCTCTTGAACAATTAATTGGCATAATAGTTGATAAATAATGGGACTGAATGCAAGAGGAGCATGTGTCTGAAACTTTGTTCACAAAGTCTGAAGAAACCAGGAGGTTTACGTAATCTGTTTCAGTTGAATTACCCTAGACTTGGGGCCAAATCCAAGATATAAAATTTGTACAACAGAAGGTGTCTTCTCAAAAGGATTCCAGCACACTCATCTCAGATGTACACAGGAATATAATGGAGTCACAAAAAATGTAAGAGAGGACTGACCCTGGCTGTCAATTATGACTGATAATAGGCATGTAAAATGTCAGAGGGAAGTCCCAGAGTTCCTAAAAGGTTCAATCAGGGCTGTTTATACAATATTTTGAATGATTAACAAGAGATTAACACCACTGAAGAAAATCATTTGCTTTACTGGTACAATTAATGCTAGATAGCTATGACTAAAAAATTAACTGTGATCTAATAAGCATCCAACATCAATAGTACAAAATCTTCTAAGAACTATTTTCTCAGAATCAGCATACAAAGGATATGGTCCAGAAGGAGCCAGGGCTGTAACTCATTAATGTCTTTAGTGTCTCCCATCTAGTAAATGTTTCAAAGGGATGGACACTGCAGGAAATGCTGGTATAGTAGCATGGCCATCAAGGACAATGTTAGGTGTGGAGTGGAACCATCTAGAAAACATATGACAACCTATGTGCTGTGGGTATCAGAGCCAGAGAAGTGGACCTACTGAACCCCTTTAAAGCTCAGATCAGGAGTACAGTACAGACATTGATTACTGTTCCATTTGGGTTTTCTTTTAATCTGGTTAAAATTGCTTCTGGGTTCTCTCTTTCTGGAAGCAGAAAGCATGTGATTCTAATTGTTTCTTTAGAATTTTTGAAAGCTAACATCAATTCCTGAATTGGTAGGAGGATGGGTTCCAGAATGAGGTAAACCTCAATTTTGCCATAGTGAGAGACCAGATCTTGGCTTCAGACTTGCTCATATTGTACCTAACCTAAGGTTGAATTTGAGTTACTTCCCAACAAACCTGCATCTAGCACAAATCTCCAGGTTACTCCCCAACAAACCTGTACCTTCAGGTTACAAGCCTTTCACTATAACTTCACTTCCTAATAACTACCAATCTGGAGGAAAGCAGAAGTTAAGTTTATGGTTTGGCTCCCAGAACTTTCCAGTTATTTTCAAGGGAAACACAATACTGTAATACCACCCCCACTCCCCACCCCCGGTCATATGTGTGCCAGAATAGAAACTCCCTTACTTATTTGCTTACCTCTATAAATGCTTTCTTGAAACTGGGCTCAGGATTCACCCTCCCATTCTGCTGCATCAGAGAAAGTAGTGTGACCCAAACTTGAGCTTGAATAAAGACCCTACTGCTATTGCATTGGACTTGGCTCCTTGGTGGTCTCCTTTTGGAGTTCATGAAGGGCACAACTAGCACTAACTTTATCTTTCCTTTCAATGAATTTTTTCAGGCCCTCTAGAGCAGTAGTTCTCAACCTGTGGGTCATGACCCCTTTGAGGGTCACATATCAGATATTCTGTATATCATATATTTACATTAAATTTATAAAAGTAGTAAAATTACAGTTATTAAGTAGAAATGAATTAATTTTATGTTTTTTTGGTCACAAGATGAGAACTGTAGTAAAGGGTTACAGCATTAGGAATGGTATCACTGCTCTAGAGTAAAGTAGAATTGTCTGTTTTGATAGACTCACAAGATTCAATTGGGCCCATCAGAACAATGAAGCATAATACCCTCTTTTAATTACCTGTAGCTACAAAGTCTTATCCCCCATGAGAGCAACATATAGAGAAGTTCCACGAAAATATCTGGGTGAACTGATAAAACCTATTAAAGCCTAAATATCTATAAAACATTGGTTCTACCTACCTTAAGTCTGGGTTGTATTTCTGCAGACAGCCTCGATCAAAGGACATGAAAGAAGGAAACAGAGATTTAGTCTACTTGTCCACCCTCTCTCTGCCAAGTACACTTTTATTACTGTGCATTCATTGATCAAAACATGAACCAACATTTTCAGGATTATAACAGGGCATGAAAATTAATAGCTCTCTAGGAATCATCCAGATATCCAGCACCAGATCAAGAGTTCTGAAATATTAACCATCATAGATAAAACAACTACAGGATTCTACAGGATTCTCTGCCTCTGCAGTTTGTCACGTATTGTTGGAGTACTCAGACTAAAAATCTTGTAAACAAATGCAATCGATAACTTTCTTTTGAATATAGATATAGATACAAATACATAGAATATATATATATATATATATATATATGCTCATTCTATCACATATGTTCTTTTATAAACACTCACAAATTATGGTGCTGGTTATAATTCTAGAGGAGAAGAATAATAATGATAAAATTCTCTATTAAGCTGAGAGATGTAGTTGGCTCTCCAAATGAACAAAATGTAAAGATACTACATACTCCTTTTGTGTCATATAACACACTGGAAGTTCATGGTATGAATTATTTGAATGGCTTATTGTGATAAATGCACTTGATGCTCTTATTTAACTTCTTTTGATGAGCAAGCCAGTAAGTAGTTTAGAAATTATGCTATTATGCACTGTGTAAGGATTATCATTGTATTCATCTAATACTGATTTCTGTGCTCCTATATCGGCTATCAAAACTTTGCTCTCCCGTTATTCCTTGATTGGTCAATCATGGGACTGTAAAAAGCAGCCTGATTTCTGGTTGAGCTAAGGTTTAAAACCCCAGTGTCCAGTAGGGAATAACCCTACAAGGGACAGCAGGCGTTTTGCCATGCTCCTGGGAACCATACTCCTGACATGAGGCCTCAGCTCTCCTCTGTAGGTTTGTGACTATCAGTCACATAAGGGCAATGCCCAAGCCCCTGCACGGGTAGAGGTGTGGTAACGTAGACTCAAGACATCCCCATTCTAATGAGGCACCTAGAGGCTTAGATTCTCCACTTCCCAGCCACTCTTCCCTGCAAAGGTATTTCAATCTCATGCCTACCATGAGGTTTGGGTATGGATTCACTCATGCTACTCTCCACCATGATGATAAATGCCCTGAAACTATGAATTGTATCTCTTCATTGAGATCTGCCATGGGAACGATGGAACAGGTCTTCCTCTAAAGAGCAGTGTCTGGTCTCCCACACAAGGCCTCCCAGCACTCGCAACCACAGCCGCAGAACCAAGTGAGTTAGCCTGTGACAAGCCACAAAACCCATTCTCTGGCAGGATCCAGCTGTGCTCCTCCCCTCAGCCTGGGCTAAATCCAGCCTATGGCCTCTCAATTTGTTCTCAGCATCCAGCAGCACCTGGGATGTCCAAGAGCCTGAGAACCAAACAGAGCCAGCTTCCATGCAGTCCCTGGGACCTCAGGTCATGCTTCCCCACACCTAGGCAGTGTACTATGCGCGGCTTCTCACAACCCGACTTCCCCCACCCTGGCAGTGCCATAGGGTATGCTCACTACCTCACACTCCATTTAATCCAACAGTCAATAGCGAATCTGATCAGCCAGTAACTGAGCAGGAGAGAGAATAGGGCTGGACGTTTTACCAGCCAGGTAAGGCAGGAAAGGCAGTGTCCAGCAAATAACATGAGAAACACATCTGGAGCCCCAAAAACAAGAGCAGTACTAAGTTCCAATTACTGCTGTGATTTTGACTGAGAAGCCAGATTAGTATAGAGAATTAAAATAAAATAACACTGCCCAGTTACTGTGCCCTTAAAGCATGTTAAATGAATATAATAGTCAACTCTCAACTAGCTGGGCTAAGAGGAAAGCTACAACAAACACTTATTAAAAAGCCACTAAGAAAGCAGCCTTGCACCTGATATCTGCTTTCATTTCTTCTTCTAGGTCCATGGTTTCAGTTCTTGCCTGTTTTCCTTCAATGATATATAAACTTAGTAAACTGTCTTTAATCTGTTCCACACACTGAATTGAAATGATTCTATTATTATCTCTAGTGTGCTGTAGATATGTCCTTATAATTTGAAAGTGCAAAGCAGAACCTTTAATTCAGAACCCCCACTGACTACTGGGGATGTTGGACACGAACAGAGACAGCAAAAATGTCTTTGCCAGTTTGAGGGATTTCAACTACTAATGATCCATTCAGATGACAAAGCAAAGATTCTTAGAAACCCCTCCTAGACTAATGTTCTTTTCAGCATTTAAGTTGATGTTTTGAGACTTGAGTAAATATTTACTTGAATTTTCATTTTGTGTTTTTCATATTGAATAAAAATACTGTTTAGCACATTAGAAAAAATATGTTGCAAATTGTGATATTAAATTCAGCAGATATTAAGACAGAGACAGACAGAGAGAGAGAGAGAGAGAGAGAGAGAGGGAGAGAGAGAGAAGAGCTAGAGGATTGCTCATTAAAAGAGGATGCCCAGGGATTTGAATTTTGTCTTAAACTTCAAAACCTGAAAAACTAAAGGTATAAAACAAAAGTGATTAATGTATTGTAAAGTCATAACTTGTACTTTATAAATATCTTTGCCAATTTTGTGGTATAGAAATATCTCACTTATAATTTTATTTATTAGCACTTAAATATAAGGTAAATTACCAGAGACACTCTATTTTTGCAACAAAGCAATTATCATTGTAATGAAAATGGCACTCCATGGGGTGTTCAGAAATCATGTCTGTCTTTACACTTTTGTTGTCATGTGTAAAGATAACTTTTATTTGCCAGCTGTAATTGTAGTCTTGGAGGCTTAATGTTGAATAAACTCCTCCTTTCTAGTTCCTTTTGAAATTTTATTGGGTGATTCTACTTAACTATTCTGGTTCAAACTCTTTTCCTTGCAGACTAATACAAATTGGCTTCTTTCGGCTTCTGACTGAATTATTCTGCTTGGAATCACTGCTTCTGAACTCCACAAACTCAACTCTCTTGCTCTGAACTGTGATCATCTGCATTCAACTGAATTTCACTGAACTGAACTCTACTGAACTGAATTGCACCATCATTCTCTTCACTGCTCTTAAGTAGCCTCTCTTTTCTGTCCTCTTGATAGTTGGGTGTATCTTATCTTTTGACTCATTCTATCAAATCTTTCTCTAATTCATCACCACCTTTCACCAATTAAAGATCACTTTCAAATATGGCTAGTTCCCCCTACAAAATATCCTTACTTTCATAGTTAGGAATTAAAGGTATGCACTAAAAGTGTATCTGTATTTCAGCCAGATCATACTGTAATTCAAGGCTTCTCTGTTTTCTGGAGGATTTCTGGGATGTTGATGGATTAAAATAGCTCTACAGTAATGACAAAAATCTCAATTTTTCCCATCTTTGGAAAAAATAAATAGTAAATAATACTGATATTCTCTTACATCTCTCTGAGGCGTATATAGTAATGGTCATACTTACGTCTTGGTTCTCAAATGTTCTCCAAGATTCACATCTTGAAATCTTGGTTACCTGTTAGAGCTACTGAAAACAACTGAAACTTTAGGAAATAAAAGCTGATTCCCTCATGAAATCTATCTCTTCAATTATTCTACAGATACTTATTGAACAATGTGATATTTACTAAGTCAAATAATCAGATTCTCAGGAGGAGACTGAACAGCTTTAATATATTATGTCTGATCGTGAACATTAACAGCATAGTCCAGAGTAAAGAAGTAGTGGAATGACCAAACAGGTAACCATTTCAGAAGAAATATTTTAGAATTGTTTAATGTTTTACTCGAAAAATTACTTTTCGAACTTAAATCTTAGGTGTGATTTTATGCTTCCCCTTACATCTGTAGTCCACTAATTTAGAAATTAGTTGCTGTTTTGTAAGTGTCTTCTAAACCTCATGACCATCCTTAAGACATATCTAGAATATATTTCAAACTTCATCAATCTGAAATCTTTTTTCTTCTTTCATTTTATTTTTTATAGTAAAATTTAATTGTTAGAAAATCTTAGAGAAATGTTCTATATAACAGTACAAATCAGTACAGTACTTCTAATGAACAGTTTACCTACAAGTACCAAAGTATAAATTGTGCAAAAAATTTTATCTGATAAACTTATTTCTAGGAATTTATGTTAACAAAAATATGTATGTACTGTGGGATATCTGTAACAGTATTATATACAATGATAAATTATGAGACACATGTCAAAATTAAATACAGAATTAAAAAATTATAAAATTACTTGTATTTCTATAATAATTAATGCTATTTTTAGGCTAAAGCATTAGAAGCCAATGTTATCATCATCTTATACTTTCACATTATAAATATGATTAAAATAAATTAATCACTTTGTAAAAACATTATGCAATTGGAAATTATTTCTGACAGTTCAATTCTTACAGTTTTATAGGTCATTCAATTTTTTTCTCCTTTGAAATGACAAAGGAAAGTTGACTTCAGTCAAAATAGCACACATAGCCTAATCTCATAAATCACGTGTTTAATGTTACTTGTTTTAAGTAGACTTTGAAAGTCTTACTACTATCACTCTCAATTAGAAGTAAGTTGTCAACTCCTGAGTAAATTCAAAGAAAATAAATACTAGTCTTCTAAAATATACAGGACTCGCCTCCCTACTGTGAACACAAAATTCAAATATCTCCAACTTTGCCCTTTGAAGATATGTTAGCATAACTCTTAGCAAAGAGCAACATTCCTTTGCATTTCCCAAAGCCATTACACTGAGAGTCATCAGATACATATAAAACTTGCTGAAGTTACCCCTTAAATATTTCTAGTTCTGTAGTGACTATTTCTGTAAAGAATGAAGTGAGTTCTATCTATCCTTCTGAATGTCACTTACCAGAACAGTGCCATTTTAACCAACCTTTATGCTTCTATGGGTGTATATGTCTAAATACATATTAGCTCAAAGTATTAAACTAAAATCATTAATTAATTACTAATTAATAAAAGCATATTCCATTGTGTAGTTATTAATTTTCTTTTAAACAGGTGGCAAATAAATTAATATAACAATTAATGCATAGTACTTACCCAATAATGAGAGCAGGGTTGAACTTTCTCAGGCAAAATTGCTAATGACTCAAGATTTATCTATATGATTCATATTATTATTATTATAAATAATATACAGAGCCAGTCCCAGAACACTCAGAGGAAACTCCACTCCCAGGTGCTGTAACATGCACAGAATCATAGGTTCGGAGGTGAGGAGGATACAATATCTGTCCCACACTAGGAGTAACTGGGACCAGTAGACTCTAGGGACCCAGGAACCCTGCCTGGCAGTGGCATGTGTTCCTTCTGGTCTGGGCCAGTGCTCTGAGCAAACTTTGGGCATGAGCTCTGTAGTCAGTCCCACAACACCCAGAGGAAGCTCCACTCCCATGCACTCTAACATGCTCAGAAACACAGGTTCACAAAATTGCAAGATCCCAGGAGCTCGCACCTGGATCTCAAGGTCGCAGAGGTAGCTTGACTCCCAGGAGCTCTGACACACACAAGATCTAAGGATTACAGGATTGCAGAATCTCAGGATCACAGAGACAGCTAGAAGCTACAGAGTTATGACATAACCAGTATCACAGGAAGGACAGGCTCCAATCAGATACAGTGAGGGCAGATAGCACTATACATAACCAGATGGCAAGACACAAGCATAAGAATATAAGCAACAGAAACCAACGTTATTTTCATCATCGGAACCAATTCTCCCACGATACCAAGACCTGGATACACAATTACACTGGAAAAGCAAGATTCAGATCTCAAATCACTTCTCATGATGATAATGACGATAGAGGATTTTAAGGACATAAATAACTTCCTTAAAGAAATACAAGAGAACACAGGAAACAGGTAGAAGCCCTTAAAGAGAAAATCTAAAAAGCCCTTAAAGAGGAAATACAGGAAAACACAATCAAACAGGTGAAGGAAATGCACAAAACTAGCCAAGATCTAAAAATGGAAATAGAAATGATTAAAAAATCACAATAGGAAACAACCCTGGAGTTAGAAAACCTAGGAAAGAGATCAGGAGTCATAGATGCAAGTATCACCAACAAACTACAAGAAGAGAGAATCTCAGGTGCAGAAAATACCATAGAAAACATTGACAAAAACAGTCAAAGAAAATGCAAAAAGCAAAAAGCTCCTAAGCCAAAACATCCAGGAAATCCAGGATACAAGGAGAAGACGAAACCTATGGATAATAGGTATAGAAGAGAGTGAAAATTCTCAACTTAAAGGGCCAGTAATTATCTTCAACAAAATTATGGAAGAAAATTGCCCTAACCTAAAGAAAGAGATGGACATAAACATACAAGAAGCCTACAGAATTTCAAATAGATTGGACCAAAAAGAAATTCCTCGCACCACATAATAATCAAAACACCAAATGCATTAAACAAAGAAAGAACATTAAAAGCAGTAAGGGAAAAAGGTCAAGTAACATAAAAAGGCAGACCTATCAGAATTATTCCAGACTTCTCAACAGAAACTATGAAAACTAGAAGATCCTAGGCAGATGTCATACAGATCCTAAGAGAACACGAATGCCAGCCCAGACAACTATACACAGCAAACTTTCAATTACCATAGATGGAGAAACCAAGATATTCCATGACAAAAGCAAATTTATACAATATCTTTCCACAAATCCAACCGTGCAAAGGATAATAGATGGAAAACCCCAAAACAAGGAGGGAAACTATACCCTAGAATAAGCAAAATAGTAATCTTCTTTCAACCAGCCCAAAAGAAGATAGCCACACAAACATAATTCCACCTCTAAGAACAAAAATAACAGGAAACAACAGTCACTTTTCCTTAATATCTCTTAACATCAATGGGTGCAATTTTCCAATAAAAATATATAGACTAACATACTAGATACAAAAACAGGATCCAGCATTTTTCTGCTTACTCAGTCACAAAGAGAGACACTATCTCAGAATAAAAGAATGGAAAACAATCCTCCAAGCAAATGGGCCCGAGAAAGGAGCTGGAGTAGCCATTCCAATATCCAATAAAATAAAATTTCAACCAAAAGATATAAAAAAGATAAGGAAGGACACTTCATACTTGTCAAATAAAAAATCTACCAAGATGAACTCTCAATTCTGAACATCTGTGCTCCAAATGCAAGGGCATCCACATTCATAAAAGAAACTTGAGTAAAGCTTAAAGCACACATTGCACCCCAAACAGTAATAGTGGGAGACTTCAACACCCCACTCTCAGCAATGGACAGATCATGGAAACAGAAACTAAACAGAGACACAGTGAAAATAATAGAAGTTATGATCCAACAGAAATGTATAGAACATTTCATGCTAAAGCAAAAGAATATACCTTCTCAGCACCTCATACTACCTTCTCCAAAAATGACCATATAATTGGTCATAAAACAGGCCTCAACAGATATAAGAAGATGGAAATAATCCCATGCATCCTATCAGTTCACCATAGACTAAAGCTGATCTTAATACCAATGAAAACAATAGAAAGTCCACATACACATAGAAGTTCAACAATGATCTACTCAATGATAACTTGCTCAAGGAAGAAATAAGAAAGAAATTAAAGATATTTTAGAATTTAATGAAAATGAAGACACATCATACCAAAACTTATGGGACACAATGAAAGCAGTGCTAAGAGGAAATCTCATAGCTCTAAGTGCCTCCAAAATAGAAACTGAAGAGAGCATACACTAGCAGTTTGACAGCACACCTGAAAGCTCTAGAATAAAAAGAAGCAAATAAACTCTTCTGTTTGTTTTCTGTGGTATGAAACTTTTTTATTTTTTTTTTTACATTTCTGTAGATCCCATTTTTCTGTCATTTCTGTAGCTGATTCATTGCCTGAGTTAAAATTTTTATATTAGAGATTTAAAATTTCCATTAATTCTATTCAAGTCAAATATTCAGATTTTAGTTCCATTCAAGAATTGTACAGTATGAGAGATAAGGATTCTTCTAAATGTGAATATCTGTATTTGTATCATTTTCAATGAGTTTCTCCTTATTTTCTAATACAAGATTTTAAAAACTGTCAAAACAGGGGGCCATATTTGTTTGAGGATAAATCTAAGTACATGACTTGATTCCAATGACCTGTATGTGACTGGATCATAATGATTTTGCTACTATCGCTCTGTAGTATAACCTTAACATAAGGTATTACAGCCCTTTCAACACTGTCCTATGTGTTCAATATTGTTATGTGGGAATCTTTTCAGTTTCCATAACATGTGAGGGTCATATAATCTATTTTTGTGAAGACTGAAGAAATATGTGGATTTTAGACTCAGAAATCTTCCCAGCCCTGAGGAAAGCAGCATCTAACACTTCTCATCAAAGTCCAAAGGAGAGCATAGCCTCCTAAACTAGCAAACACCTATTGGCAGAATTAATATAGTAAAAATGTCTATGTTGCTGAATGCAATCTACAGATTCAATGCAATCACCACCAAAATTACAACTCAATTCTTCATAGAGTTAGAAAAAGACATTCTCTATTTCATTTGGAATAACAAAAAGAAAACAAAAAAAGGATAGTGAATACTATTCTCAACAATTAAAGAACTTCTGAGGAAATCTCCATCCCTGTCATCAAGCTGTATTACAGAGCAATAGTGATAAAAACTATATGGGATTGATACAAAGACAGGCAGGTAAATCAGTGTGTTGGAACAAACCTGGCATGGTGGAAAGAAGTCTCATGTGTCTGCCCCAGTGTTGAGGTTTAGTAGGACAGTTGACACATGGGAACTGACTGTGAGCTCTTCTAAAGTCCGACAGGCTGGCCAAGCTGTGTGAGAGGCCTCTATGGAGACACATCCCTTGGGTAGAAGAGAGAGCCATTCCAGGGAAAGCCACAGCTGGCTCTGGAGTTTCCAGACTCTGGGCATCATGGACACCACCAGACGTCTCAGTGGGCTGGAAACAGGGTTGCAGAGCATAGCTGGCATCCCACCCCAGGACCACGTTCACACACCTTGTGGTGCCAGCTAGCCGTTTAGGCTTGGGTGAATGGGTATCATCTGGGAGCATTGGGAAGCTCTTGGTGAGAGATTAGATGAAGCTCCTTAATCGAGGGCTGGATCCCTCACTTCCCATGGTGGGTCCAGAAGAAGAGACAGTCCATAATTCTAAGATGTTTATTTTCATTATGGAGAGTGGTGTGGATGGAATTGTACCCCATGGCCTCTGGGAGATGCGAGACAGATATAGTAACTGGAAAGAGGCCTGGCTAAACCTCTAGATGTCTCATTAACATGGGGATGGCTTGGGGTTGTGTGGCCTCTCCTCTACCTGAGGAGTGGTAGTACATGACCATGACTAAGCCAAAAGCCTCCTGGGAGCATTGGCATAACGTTTTCTGGTTCCTGGTGGATTCCGCTGGGTTGCCCAGAGTTTATGCCTATGCTTGACTGTCCCGAACTACCGTCTCGCCAGCAAGAACGACGCGGCACACATAGGATCCTTCTGCAGTAAAGGTTTAATGCATCTTGAGAGGGAGAGCATAAGCTTGCCACGAGTGGAGACCCCGAACAATAGAATGCCCGTCCCTTATATAGGTCACAGCGCTTGCCTGGGACATGGAGCTTCCCCATTGGCTCCCCGCATCAGGCCAGATGCCGCCACGAGAGAGGCTGAGACTCTGAGGTGGAAAATTACCAGGTACATGCGCACTAGCCTGTTTACAACTTGTCCTCGGCCAGATGTAGGCGCTATCTTGTAATGGCGAATGTGGGTGCGACTCAGGCGGCTTCCCACACTTGACCAGGTGCCAGACTGCCTGTGACAGCTCACTATCCAACAAATAGAGTATAGAATAGAATAGAATAGAATAGAATAAAATACCCAGAAATGAATCCGCACACCTATGGTCACTTGAGATTTGACAAAGGAGCTAAACCCATCCAGTGGAAAAAAGAAAGCATCTCATCTGGTTCAACTGGCCATCAACATGTACAAGAATGCAAATTAACCCATTTTTTTCTCCTACAAAGCTCAAGTCCAAGTGGATCAAGGACTGTCACATAAAACCGGATACACTGAAACTAATAAAGAAAGTGAGGAAAAGCCTCAAATATATTGGCACAGGAGAAATTTTTCTGAACAGAAAACCAATGGCTTATGCTCTAAGATCAAAAACAAACAAATGGGACTTCATATAATCACAAAGCTTCCGTAATGCAAAGAGCACTGTCAATACGACAAAATGGCAACCAACAAATTGATAAAAGATCTTTAAGCATCCTGCATCCAACAGAGGATTAATGTTCAATATATACAAAGAACTCAAGAAGTAAGCTGGCAGTGGTGGCGCATGCCTTTAATCCCAGCACTTGGGAGCCAGAGGCAGGAGAATTTCTGAGTTCAAGGCCAGCCTGGTCTACAGAGTGAGTTCCAGGACAGCCAGGGCTACAGAGAAACCCTGTCTAGAAAACACCCCCACCTCCAAAAAACGAACTCAAGAAATTAGAATCCACAGAACCAAATAACTCTATTAAAAGTAGGGTACAGATTTAAACAAAGAAATTTCAACTGGTTGTTGGAACAAACCTGGCGTGGTGGAAAGAAGCCCCAAGTGTCGGTCCTGGGTGCTGTGGCTCTGGGTCTGACAGGACAAATCTCAGGAAGTGGCTACTCGTCTTCCCACACAGTCCGACTGGCAGGTGGGGGCTATGGGAAGCCTTTGTGGGCCCTGCCCGTGGGTGCAGGAGGGTGCCATTTCCAGGGAACTTGAGGCAGTCATCTCCGTGGGTTCTCTAGCTCAGGGCACCGCAGTCACTGCAGGGTGCTGCAGACAGGCTAGCTGGAGTGCAGCTTGGGTTCTCTCTGGGACCAGGACTTGGTGGCTTGCGGCACCAGGCTAGCTGCTTAGGCTTGGGTGAATGGGTACCAGGTACCATCTAGGAACACTGGGAAGCACTTTGTCAGAGATTAGACCTGGCTTCTTAATCAAGGGCCGGATCCCTTTCTTCCCATGGCAGGTCCAGGTGAAGAGACAGTCCATAATTCTAAGATGTTTATTTTCATTGTGGAGAGTGGTGTGGATGGAATTGTACCCCCTGGCCTCTGGGATATGCGAGGCAGATATAGTAACTGGGAAGAGGCATGGGTAAGTCTCTAGGTGTCTCATTAATATGGGGGATGGCTTGGAGCTGTGTGGCCACACCTCTTACCTGGGAAGGGGTCTTATGTGACTGTAACCAGAGCCAAAAGCCTCCCGGGAGCATTGGCATAACGTTTTCTGGTCCCTTGTGGATTGTTTCACTGGGTTGTCCAGGGTTTATGCCTGTGCTTGACCAAGTGCCAGACTGTCTGTCACAGATCACTGCCCCACAACTGAGGAATATGGAATGGCCATGAAGTACCTAAAGAAATGTTTAATATCCTTAGTCATCAGTGAAATGCAATTCAAAACAACCCTGAGATTCCACCTAACACCAGTCAGAATGGCTAAGATCAAAAACTCAGGTGAGAGCAGAGGCTGTCGAGGATGTGGAGAAAGAAGAATACTTGTCCATTGTTGGTGGGATTGCAAGCTGGTACAGCCACTCTGGAAATCAGTCAGGTCCTTCCTCAGAAAAATGGACAAAGTACTACCTGAAGACCCAGCTATACCACACCAGGGCATATACCCAAAAGATTCTTCAACATATTACATGGACACATGCTCCACTATGTTCATAGGAGCCAGAAGCTGGAAAGAATCCAGATGTGCCTCAACAGAGGAATGGATACAGAATGTAAATGTACATTTACACAATTAAATTCTTAGGCAAATGGATGGATCTAGAAAATATCATCCTCAGTGAGGTAACCCAATTATAAAAGAACACACATGGTATGCACTCATGATAAGTGGATATTAGTCCCAAAGCTCAGAATACCCAAGATACCATTCACAGACCAAATGAAGCTCAAGAAGAAATACCAAAATGTGGATGCTTCATTTCTTTTTAGAAGGAGGTACAAAATACTCACAAGAGCAAATATGGAGAAAAAGTATATAGCAGAGCCTGAAAGAAAGGCCATCCAGAGACTGCCCAACCTGGGGATCCATCCCATATATAGTCACCAAACAGAAAACACTATTGTAGATGCCAAGAAGAGTTTGCTGACAGGAATCTGATATATCAGTCTCCTGATATATCTCCTGATATATCCTGATATATCTCCTGATATCTTCTGATATATCTATGCTTTGCCAGAGCCTGACAAATAGAGAGGTAGATGCTCACAGCCAACCATTGGACTGAGCACAGGACATTGGAAGAGTTAGAGAAAGGACTGAAAGATCTGAAGCGGTTTGTAATCCCATAGGGGAAACAACAATATCAACAAACCAGACCCCCAGAGCTCCCAGGGACTAAACCACCAACCAATGTGTACACATGAAGTGACCCATGGAACCAGCTGCATATGTAGCAGAGGATGTGCATAAATGGCTCTTGGTCCTGTGAAGGCTTGATGCCCCAGTTTACGGAAATGCCAGGATGGGGAGGCAGGAGTGAGTGGGTGGGTGAGTAGGGGAACACCGTCATAGAAGCAGGGGAGGTGAAGGAGATAGGAGGCTTCTGGGGGGAACCAGGAAGTGGGTAACATTTGACATGTAAATAAAGAAAATCTACAATAATAAAATAAAAAAAAAGAAAGAAAGAAAGAAAGAAAGAAAGAAAGAAAAAGAAAGCAACCCCATCCCTTGTGAGCATTCACTTCTTCTGACAAAGTAGCTAGACCCAGGCTATGTTTTATTCCAGATTGTCCTCAGGAGTCTCTCCAACAACACAGTATCAGAACAAAGTGAAAAATCCTTCTCTCCAACCCATACTCCTATTATCCTACAGACCCTACCAGCCCCATTTCATTACCTCTTCATCATTCCCACATAGCATGTCCTGGTATCAGAGGACATTTGAAACACTCCATATAGTGACTTGCTACCTATATATTACTCCCATATCTTGTGCAGTTTGCTTCCTTATTCATTCCAAGATTGCTTTCCCAGTGATGGCAACACCCAAGGTAAGCTGACCCTTCCAATATCAGTCATTATTGAAGAAAATTTCACAAAAACTTACCTATACCAAATCTGATGAAGGCAATATCTCTGTTGAGTTTTCCTCTTCCCATATAATTTGAGCATAGGTAACAGTGGCAAAAAACTAATCAACAACCTTCCTTTTCCCTGTACCTTCCTAGAGTGAAATTAAGGGAAATTATTAGGTACCATTATATTTATTCATTTACATACCAAGCAATATCTTGAATCCAAATAACTGGAACAAATACAAGTGAATGACTTTACATCACTTGCCCTCTCACTTTATATTTCCATTCTCCTAGATTACCTCTTAGTTAATTCCAGATTCCTATTCAGTTATGGAAAAAACTAAAGATATTTTGTTTCATCCACCTTTGTCTCATCTATTAACCCTACCTTGTCTCTTTCCTTCCTAGATACGTTGCATAATAGTATTAAACATGCATTTTACATATTTTCTTTTAGGTCTCTCAATTATTTTGTACCTTATAATGACATTTTTTAGTAAAACTCCTGGTCAGAGTTTACAGAAAGAATTTCATACAGCCTTGAATATTAGTTCCTCGTTAGATGCTACCTATGAAAAGCTAAGTCAAGCAAGTTTTCTGGAGATGGCCCACCGTTGTGCATGGCTGCAATGGGTGTGCTCTGAGAGTGCAAGATCCTCAGAGATATCATCCTAAGAATGCCTCTTGGTGCTATTTCCTGCCAATGTTACATTCTCTAATGGATCCTAGGCATCAGCAAACCTTATTGGTCAATTTTTTTTTTTTTTTTGCAGACCCAACATGAAAATGTACTTTAAAACAATGTTGTATGGATGAATTGATGGATTTTGTAATTGCTTAAAATGGTTTTATAGAATTACTGAACTGATATAAGTAATCATAAGCCCCCTATAGAATAAAAACTGCAAATGGAGTTCTGTAAACATTCATGTGTCATGGGCTAATTGTACTAGGAAAAGAAAGCAGACTTGGAACAAAGTTATGATCAAAGATCACATTTCTTCTAGGTTAAATGAAAGAAACCACTATCTGGTAATTAAAACTCATAAACTGTGAATGTCAGTTCTAATGTAGGTGCAAGCACAGAAAATGAATTATGGACTAGTTTATCTATACAAGCCTTCAAAATATAATAGACAAAGCAGATGATTTGTTTCTTGATAAAACTATGCTAACATATGACAAAAAATTATTGCTTTAAACTTATAATGAAGTTATGAGGCTTGCAACAGATAATGTTTAGTCAAGTACTAATCTTAATGGAAAAACACATAAAATTTGCTGTAATTCCTTACGTTTTATGGATATATGACATGAAATAGTTTGCCTTAAACTTACTATGAACTTATTAATGTGAAAGTGCTCAGAAAACCATGAGATTAATTTTTCTGAGAAAGTGTAAATACAGAGAATTACAATAAAGTGAGGATTTAGCTTTTCTCTGCTTAATCCAGTATGGGTGTCTTTGTATGTGCCTGAATTTTTTCTTTTCTCTTTTTCATTGTCTTTCTTCTCCTTTTTTTTTTGTCATGAAGAGTTAACAAACTCCAAGCCTTTCACCTGACCAGGGAGGAGCCCCTGGGCCAGAGAGAAAAGGGCCCTAGTAACTAAGTTTTCTTTTGTTAATCTTCTGCTGCAACCAGAAGGATTTTAATGCCAGAAGCCAGTGGCTGTTAGCCATAGAATAGCAAAAAATTAACAAAAGTGAAAATTTACCAATAGTAACGTACTTTGGACCCTTCAATCACAACTTTTGCCTCTGCAATTTCTCACACCCATCACTGCCTGCCTTTGTTTGCACTGAATACTAGGCTGGTCATCAGCAGTTTCTAAAGGAATGTATAGTGTCATTAGGATTACTTGTTTTAGAACATCATTCTCTACATTCCAAATAGAACAGCTATTTTCTGCTTAATAGGGATAAGAACTATTCTATAACAAACAGCAGAAAACATACCTTTTTTATTTAATACCATGCAACATGCAGTGCATGTTCACTACCTAGTCTTCTTCCTGCCTACCTGATTATTGTCTTTTTTGTTTCTTCATCTATGAAAGCCTTTATCTTACACATCTCCATTTGCCTTCTTCTTTTTCAGCTGAATGTTTGGTGTTCTCCTTTCTGATATCTTTGTTTTGCTTGCTTTCTGTTCTTTTGTCTCTAAAGATACTGAAGTTTAAAGATACTCAGTTCATGTCCTCAGGGTGTTAGATTATTCATTCACTGCTTCCACTTTCAACTCAAATGAATGAAAATCTTGTACTTACAGTTTTCAGATTTTCTTCACCCTTCATTGGGTTCTTGGTTCCCTAAATGTAAGTTTTCTTTCTCTATGGCCTTGAAATTATTTTGTAATGTTTTGTAGATTTCTAAGAAATAATTTAGCATGAATCTACTTTTTTTGCCCTGTATTACTGTTACTGGCATTCATAAACCATATATGCAAATTAAAGTGAAAGGAAACAAATACACAATGAAACCATTTCACAACAAATGCTATAAATATATATTTGAGATCCAAAATTCCATTCTATGTCCTTTACTTTTAGTTTGTTTAGATGTTACACTTTTATAGTTAAAACACTGAATTACTCTGGAAGAAAGTTTTAAATAAACAATACAACACCATTTATTCTCTGTCTGTGTTCTACTATGCATGTACAAGTTTATTTGGTATTTTAGAGCTCCTAGCCAGAGTTCTAAATTAATCTTCTATTCATATGAATATCTTATTATATATTATTCCAGGTATCTTACAGAGGCAGAAGCTTATTTTATTTATGTGAATACTGCAAACAGAGAGCCAGTAAAATAACATAAAAACTGAAATAAATATTTTTCAGTGAAAGAGAAAACAATGACATTTATCTCAGAAAGGATATATAATTTTCCATTTTGGAGTTGAAAGATTATACTTACTATAATAGAATTCAGTGTGTTCAACAAGTTCAGCACTGAAATATTTTATTTGAGTTGCTTTACCAAACCTCCTTATTATGGGTACTTTGTAAATTTAAGGCATTTATTGCTACAATTTTGTAATTTGGAAATTCTAATAGAAAGGCATTCGACAATGTTAGGTTGAGTGAGGACATCTTTGTGCTTTGAAGATTTCACATGCTTGCTGCATCCTCATACAATGAAAGGTATGTCATCATTTCAATATCTTTTACAAGGTATAGAAAAGTGTTGTTAACCTATTTAAGGGTTCATAAGAAAAAAGCTCTCCTGATTTAATCTATTCACTGATGGTCCTGTTTCTTAATTGTTTTATCTTAGAAACTATGTTCTAATATATGAAATGCAGTGTGCACTAAAGTTAGAGTAGGACCTTGTAGCAGGTCCTGGTTATATATTGAAGAATATATCATGGATTTCAGATTTGGCTTCCTGATAGTTGATTCAGACAAAAGCAAGTGCCAGGTAAGAAAAACAATAAAGGATATATATTGAAGGTATTTGTAGTTTTAAATATTGTAGACATGTCTGGAATCTTTGAAAATTGCACCGAAAACCTTACAAGGTAGTAGGCTGGACTTGGAAAAGATTAGAAACCATGCTCCCAAGGGAGATAGTAAAGAGCCTTAATCCCTGATAATTGCATGGTTTGAAGAGTGTAAGAAAAGTGGAAATGATCCCTGTGAGTATTGCAAACATACTCAGTGGTAAGAAATGTGTGACCAAATCTAATGGTAAGAACTGCTGCAGAAGACTAGGAACTTAGATGTTGCCATTAAAAAAATATTTCAGACTCTCAAAAATACCATGATAAAATAAGTCCTGGTGTTATAAGGATAATCGAGGGTAAACCAGCTTGAATGTGAGTGCTACAGAAGCTGACTTTTAGCAGGTTTTAATTCCATGTATCTTGAGTTGAAGATTAATGTTGTTCTGTACTGTCTTGTTTGATTTTTTTCTTATAGAAATTCAATGTATGTATAATGTATATACCGTGAACAGTCACCTTCAATTTTTTGTCCTTTTATCCACTATTAATTTCCTTAATTACTTAAGACAGTTTTATTTCAATATTTATATAGAAATGATTTATATACATATGTGATTTTATTATCTATATATAAAAGAAACTATTACTATTAAAATTACTATTACTATGACAAAGTATCATGACCAAAATGCAAGTTGGAAAGGAAAATATTTATTTTGCTTACACTAACACTCTGTTGTTCATCATCAAAAAACTCAGGACAAGAACTGAAATACGGCAGAAACCTGGAAGCAGGGACAAAGGCAATGGAGAGTTGTTGCTTATTAGCTTCCTTCACCTTTCTTGTTCAACCTACTTTCTTATAGAACTCAAGACCTCCAGCCCAAGAATGGCAAAATCCACAGTGAGCAGGGCCCTTCCCTTTAGATACTTATTTTGAAAATGCCACAAGTAGATCTCATGCAGGCATCCCCTTTTTCTCTGATGACTTAGCTTGTGTCAAGTTGACATGAAACCAACCAGAACAGGAACAATAAAAAGCTGCCTTATATAATAGTGATTCTTCTTTTTTTCTTTTACTTTTTCCTTTTCTTTTCTTTTTGTGATGATTGTACAACTAACAGATTAATATCTAAAATATACAAAGAAATATAAAAGCTGAAATAAAAACAATTGAATGACAAAACAGAATGGGCTAATATGATTCTCAATAAGTCTAAAAATATAAAGTATATACAAACATTAAGTGCATGAAAAAATCCTTAACTACCATTGAAATGTCAGTTAAAACACATTAACAGAGTCTCCATCTAACCTCAGACATCATGACTACCATAATGAATGTAAGTATTAGAGAAGAGAAGATAATAATTTTATTTATGAGGGATGATTTCAAATAGTTCAATGGTGAAGTTTTATGTAAGTTAAAAAAAGGACATTGAGGGTAAAGAAGGAATTTGAAAAAGTTTTATGCTGTTGTAAGTAGAGACTAGGCTTAATAAAATTAGAACAGTTGGAACATAAATACAGAGGGAGACTAGGTTGTCATGATTTTCAAGTTTCATTATGTCCATGTTGAAAGAGAAATGAATACACAAGACCATCTTGTCTACTATATATTGGTTTCCTCTTCTGAACTATTCATGATGATTTATTGTTGATAATTTTAGTTTATAAACTGACAATAAAAAGTTGTTTTCATATACATCTCATCTAAAGAAGAGGAAAAAGTTGAAAAATTGCTGAAAAACTCCCTTAATAATTGAAATAAAATAAATTGGATAACAAATTGATGTGTTTTTCCTTAGGGAAGATTATTTCTCCCTCTCTTAGCATTTCTTCTTGGCCTGGAGCTGTTTGTATATGGTTTAGGCTTTGTGGGCTCACCCTTCTCACCAGGCATATTAGCATGTCTCTTGGAATTGTTCCTGTTCAGTTCATGCTGGTCAGACTTGATGGTCAGCCCTCAACATATACACACAAATAGCATTATACTAACTGAGCAGGTTGTACTCACTTATTTAGTAATAAGTATGTACATATGTATGTACGTATGAATGTATGTATGTACATATGTATGTATGTAAGAGAAATAAATAAAAAAGAGGCATTGATTGAGAAAGAGCAAAAAAATTTATATGAATTTGGAAGATGAAAAATATAATTATGTTATATTCTTATAAGTAAAAGTGATATAATTTTTTAAAATAATTTTCTAATTATAGAGTGTCAACACTAATCCTGTGTTTACAAAAAGTACTTTATATTATTGTTTAGTGCATAACTAAAAGAAGATTAGTTTTTTTGGTTTTGTTTGCTTGTTTACTTTGTTTTGTTTTGAGACAGGGTTTCTCTGTATAGCTCTGGCTGTACTGGAACTCACTCTGTAGACCAGTTTGGCCTCTAACTCAGAAATCCACCTGCCTCTGCCTCCCAAGTGCTGGGATTAAAGGTGTCTGCCACCACTGCCCGGCTAGAAGATTACTTTTATTATAGAACATAATGTAATAGGCCTCCAGAGTTTTGTAGGTTCCTATATCTTAGCACAACTGATGACAAAATGAAAGTATCATTCAGGCCATGGAGTCCAGCATATACATAGTACCAGCTACCAAAACAAAAATAAAGTCCTAATACATCAAAGTCCAGAATGATTAGAAAATCTTTACATATACTAACTTTGATTTGTTTCTTAGAAATAACTTTTTTTTTCCTTCTACTTATGTCTAACTGTTCTTGTGAACTGGAGTATGTCAACCCAGGATATGTTTTTTGTTGTATGCATTTAAAAGATCACAAAAGGCTGAGAAAGGCTGAAGGCTACATTGGAAACCAGAATACCCAGTGTAGTTGCCAGCCAACTAATATATAATTCTTGACTTAAATTCTTATCTGAGTAGTCTTCTTTTGTGGACACTCCATAACATTTCTGAGGGTCCCACTGAGATTCCCAAAGAAGAGACATTGAGACTCTCACTGTTCAGATCTCCTTAGAGCAAGAGTGTAGTAATTAATCTAGGGGTTCCTAAGGGGTGTTCAACCAAAAGATCTAAAGAGCCTATACCCCCTTTTCTCAGTCACTGCCTAATGTTTTAAAGAAGTCTAACAACTCAACCCCAAAAGAAAACGAATTTGAAATTTGTCTAGTCTGTCACCACCAGAAGTAAGCCTGGTTAAAGTGTCTTTTGTTTAGGACACCAAGAAAAGACCACATTCAGTCGCTGATCCATCTAGAATCTATGTGAGATGTCTCTAAACATCTCTTTTCAGTATATGAATATGAACATGCAGTGGCCACCTCCGGTTGTCATTATGTCACTAAACATCTCTTTTCAGTATATGAATTTGAATATGCAGTGGTCACCTCCAGTTGTCATAACTATGCATCTCTCTGTGCTTCTGTCAGTTCTGTTGGTTGGAGAAACTGTAGAAACAGATCTAAATTGCTGTTTCTATGGTGGTGATGGTAGCAAAGGATGGCAAGGTGTTCTGCCCAACAGTAATGGGGGGATTTTATGGAGGAGAATGAATATGAAGTGTGTTTCTTTTATGGAAATTTTCATCTCTTTGTAAAATAGATTGGCCCTAACTGGGAATCAGGTTGCATTATGATGGCTCATATTGTAAGAACCCAACCCTCAGTCAATGTTACTTACTTAGAGATGCCCCTAAATGAGACACCAAGATGAAGATCTATGCAAAAGCAAGAAGTTTATTTTCTGGCTCTTCGGGGTCTACCCCTAATAAGTTCCTGGTGATGAGTGACTAGAAGGCTGCCCCAATGGCTATTACAAGCAGTTTTTATACTTTTTAGGGGCACAGGTTACATCAGCAAGGTTACAGTTCAAAGTTAATGGCTAAGCATATTCACCTTTAAATCTATTGGATAGCAAGCATGACACACATTGGAACTCTACCTGGGACTTTCCAGAGGGTCAGGTGACTATTAGACACTACATTCTGAGAAATTTTTACTCAAGAATGTTCCTATCAGTGGAGAATGGAACTTGGCCTAGCCTTGACCTGAGGCAGAAAGGGAAAGCTGTAAGGAGGGTATGGGACTGGAAAACCTCTTAGGGTCCCTCAATATAACCTGAAATATTTGACCATCCTGAACAGTTTCTGTGCATTGACCAATGGCTTTCTCTAGTGAATGACATACACTCTTCCACTCCTGAATCATTTTCTTTCTGAAAGTTTAACCAGTAAAACAAAAAATCACAGTCTGTTTTTATAGCCACACTAGAAGCAATTAACCAATCCCAGGGCATGAGCTTGTCTCATCACATGGATCCAGCTCCTCCAGGCCCAATCTTGTTCCCTGTGTGGAGGTTGGAAGAAGCCCCTATTATCTAATCACAGTGCACTCTTGGAGGGAGAAATAGTTCCTAGAGTTGTAGACACATTCTTCTCCCTTTTCAGCCTGGTCTTAGAAGTCTGTTGCAAGCAGGAAGGGGGAAACAGTTCCCTCTGCCATGCCCAGAGTAAAGAGAAAGTTCTACTTTCTCCTCTTTCATGGTTTATGTCTTCTTTTCAACCAATGATATGTATAATTGGAAAACTCAAAACCTGCCATTCGCTGAAAGATAAAAGCTGCCAGGTTGTAGGGCAGGGTGTAGCAGGTTGTATGACTAGGCAATGCAACACAAATAGAATAGAATTCTACTTCTGTTTAACAATAAAAGAAGATTTTAAACAAAATTTTTCCAGACCCCTTTAAAAGAATTAAAGACAATTGCTAAAAACTTTTGCTTTTGTAATACAGACAACCATAGTTCAATAAACAAACAACAGAAAGCAAAAGCCAACAAAAACAAACAAACAAGAAAAGAACTTCAGAAATTATAAGGGTATATATTAGATTATAAATTGGTGCCAATTATTACAGAATGTGCTAAAATTTTCCAATATAAAAGAGATGCCAAGAAAGTAAGCCAGAAAGATGTGGATGTAAAAAGACAGACGGTCCTATAAAGAGGGTTCATACTGAGGCCCCAGGATGCAGAACATGGCAACATGTTATCTGTACCGAAGACTTAATCCTGTTTCTTCAGTTTGGCCAGCTAGTTTGTGGACAATTGCTGCTATAGCCACACTAGTAATACATAGACAGACAGACAGACAGACAGACAAATTTGACAAACTGTCTTTGGGACAAGAACTGTTTCTAGCCAATCTTATACTCAGTAGAGGAACTTCTGAGGAGATTTCCAGAACGATAAATGAAAGATATCAGACAACAGCCTTATATTTATTATATCATTATTATTCCCTTGGAGCAGCCCCATGTTTTATTCTGTAAAACTACAACTATCAACCCAGTCAGCATACTCTCAGATTATAACTCAGTGGAGCATCTCTAAGGCAGCATCAAAATTACAATCATCAGACTCCATCAACTAGACAGGAGGCACAGGAGGGCTAGGTGTCTCTGAGAGCCAGAACCTATTCCATCTTGGGACCAGCCTCCATTTAAAAAAAAAAAAAAAAGAGCCTGAGAACATGACCTGAAGCTATACCCAAGATCCAAGAAAAATCATATAGCTTTTTTTCTGGCCCATACCCTGGAGTCATTCCCTAGATCAGTCTGGTTGTTCTACATGTACTTTCAAACTGTGGTTGATCAAGGCTTTGCTTCAGAGCACCTACGTGTCAGTTTACAAAAGTAACTCAATTAGATGCTTGCCAGGCTAGAAGCCCCCTTGCTTGCTTGCCATTTCCTATAGCACCTTTTGCCACTGAAGGCTTGGGGTTTCATAGACCAGCTCCCTGCTGCATCAGTGATGGCAGTGAGCCCAAGCTAGAGCTTGAATAAAGACGCTAGTGTGGTTTCATCAGAATCAGCTCTTTGCTGGTCTTTTGGGGTTCACAACCACTTCCTGAACAAGCACAGCATCTCCATCATGGGACCACAGGTTCCATGATAGTGCAGTAGATGTGGATAGGTCCCCAACATTGACCCTCTCGAGAACAGTTGCCCTTGGGTCTAGCCTGTAAGAACTCACAGCTCTCCCTCCAAGGTACTGCAATGTGGAAGGACCCCTGCACATGATGAAAGATGGATTCTCAGTGTTCTCTAGAGTCACAGACATTATAGAATCACTCTGTCTCTGTCTCTGTTTGTCTCTTTCTCTGTCTTTCTCTTTCTCTGTCTTTCTGTCTCTCTCTCTGTCTCTCTTTCTCTGTGTGTGTGTGTGTGTGTGTGTGTGCATGCTTGCATGCATGTGTGTGTGTGTGTGTGTGTGTGTGTGGGAATGTGTGTCTCCTTCTATCCTCCTTTTCTCTAGCTATCTGTGAATGGAAAGTTCAATAATCTATTAGCTGCTCAGTTCAACAAGGCTATCTCAACTGGTCTTTTGTATATGCTAGAAAAGTAGGCTCTAATGCCAGTGAAGAAATAGATGAGCTACCAAGCTGAGGACATAGAGGCAAGCAAAACTGTCCAGCTTCCAGAAAGAAGTATTGGCCCAGATTAAGGGTATGTCTTTCTACCTCAATATCTGCATGAAAAGTGTCTTGTCTTCCTGTATCAATATCAGGATCAAAGTTGTTTCTTCATACCTCAAAGGTCTAGACTAGAAGTGGATTCATCCACTTTAAACCAAGAAGAATGTCTATCATAGGTATGCTCTCTATTTCTGGATTATACTTCATTCCAGATACAATCGCATTGAGAATTGTGAATATCTATCACACCCTGGATACGGGGGCAGCACCTAGACTACTTCATCCCTCATCTGCTCTGTTTCTAGGTGTAGTTAGCCAGAAGCCTCCAGCCTCTATCCACACACCTGATCTGGAAAATGGACTGATGGGGTTCAATGTATCACACCTGACTTAAGATATCTCTCTCTATGAGAAGCACAAAAGGTACTATACACAGGTCAAAGCAGTTTGTTCAACATAAAATCAGGTATTCTGTGGCTACAGATATAAGTATGGAAAGTAACATATGGGCTCAGTCGCTCAGCTGAGGCTCTTCAGCACAAAATACCAAGCCTGACCTACAGTAATTGCTGGAGAACATATAAGTACTTTCCACTTGCTTAAACCTGTGTCCAAGTGCTCTTCTCTGGTGAACACCCCACAGCAGCAATAAAGTGCATTTGATTGTTTGCTAACTTTCTTTAATCCGAATGATATTTTTTAAATAAACAAGGTATTTCTTTTTCTATTTATTTTTCTTTTTTAATGAAAAGGTAGTCTTGCTACACACCCCTACCACCACACCTGTGTATATGTGAAGTTTTGGCATTATTCTAGTTTCATAAGCACAAAAATCAGACTGAATTAAGGTCAACACTTAGGAACTCATTTGAATGTAGTTATCTTTAAAGGCCCTGTATCCAAATACAATCAGTTACTGGAAAATATATATATAAAATTCACTCATAACACTAACCTTTGCCCAGAATTTCTTGCTAGATTCTAAAGGCCTTCAGCCTATCTGTCCTCTTAGATCTTGCCACTTGTCTTTGCAATGCTAGCCCATGCCCTTGTCATACCATAATGTACTTCACCGAACTTACATAGAAAGGTATACTAGTTACTGTAGCAGATGAGAGATGATGCATGCCAGAATTGGTACTTGAGGGATTAGCAGCCTCATCTGCTGTGTGCTGAGTCATGCACAGGTCACAATTTCCTTTTCTGTTCTAAGTCAGTAACAGTACAGCACATGGACTTTCCTATTCTTACTGCTTTAAAATACAGGATATGTGGAACAACATTTGCTTCAATATCAGTCCTTCATGCTTTCAAACTGTCCTCGAAATAAAGCTGTTAATTCTCTCTAGGTATTAAACCTGGATGAATAAAAGATAATAAACCTTAGAATGCTCTTAAACATAATTTAATAAAAACAGGGGAGATTTACTTCTCTGTTTTAACTGTATAAACTCTTTGTAAGTCACATTAAGACAACATTTATGTTTCTTATATTAAGTACAGAATTAGCAAAATTAATATATACATATATATATATCAGAAATAGTTAAAATAATTACTACAAATGGAGAAGGTAATTAATTGAAACTATTTAAGGAATGTCAGGTAATTTCTCAGCTGAAAGGATATGAGAAATAATTTTCAAATTTATGCATATTGAATGACATACCACAGCTCAAAATGTATGCAAAATGTATTCATCAGGTAAATTCCACATGCAATGGCAGGGTATCATCAATCAATTCTACTTTAAAGATAAACCAATGTGTAGCATGATTAATTTAGTATCAGTTATGGATTTCATCTCAATGAGTAACTAATTAATCATAAATTATGATATGGTTACTAGTTGAGAAGCAGAACAAAATAATCTTACTATCAGAAATCAAAGGCACTTGTGGGATCAGTGGTTCTGAAATGGCAAGAAGGTAGCACATGATGAAGTTGATTAATAATAACATTCTGATGTCTAAGCATCTAAATTGTGACTCCTAAACATCTGCATACTGCACTATTGTAAACATGTCTAGATAAATGATTTTTAAAGCACTTAAAAATATGGGGAACATTAATGATTCACCAATATCAAATTGTTGATATTTCTTTCCCATGAGTTTTCTATATTATATCCTTGTTTTTGCTGAGAGCAAATGCCTACTTGTGAATTGTACATTTTTTTAGTTTATTATTTTTATTTTTTATTTTTGATACTTTATTTATATTTCAAATGATTCCCCCTTTCCAGATCTCCCATTTGGAAACCCCCTATCCCCTCTCCTCTCCTGCCACTATGGGGGTATTACCCCACCCACCACCCACTCTCATCTTCCCTCCTTGGCATTCCCCTATTGGGGAATCTGAAACCCTCCAGCCCAAGGGACTCTCCTGCCACTGATGGCTAACAAGACCCTCCTCTGCCACATATGTGGCCAGCACCATGGGTCCCTCCATGTGAATTCTTCTGTTGGTGATCTACTCTCTGGGAGCATCGAGGGGTCAGGCCAGTAGACACTGTTGCTCCCTCCATGGGACTGCCAACACCCTCAGCTCCTTCAGTCCCTTCTACAAATCCTCCATCTGGGACCTCACAATTAGCCCAATGGTTGCTGTGAAGTAACTCTTTGGTATTACAAGCTTCTGCGCTAATAATCACTCATCAGTGAGTACAAACCTTGTTCATTTTTTTGTGACTCTGTTAACTCGCTCAGGATGATATTTTCAAGTTCCAACCATTTGCCTGAGAATTTCATGAAGTCATTTCTTTTAACACCTGAGTAGTATTCCATTGTGTAAATGTACCACATTTTCTGTATCCATTCCTCTGTTGAGGGACATCTGGGTTGTTTCCTTTTTCTGGCTATTATAAATACGGCTGCTATGAACATAGTGGAGTATGTGTCTTTATTACATGTTGAAGCATCTTCTGGGTATATGGCCAGAAGTGGAGTAGCTGGGTCCTCAGGTAGTATTATGTTCATTTTAATGAGGGTCTGCCAAACTGATTTCCAGAGAGGTTGTATCAGCTTTCACTCCCAACAGCAATGGAGGAGTGTTCTTCTTTCTCTACATCCTCACCAACATCTGCTATCACCTGAGCTTTTGGTCTTAGCCATTCTGACTGGTGTGAGGTAGAATCTCAGGGTTGTTTTGATTTGCATTTCCCTGTTGACTAAGGATGTTGAACATTTCATTAGGTGCTTCTTGGCCATTCGAGTTTCCTCAGTTGAGAATTCTCTGTTTAGCTCTGTCCCCCATTTTTTGATAGGGTTATTTGAATATCTGTGGTCTTGCATCATGTGATCTTTGTATATATTGGATATTAGCCCTCTATCAGAGGTAGGGTTGGTAAAGATCTTTTCACAATCTGTAGGTTGCTGTTTTGTCCTATTTAAATTGTCCTTTGCCTTACAGAAGCTTTGTAATTTCATGAGGTCCCATTTGTCAATGCTTAATCTTAGAGCACAAGCCACTGGTGTTCTGTTCAGGAACTTTTCCCCTGTGCCCATGTTTTTGAGACTTTTCCCCACTTTATCTTCTATTAGATTCAGTGCATCTGGTTTTATGTGAAGGTCCTTGATCCACTTGGAATTGAGATTTGTATAAGGAGATAGGAATGGGTCAATTCGCAATCTTCTACATGAAGACCGCCAGTTGAACCAGCACCATTTGTTGAAGAAGCTGTCTTTTTTCCACTGTATGGTTTTAGCTCCTTTTTCAAAGATCAATTGACCATAAGTGTGTGGGTCAATTTCTTGGTCTTCAATTCTATTCTATTGATCTACCTTCCTGTCACTGTACCAATACTATGCAGTTTTTATCACTACTGCTCTGTAGTACAACTTGAGGTCAAGGAAGCTGATTCCTCCAGAAGTCCTTTTATTGTTGAGACTAGTTTGTGCTATCCTGGGTTTTATGTTATTTCATATGAATTTGAGAATTGCTCTTTCTAAGTCTATGAAGAATTGAGTTGGGATTTTGATGGGGATTGCATTGAATCTGTAGATTTCTTTCAGCAAGATGGCCAGTTTAACTATATTAACTCTGCCAATCCATGAGCATGGGAGATCTTTCCATCTTCTGAGTTTGTCTTAGATTTCTTTCTTCAGAGACTTGAAGTTCTTGTCATACAGATCTTTCACTTGTTTCCTTAGAGTCACACCAAGGTACTGTATATGGTTTGTGACAATTGTGAAGGGTGTCATTTCCCTAATTTCTTTCTCTGTCTGTTTATCCTTCAAGTATAGGAAGGCTACTGATTTGCTTGAGTTGTATCTGGCCACATTGCTGAAGGTGTTTATCAGCTGTAGCAGATATCTGGTGGGGATTTTCAAATCACTTAAGGATATCATCATATCATCTGCTAATAGTGATATTTTGATTTCTTTTTTTCCAATTTGTATCACTTTGACCTCTTTTGTTGTCAAATTGCTCTAGCTAGAACTTCAAGTACTATATTGAATAGATAGGGAGACAGAGGATAGACTTGCCTAGTCCCTGATTTTAGTGGAATTGCTTCAAGTTTCTCTCCATTTAGTTTGATGATGGCCAATGGTTTGCTGTATATTGCTTTTACTATGTTTAGGTATGCTCCTTGAATTCCTGATCGTTCCAAGACTTTTATCACGAAGGAATGTTGAATTTTGCTAAGTGCTTTTTCAGCATCTAATGAAATGACCATGTGGTCTTTTTTCTTTGAGTTTGTTTACGTAGTGAATTACATTGATAGATCTCCAGATATTGAACCATCCCTGCATCCCAGGAAAGAAGCTTACTTGATCTTGGTGAATGATCGTTTTGATGTATTCTTGGATTCAGTTTGTGAGAATTTTATTCAGTATTTTTGCATCGGTATTCATAAGGGAAATTGGTCTGAGGTTTTCTTTTATTGTCGGGTCTTTGTAGGGTTTTGGTATAAGTGTAACTGTGGCCTCATTGAATGAATTGAGTAGTTTCCCTTCTGTTTCTGTTTTGTGGATAGATTGAAGAGTATTGGTATTAGGTCTTCTTTGAAGATCTGATAGAATTCTGCACTGAACCCATCTGGTCCTGGGATTTTTTTTTTTTGGTTGGGAGACTTTTAATGACTGCTTCTATTTCCTTAGGAGTTATGGGACTGTTTAGATGGTTTAACTGATCCTGACTTAACTTTGGAATTTGGTATCTGTTTAGAAACTTGTCCATTTCATCCAGATTTTCCAATTTAGTTGAGTATAGACTTTTGTAGAAGGATCTGGTGACTTTTTTAATTTCCTCAGAATCTATTGTTATATCTCCCTTTTCATTTTTCATTTTGTTAATTTGGATACTGTCTCTGTGCTCTCTGCTTAGTCTGGCTAGGGGTTTATCTATCTTGTTGATTTTCTCAAAGAACCAGTTCCTGGTTTTGTTGATTCTTTGTAGAGTTCTTTTAAATTCTACTTGGTTGATTTCAGCCCTTAATTTAATTATTTCCTGCCTTCTACTCTTTTTGGGTGTATGAGCTTCTTTTTTGTTCTAGAGCTTTCAGGTGTGCTGTTAAGCTGCTAATATATGCTCTGTCCAGTTTCTTTTTGGAGGCATTCAGAACTATGACTTTTCTCTTAGCACTGTTTTCATTGTGTCCCATAGGTTTGAGCATGTTGTGCTTTCATTTTCATTAAATTCTAGGAAGACTTTAATTTCTTTCTGTATTTCTTCTTTGACCAAGTTATCATTGAGGAGAGTGTTGTTCAGCTTCCATGTGTATGTGGGCTTTCTGTTGTTGTTGTTGCCATTGAAGACCAGCCTTATTCCATAGTGATCATATAGGAGGCATGGGATTATTTCAATCTTCTTATATCTATTAAGGTTTGTTTTCTGACGAATTATTTGATCAATTTTGGAGAAGGTACCATGAGTTGCTGAGAGAAAGGTATATTCTTTTGATTTAGGATGAAATGTCCTATAGATATCTATTAATTTCTTTTGGTCCATAACATCTGTTAATTTCATTGTGTCTCTGTTTAGTTTGTGTTTCTAAGATCTGTCCATTGATGATTGTGGGGTATTGAAGTATCCCACTATTATTGTGTGAGGTGCAATGTGGGCTTTGAGCTTTAGTAAAATTTCTATTATGAATGTGGAAGCTCTTACATTCAGGGCATAGATGTTCAGAATTGAACATCATCTTGGTTGATATTTCCTTTGATGTGTATGAAGTACTTCCTTATCTTTCTTCATGACTTTTGGTTGAAAGACGATTCAATCCATTATTAGAATGGCTACTCCAGCCTGTTTCTTGGGGCCATTTGCCTGGAAAATTGTTTTCCAGCTCTTTACTCTAAGGTAGTGTTTGTCTTTAACATAGAGGTGTGTTAACTGTATGCAACAAAATGCTTGGTCTTGTTTATGGATCCAGTCTGTCAGTCTTTGTCTTTTTATTGGGGAATTGAGTCCATTGATATTATGAGATATTAAAGAATAGTGATTTTGCTTCTTGTTATTTTCGATCTTGTTTTTATGTTTGGGTGGCTACTTTTGAGTTTGTTGAAACATTACTTTCTTGCTTTTTCTTTGGTGTTGTTTCCCGCCTGGAGCTGGCGTTTTCCATCTATTATCCTTTGTAGGGCTGGGTTTGTGGAAACGTACTGTCCAACTTTGGATTTTTCATAGTATATTTTGGTTTCACCATCTATTATTACTGAGAGTTTTGTTGGGTATAGCAGCCTGGGCTGGCATTTGACTTCTCTTAGAGTCTGTATGAGATCATCCCAGGATCTTCTAGCTTTCATAGTCTCTGGTGAGAAGTCTGGTGTAATTCTGATAGGTCTGCCTTTATATATTACTTGACCTTTTTCCCTTACTGCTTTTAATATTCTTTCCTTATTTTGTGTATTTGGTGGTTTGACTATAATCTGATGGGAGGAATTTTTTTCTGGTCCAATCTATTTGGTGTTTTTTCGGCTTTTTGTAAATTTATATTCATCTCTTTCATTAGGTTAGGAAAGTTTTCTTCTATAATTTTGTTGAAGATATTTACTGGTCCTTTAAGTTGGTAATCTTCACTCTCTTCTATACCTATTATCCTCAGTTTCTGTCTTCTCATTGTATCCTGGATATCCTGGATGTTTTGGGTTAGTCGCTTTTTGCATTTTGTGTTTTCTTTGACTATTGTTTCAATATTTTCTAGGGTATCTTCTGCACCTTAGATTCTCTCTTCCATCTCTTATATTCTGTTGGTGATGTTTGCATCTATGACTACTGGTTTCTTTCCTTCATTTTTTAACTCCCTTTGTGATTTTTTATTGTTTGTATGTCTGGTTTCAGCTCCTGGATGGTATTGTTCATTTCCTTCGTCTGTTTGTTTGTGTTTTCCTGTAATTCTTTAAGGGAATTTTTCTGTTTCCTCTTTAAGGTCTTCTAGTTGTTTACCTGTGTTGTCTTGTATTCCTTTAAGGGAGTTATTTATATCCTACTCAAAATCTTCTATCATCCGCTAGAGATGTGATTTTAGGTCTGAATCTTCTTTTTCTGGTGTGTTGGGATATCCGGGGCTTGCTGTGGTGAAAGAGCTGGGTTCTGATGATCCCAAGTAGTCTTGGTTTCTGTTCCTTGTGTTCTTGCCCTTGCCTTTCTCCATCTGGTTATCTCTGGTGTTAGCTGGTCTGACTTTCTCTTACTGTGGCTTATCTTTACTGCAAGGTGTCAATACTTGAAGAACAGTTCTCTTTGAGAGGAATTTGGGTTTGGAGAGCTGTGGTGCAGGATCCACTCTGGGGTGCAGACAGAAACAAGAAAGATCTAGTCCCCAACTGTCCCTTGTTTCCTGTGTCCTGATGGCTCTGCAAGGTTCCCTCTTGGTCCAGTGAATTTGAAAAGAAGTGATAGACTGGCTTGTGCTTGAAGGTGTGTTGGCACTCCTGGTATACCAGCTCTCTCCTGGCAGTATTTGAGTATGGAGCCCTGTGTCACAAGATCCGTTCTCCAGCCACCGAAAGAAACCAGAAGCCCGCTCATCAGTCCCTGTGTCCTGGGTATTCCAGGTGGGTCCCTCTGAGCAGACAGGCTTGCCCACACTCCTGGGAGGCTATCTCTCTTCCAGTGCTATTTGGCTATGGAGACCTGGTGGCCCAGGCAGAGGTCTCCCACCACAGATGGAAACCGAAAGGTTCCTTCCTTCTGGCTGTTCCTCAGTCCCTGTGTCCTAAGGATTCCAGGTGAGTCCCGCTGAGCAGTCTTAGTCCTCTTACAAGCTTTTCCATACTCCTGGGAGGCTAGCTTTCTCCCATCGCTATTTGTCTATGGAGCCCTGGTGGCCCAGGCAGAGGTCTCCGGCCACAGATGGAATCCTGACCATTTGTACATTTTCTAAAAGGTAGAACAGTGTGATCCTTGGTCTCCAGGTTAGCATTGTAAACATGAATCTCAACTCATTATCTATGGCACTGTGTACAACCATCCCCCTTTCAATATATCAGTTATCATATATGCAAAATATAAAGGAAGAATATACTCTAAACGGTAACATAGAAAAAAGAGTTGAGACTGTTGATTCTTATAATCCCTTCGTGTATCTTGTCTATTCATATTGCTGAGTCATAGTAACTGTCAAAATATCACAATGTAATGCTAGAAATTCTTGGATAATTATTGTATACTATATCAGAATCTAGAGATAGAGTCTCCTAAAATATGTTATAACAGAAGAAAGACTCTCTTACAAAGTCCTTTGTATATTACATGACATGAAAGGAAATTAGCTTCATCTGTGTTATCATGAGAAAAAAGATAATACTATTAGAATAGAGCAATTAATTTTCTTGTTCTTTAAGTTTCAAAATCATAAATAGTTTACATCTTAACATATATTATAATACATTTAAAATATTCATCATATTGTTTAAAGTAAGTTATAATTTTCAATATATTAATTTTATTAAAAATATTTATCAAGTGTAAATAAATGTGATATGAATATTGATTATTGTTTGTAATTCAAATTGGTAATCAAATAAATGTTAAGTTACATATTAGTATGAAGTTATCTTGATTTAAAATTTATAATCAATTGACTTTAAGTAAAGTCAATTAGTGTCAAGGATGTAGGTAGATCTCATGGAAGTTGAATGTCATACAGGAAATACTTAAAGTTCCCCAAAGAAATTAAATACAAGTACTGAATGAAGCACCTTTTCTTCCCACTACTTGCATACCTAGAAGATACAAATTTGACTGTCTCTACGAGCATACACCAATTTCTCAACTTTTCAAAATTAGATATATTATAAATGTACATATACAAAAACATAATCTATTTTCTATATTTCTTGGGAATTTTAAGTGATAAAATATTGAAACATGTATTGTTGATATAGAATTGGTTCATAATGACAAAAGGAGCCTTTTCATTTTTTAATAAATGTAATATAATTCATAAAAAATCATTATGGTTTATTAGTATTCCTTTTTGGTTATGCTCAGATAAAAATACATGCCTGAAATTTAGAAACCTCAATGAACATTTAACAGATAATCAAATTAAATGTAATCCAGAAATCCAACTCCAGTACAAATTGCAGTGTACTGTTTTTTTTTTAGAAGAAACCCATATATTCATGGAATTGTCCATTGACATTTGAGATTGGATCAGAAAAGTTATGTAACATAGGCTCTGTCCTCTATTCTCAACTTCTGTATGAAACTATCTTTTCATGCATTTCACATATCAAACTTTTAGATAAAATTTGATTTTAAAGATATGTATATATACATGGGTTTGCCCATGTGGGCTTTCACACATGTATATCACGTCCATAGAGGCCAGAATAAGGCGACATAGGTCATCCTAGTGTTTGACGTACAGGAAGTGATGAGCTTGATGTGGCTGCTGGAAACTAAATTCTAGTCCTCTCCTTGAATAGTACAAGCTCTTAACCACCAAGAAATCATTCCAAATTTAATTAATTTAATTGAATTAATATTTTTAGTTTTGTAATTATGTTATAATTATTATAATGATATTAATATTATAAATTTAATTATTTTACCATGTGACACGATCGCCACGGCTTGAAAAAGCATTATCATGCCATGTAAATTGTACGAAATAAAAATAAGAGACAAAGGAAGGGTGAATGTGGATATTAAACAGATATGTTTCTTGTTTTAGAAGAAGCTATACAGATTCAATAAAGTATGACTTTTGGATGCTTTAGGTCTGAAAATGAAAATGAAGCAGCCCTTATTCTAAATAATTTGTTTTTCTTAAACCAACTTATTCCTTATAGAGTTTTCCTTTAGGTTATATAAATGTGGCCTTCCCAGCCTTTAGCCGGCTGAACAGACCATGAGTGCTTGCCACAATGGACCTTAGAGAACTTGGTGGAGCCATCTGCATTGGTTGCACGTGTCTTGGTGAAGTCATCTGCCTTGCTTTTACGTGCAAGTTCCCACAGGATTTTAGAAGATTACACTGCCATGCTGACCTTGCTTTGCAAAACAAAACAAAGGATAGGTCCTATGAGCTTTCCCTATATAAATATAGTGCTGAATATTATATTTGGAGCCTTGATCAGAACCTTATTTGGGCTTCATTCTTCTCTCACCCTCCTGCCTCATTTTCATTTCCAGCCCACCTTTCAGGTAAACCCAGTTCATCCTTGGCCACTGGACAACTACACTTAAAATTATCTAGAAAAGAATTATTAACATTAATTTTGTTAATGTAAGAATGAATGGACAGAAAATAAATTAATTCTTTCCTCTCCATGTTTTTTTCCATTACTGTTTCAGAATCCTATAAAGCTAGCATACATCTTTGCCACTGCAGAATTTTGTTTCTTGGTTAATATTCTGTCAGATTTTCCACAGTAATAAAATCTGTTTGGGGATTTATAATTTCATTTCAATTTTCCCATGCAGAATGACACTGAGTAGATATACTTTGACTAGAAAATAGCTCCTCCACTTTAAATTCAAAGGACAATAAAAAGCAGGATTTTTACTAATGCATTCCCAGTTCATCTTCTCATTTAATAGAATATTATGTTTATTTTCATAATTCAGCACCCTATTTAATGAGTACTCTTTACAAAGCTTGAAGTGGAGAATACAGCAAGCTTAATTTGAAGCAGTTCTCATTCAAACCTTTTTAAACTAATATACTAGGGCTTAGCCTTTTGATTTACTCAAGCTTTAAAATTCTAAATAATTTAATCCAGCTGTACATTCCCAGAGAATGGAGACATTTCCTGAGGCTAAGACAGTAAAAGTTGCTTGGCATTTGTGCTATTTTGGGGGGTAATAAGCTATTCCCTGCTTGTTCAGGGGCATAGACCCCATGTTTACACCAAATTATAAAATCTGATGACAGAAAGCATTGCTTTAGCTGACAATGTGACCTTTCTTTCCTTTTTTAATTCCTCAGAGAGAAAGCATTTTTTTTTCTCACTCTATATTCCTATACTTTCTCTCCTTAAAATCTTGAGCTTGACTCTGGTAGAATTAGTGAACTGGGTGATACTTTACAGATAAGACACAGTGACATGCAATTGAAAGATATTTGTATTCTTACATAGCTGCTTATTTTATTCCTCTCCAACTGCCTGAGGTTTATTAACCTGCTTTTATGGCGGCAAGATGAGATGGAAAGAGTAGAGATTAGAAAATAGACATATCTGGATTGGAATTTGTGTCACTCCAAAGTCAAATATGATTGCAAAGTGATTTATTTCTCCTAGCATCCACTCTATCATCTGTAAAGCAAGAAATTTAATACTTTTGTATGATTACATATGTTGGAGTGCTATAAAATGCTAGGCATACTTAATGAATTGTAGTTTTAATGATTTTTTATGGAATGAATTTAGAAAAAATAATACTGATAAAGACATTAATTTTCATAACTAAAACAGGTTCAATAATGGTTAAAACTGCATAATATAAAACACCCCACTCCTGTAGGATGGAGGGAAGCAATAAGCAGAAAGACCATGTAGTATGGCCAAGTAAATACCTATCTACTTGAGAGGTTCCTGGTAGAGACTCTGGGCTTTCAGTTATCCATACATTGAGTTTACTGATAGTTTAGACTGATGCCTGCATTGCTCAAGTCTTACAAAGAAGGAGAAATAAATGATATGAAAAATAATTTGTAATGACCCCAGTTTAAAAATACAACATAGTAATACAAAAATTTCCTGGGAAAATATGAAATTCAAAGACAATATCTTGTTGTTTACTCAGAATAAAATCTTTAGTTTTTCTTTACAATGTGAACCAGTGTGAAAGTAAGAGGGTTAGCTGCAGACAAGCCTAAATTTGTTTCACTTTTGCAGTTTTTACTTCCCATCTTTATGTGAGCACTTGTATTCATAGACACTGAGTTGCTTAGTGTAAAATATCCCAGGGCTTATGAGGGTGACGAACAATAGGACAATGTTTTCTTAGACATTGAATCTCAAAAGCCAATCCTAATTGTGTACATTTGGATACAATGTCTCCACACATTGTAATGCCACTGTAAGAGTCACTTCTTTCCACTATTACAAAGATAGTCACTGCTTAGGAAACCTTATGAAACAGGAGGACTAGTTATTTGAGGATGGGCACAAAATCTCTTACAAACTATCTAAGCTAGAAAATAATTGAAATAAAACCTGAAATTCTGATTGATTGCTTCCAAGATCTTTTAAATTTTGAAGTAGTGCAGCTCATATATTTCAGTACCTTGCTTCTAAAACCTTATTTCATAGCTTGCATGCGTTTGTACATGCCTAGACAAAAGTAAGAAATATGTTTTTTTTTCTTTTTAGCACAAATCAATTCCAGCACAGAAGTATTCTTAGGATATTTTATTCTCTGATACAAGCATACCAATCATTATAAAAGAAAACAAATAAACAAAAAAACCAAAATAGCAACAGCAGAAAACAAACAAAACAAAACAAAAAGTTTGGTATATAATAAATAATTTAAAAATGCAAAATTAAAATAAGCTCAACAATAATTAACATTAAATTCTCAAAGTGCTCAGTCTAAAAAGCCATGTGATCTTAAAGTTTATAGTTAACTTGTTTTAGAATCACAAGAAAATTGAAGTGCATCAGTATATAAAACAAAAGTGATGGAAAATATCTCAGCCTCTTGGAGGTACTAGTTTTAGGTGAAATGAAGAAATAAGACAATAGTTAGAAATTGTGTCTATGGAAAGGAAGAGTGTGCTAGGGAGGATGGAGCCCTGTGTTACAGAAGATCTACCAGGCAAAAGTTTCTAACTTGGCAATTAATTTTTTGCCGCAAGAAATGTTTTTAGTGTTATTCTTTTATGTGAGTAGAATATAAGCCATAAAATTAAAAGAATATAAAATTAGAGCTATAAGAGGTAAGTTAAACAGAACTATTATCCATCATAGTAACTATATCTAATGATGACACATCATATTCTTGAAAACCATTTTGAGGGATTGTAAAAACCTCACATAAAAATGAAAACTATGTGATTGAATGACATCTTAATGTGCTCCAATTACTTATTGTACAATACATACATTAAACTCTTAGGATGTTTATGAAATTACATAGATTTCAGTAAAGATAATGTAAAGATAAGCAAGACAAGAAGGTAGAAATTATTCTATGTAAATAGAGGAAAGGACGTTCTGTGCAAAGCCAATGGCCTAAGTATGCTTCCCTAGCATGGGCATAAATGACAGGTAGGTGTAGAAAACAGCCTGGTACTCCAGTGATAGACCAGAGGAATGTGGCTAGCTAAACTAGTCATATGCTTGAGCTCTGTATTCAAATAAGGTATACTAACACATAAAGAAAGAAGACGCTCAAAGTCAGGCCTCTATATACCCAGGCAAACATACGTGTTCTCCTACCTGTACACATGTATCCCCACATATAAAAATATGCATACATATAAAAAAAAAAAACCAAGAAGCTTAGACAGAAACAAATAGATGCCACATTCTACATATGTAAATAATTTAAGAACCAAATCAGTCTATATTTGAAGAATCAGTTATTCTGAAATAAATCTTCTACATGATAATTTGTCATAAGTATTTAAAACATAAGAAAAATAAATTCAAAACAAGCAATACAGTCAAAATCATCCTTCAAACTCAGATATGTAGAGGTTTTACCAGTTATTATTTCTATATATATCTAGGTAGTTGTGTCTTTCTCTGAGCATCATAAACAAGAGGCTCTTTTGCCACCCTCATAAATGTATTCAGCATATTTTGGGAATATTCAGATTCTCATTTTTTCTTTTATGTTGCTTAAAGAAGAGTTTTGTATTTTAAATTAAAGTCAATATATTCCTTTCAGTAAAATTTCTCATTCATTCAAGTATAGTGCCAATATATCTCCTGAACTGTTGTGCCTAACAAATGTATAGAAACACCATGAATGATAACCAATTGAATAAGACAGAAATGGCTAGGATTTAATTGAGAGGCATTGAGTTGGCCCAGTTTTTCTTCATGGGCAGAACTGCATATTTATTAAAGGAAGAAGGGAAAATGATAAAATTTGACTCATACGAATATTAAAAACTGAAAGTAAAGTAATGTACTTGATATTGTAAAGTTAATGGTTTTATAAATAGAGAAGAATGAAATTTACAAACCTATTTAACACATTCCTACCTTTAGAAATCACAACAAACTAAATACATAATGATTTTAACAAGAAAGTATGTATTTCAAATTTTCTGTCATTTTTCAATTCACTATGAGCTTAGGATAAAGCAATCAAACCAGGACATATCTTCTTTATTATTATTTAATAATATTATATAAATATTTTCAATACAATGACATAAGTATAGAGATAACAAATATAGCCATATGTTAAGAATGAATGGATAAATGTATATCTGTAAAATATAATTTTGCAATGTATATCTGTAAATGTATATATGTGTAAAATATATGTAAGAATAAATGAAACCAATGTTCAGGTATATTCAAATGTTTAGGGAAAATCATGAAGTTACTAAAGATCAGAAAAAAGATAAGAAAGGAGACTGATTTTTTTTTAGAGGTAAAAAACATGATTGTATGATCTTTAATAAATCACCTAATTTTTCTTTTTTTTTATTTTGTTAATAGATATTTTCTTTATTTACATTTCAAATGCTATTACCTTTCCCAACTCCCAACCCAGGAAATCCCCTATCCCACTTCTTGTTCCCCTGCCTCCATGAAGGTGTTCTCAAACCTACCCTCCCACTCCTGCCTCCCGACTCATGCATGCCCTTACACTGGGGCATCTCCTCCCATTGATGCATACAAGGCCATCCTCTGCTACATATGCATCTGGAAACATGGTTCTCATTGGTTGGTGGTTTAGTTCCTGGGAGCTCTTGGGGGTCTGGTTGGTTGATATTGTTGTTCTTTCTATGGGATTGCAAACCCCTTCAGCTCCTCAGTCCTCTCTCTAACTCTTCCAATGGGGACCCTGTGCTCAGTCCAATATTTGGCTGAAAGCATATGTCTCTGTATTTGTCAGGCTCTTGAAGAGCCTCTCAGGAAACACCTACATCAGGCTCTTGTCAGCAAGCACTTTTTGGCACAGTGTCTGGGTTTGGTGACTGTATGTGAGATGAATCCCCAGGTGGGGCAGTCTCTGCATGGCTTTTCCTTCAGTCTCTGCTCCACACTCTGCCTCTGTATTTCCTCCCATTAATATTTTGTTCCCCCTTCTAAGAAGGACCAAAGCATCCACTTTTATCTTCCTTCTTGAACTTCATGTGATCTATGAATTGTATTTTATGTATTCCAAGATTTTGGGCTAATATCAGTGAGTATATATGACATATGTTCTTTTGTCACTGAGTTCCCTCACTCAGAATGATATTTTCTAGTTCTATCCATTTGTCAAAGAATTTCATTAATTCATTGTTTTTAATAGCTGAGTAGTACTCCATTGTGTAAATGTATCACATTTTCTGTATCCTTTCTTCTGTTAAAGGACATCTAGGTTCTTTCCAGTTTCTGGCTATTATAAATAAGGCTGCTATGATGCTCTGCCAGAGCCTGACAAGTAGAGGGGGATGCTCACAGCCAACCATTGGAATAAGCATGGAGTCCACAATGGAGGAGTTAGAGAAAGGACTGAAGGAGCTGAAAGGATTTACTATACCATAGGAAGAACAACAATATCAACCAACCAGACCCCCAGAGCTTCCAGGGACTAAACTACCAAGCAATGAGTACACATCAAGGAACTCGTGGCTCCAGCAGTATATGTAGCAGAGCATGGCCTTGTAGGGCATCAATGGGAGGAGAGGCCCTTGATCCTGTGAAGGCTCGATGACCCAGTATAGGGGAATGCCAGAGCAGGGGAGCAGGAGTGTGTAGGTGTATGTGGGAATACCCTCATACAAGCAGAAGGAGGGAAGATTGGATAGGGGGTTTCTGGTGAAAGGGACCCAGGAAAGGGGATAACACTTGAAATGGAAATAAAGAAAACATTCAATTAAAAAAAAAAAAAGAATGTATAATTGGGGAGTGTATAGATGGCCCAGAAGTTAGTTGTGCATACTAGTCTTACTATTCTGGTTCCAAAAACTCATACCCAGGAGCTCACAACTGTCTTTAATACAAGCTCCAGAATATGCAATGCTCTCTTTTGCCTATCGATATTACCTACACTTAAATGCTCATACGCATATACAGATAAGCATTCAAACACAAAAGTAAAAAGTATTAATTAACTTTAAAATATATTTTGTAAATAACAAATATTCAAGTTCTGCTACTTTATAACACATGCTGTTTCAACAAATTTTATTAGGGAACTGCTTAAAATTTTATAAACTCACCTGCAGTTTTTTCAGCTTTCTCATCTTATGAGGATTTAGTTGTAGAAATAATGGAAAATGTGCCATCCAATAATTTCATGATACTTCATATTGCAAATGATAGAATATGCTTAAAAATATACATTGCAACTATTTATGATACCCAAGTACTCTTTTGTTATGTGTGATTTTAAATTTCTTAATGATATTCTTAGTGAAAGGATACATATATATTTCAAACTATCCTGTAAAAGCAAACCCCTAGTAAGTCTTAGAATGTTTTGTCCTAACCAAGATATTACAGTGGTTTTGAGAAGTCATATGTCTACATACATTAAAAAGATGCACAGAGGAAATGGTAATAACACGGCACGGAAAAGAGCCATTTTTCTGGACTATAAATACTCCTTTAGCTTCTGAAGGCTTTTGGGGGGTTAGCCTTTTTTTTTTTTTTTTTTTTTTTTTTTGTTCCACCTGATTGCTTCCTACCATTAGCAGGGATTCTAGTCAAATAAAAATTAAAAGTAGCACTTAAAACAGCTCTTTGGCACTTCCAAAGGCAATATATTAGGAAGCTAATTGGTATAGCTTTTACAACTTTTATATTGATTTTTTTCATTGATTTTGCCTTCTCCTTTGAGTTGTCTTTTCATTCTGCTTCTTCATTCAACAAATTGCAGATAGCAGTTCTTGCGGAGTTTACATTCAAGAGAAAACAGTCAGCAAAACTGACATGTGTCCTAGGAGCTGTTCTTCACTATGCCATAAAATTTTATTTCAAGATACACACAACTAGGATAGTCACAAAAAGACAATTAGATAAAGTGGGTAGGAAATCATTTTTCTTTTCTTTTACAGGTTTGCATGCACCCATGAATATCAAGGTCTCTGATATTTCAGGCCATTAGGGATAACTTCTATATTGAAAGAAAGCAACATCCATTTTTAAAAAATTGTTTTTAGGTATTGCTATTCAATTTTGAAAGTTAATTATTTTTACAATAAGTCATGTTTTAGCACTTGGAAATTAGTACTTATCTCTATCACAATAACAATCACCTGAAGATAAATAATATTTGGTATCCAGTCATATCTTCTGTTTTTATTTCAATCATGTATAGTACAAATAATTTATTTGCTATATAGTATTACTATGGACACACATTGAAGATAGCACTTCAAACGACTTAAAACTATACTTAATAGATGCTTCTAAAACTCATCGCTACAGTTTACACTTAAGCTGAAATCCTTTCCTCATTTGTAAAACTGCTTACTTTTCTTTGATTCCTCAGTCACCTTTTATGCTGGTTAGTTTTATAGCAACTGGATACAAGCTAGTGTCATTTTTGAAGAGAGAACTTCAAGTGAGAAATGCCTCACACTGGTAGACAAACTTGGGAATGTATAGGTCTCCCAAGAAGTACTTGTTTGAAAATATAAAGGCATCAGAAAAAGCAGCTGTGACTTATCACTGAGAAAGGGCAGTAGAAGCTATTGGTGAGGGCACGACCTTAGTAGCAGAAAAAAATCTCCATAATTTAAGGGGTCATGGGGAGAAGTGAGGTTTGGCAGCATGTGTTATGGTTCAAGTCCCTGAAAAAGAGCCTTGGAGAGGATACTACTAAAGGTATATGCAGTCCAGTGACACTGAAGATCCCAGATGGTACACCAGTAATGTTAAGGATGGTAGCCATTCTGTGAACCTGGCCTGAGCCAATGAGACAATCTGCATGTGCTTTGGGTAGTAGCACCAGAGAATTGCCACTGCCAAGCCCTTTGGAGCATAGACATTTGTGAGTAGCAGAAGTCTAACACTGAGCTTTATACATTGGACTTTGGTTTTGATTTGGTTTGATAGTGACAGTGTCCAATTCTTCACTTTTGAAATAAGAAAGTATGTTACTTACTTTTGATTTTAAGGAGCCCATAATTTATAGACTGAAATTTGGTTTTTATAAATTTTATTTTTCAGTTTTTAAAAAGTATTATTTCTATTTTTGTCCAGATGGTTTCTCTTCTGCCCTGATGAAACCAGCTCCTACATGAACTTTTGTTGAAAGCATGGGATAGCCCCAGCAAGTCTATATCATGATGGAGGTCTTCAGTCCCTTTGGACTTCAAAAAATCAATTCCTGATAAACTTACTGTGAATGACATAGTTCATGAAGTAATGAAGCTTAACTTAGAGGTTGAGAGGCACATATGTGTTGAAGGCACTTGCTTCAAAAATTTCTGAGACACTACACTTGCTTCTACAATCTCCCAAATGCCAAAGTTTGTACTGTCCTTGTTCAGTAAGGCACCAGGCTTAGTTAGGCAATAAACTGTGTAGTTTATCTTTGAAGGCCTTTTTTACCTGACCACCTTCTTTTGATTTTCTCCTCCTCCTCGTCCTCCTCCTCCTCCTCCTCGTCCTCTTCCTCCTCTTCCTCCTCTTCCCTCTTCCCCTCCCCCCCTCCTCCTTCTTCCTCTTGTCATCTTGGAGCTGAGAAAGAAAAAAGTTATTTTGATTTTTCTAAAATTGACTTTAATGTTTTTGACATATATGTATTATTTACCTTCCCTCCCCAATTCCTTCTATATCCTCCCCACCCTCCTACCCATCTGCCTTCATGACTCGTCTTTGTCTCAAAAAGAGAGAAAAATGAAATTTAAAAAAAAAAACAACCCCTAAATGTAAAAAATAGGCAAACTAGTAATGATAAGAAAATTAATAAGATAATGCTCTTCCATGTTTATTTCTGCATCTGAGAGGAATTTGGTAGAGATATCCCATTTAGGGCTTAGTGCTTTACAGTCTCTCACTCTCTGAACATTATGTAGTTGTGGATTTCTTTGTTAATTGCCATCAACTGAAGGAAGCTTCACTGATGAGGGCTACATGATGCTCTGATCTATGGGTACAACAATATATCATTAGGAGTCATTATATTGTGATATTTCTTTAGCATAGGGTTCTCAACACTTTTCTGAGTTGGATGTCTCTTTCAGAGTGGTTGCATATCAGATATCCTGTATATCAGATATTGACATTGTTATTCAGGGCAGTAGGAGAATTAGAGTTATGAAGTAGCAGTGAAATTAATTTTTGCTTGGGATCACCATAATATGAGGAACTGTATTAAAGGGTCACAGGATTGGGAAGGTTGTGAACAGCTGTCTTAGATAAACCCTTAGCCAGACTAACGATAAGGCACAGAAACAGAATCCTAAGTAATAAAATCAGAGTTAAATAGAACATAACAATAGAAACTGAGGAAATTCAAAAAATCATCAGATCCTACAACAAAAGCTCATACTCAGAAATATTGGAAAATCTGGATGATATGGACAATTTTCTCGACAAATATCAGGCACCAAAAGTTAAATCAGGATCAGATAAGCCATCTAAACTGTCCCAAAACCCTTAAAGAACTAGTGGCTGTCATTAAAATTCTCCCAGGGTTTACTGCAGAATTCTATAGGACCTTCAAAGAAGACATAATACCAATACTCTTTAAATTATTAGACAAAATAGAAACAGAGGGAACATTACCTAATTCATTCTATAAAGCCAAAATTATGCTTATACCTAAACCACACAAAGACCCAACAACAAAAGAGAACTACAGATCAATTTCCAATATGAATATTGACACAAAAATATTCAATAAAATTCTTGCAAACCAAATCCAAGAACACATCAAAAAGATCATTCACCATGACAAAGTATGCTTCATCCCAGGATGCAAGGATGGTTCAATGTACAGAAATCCACCAAAGTAATCCACTACATAAACAAAAGTAAAAGAAAAAAAAAAAAGCACACATGTTCATTTCATTACAAGGTCAAAATGCATTTGACAAAATTCAACATTCCTTCATGTTAAAAATATTCAAAAGATAAGGAAATCAAGGCCTATACCTAAAGATGGTAAAAATAATATACAGCAAATGAGTAGCCAACATCAATCTAAAGGGAGAAAAAATTGAAACAATCTCACTAAAATCAGGGACTAGAAAAGGCTACCCACTCCCTATCTATTCAATATAGTACTTGAAGTTCTAGCTAGACAATTAGACAAAAAAGGAGGTCAAAGGGATACAAGAAAGGAAGAAATAAAAATATCACTACTTGCAGATGATATGATCGAATACTTAAGTGACCCAAAAAACTCCAGTAGAAAACTTCTACAGCTGATAATCAACTTCAGCAAAGTGGCTGGGTACAAAATCAACTCAAGCAGTAGCCTTCCTATATACGTCAAAGGATAAGCAGACTGAGAAAGAAATTAGAGCAATGACACCCTTCACAATAGTCACAAACAATATAAAATATCTTGGTGTGACCCTTACCAAACAAGTGAAAGATCTGTATGACAAGAACTTCAAGTCTCTGAAGAAAGAAATCAAAGAAGACTTCAGAAGATGGAAAGATCTCCCATGTTCATGGATTGGCAGAAGTTAATATAGTAAAAAATGGCCATCTTGCTGATAGCAATGTACAGATTCAATGCAATCCCCATCAAAAATCCCAACTCAATTCTTCACAGAGTTAGAAAGATAAATTCTCAAGTTTATTTGGAATAACAACAACAATAACAACACAAAATTAGGACATCGAAAACTATTCTCAATAATAAAAAAATTTCTGGTGGAATCAGCATCCCTGACCTCAGGCTGTATTGGTACAGAGACAGGAATAGATCTGAAGACCCACAAATGAACCCACACACCTATTGTCACTTGACCTTTGACAAAGGAGCTAAAACCATCCAGTGGAGTAAAGACCGCATTTTCAACAAATGATGCTGGTTCAACTGGAGGTCAACATGTAAAAGAATGTAAATTGATTCATTTTTATCTTCATGTACAAAGCTCAAGTCCAAGTGGATCAAGGACTTCCATGTAAAACCAGATAAACTGAATCTAGTAGAAGAGAAAGTGGGGGAAAGCCTCAAACACATGGACACAGGGGATAATTTTCTGAACAGAACACCAATGACTTATGCTCTAAGATCAAAAATAGACAAATGGGACCTCATAAAATTTCAAAGCTTCCATAATGCAAAGGGCACAGTCAATAGGACAAAATGCCACCCAAAAGATTGGGAAAATATCTTCACTAATCCTACATCTGATAGAGGGGTAATACGCAATATATACAAAGAACTCAAGAGGTTAGACTCCAGAGAACCAATTAACCCTACTAAAAATGGGGAACAGAGCTAAACATATAATTTTCAACTGAAAAATATTGAGTGGCTGAGAATCACCTAAATAAATGTTCAACATCCTTAGTCATCAAGGAAATGCAAATCAAAACAACCCTGAGATTTCACCTTACACCTGTCAGAATAGCTAAGATCAAAAACTCAGGTGACAGCAGATGCTGGCAAGGATGTGGAGAAAGAGGAACACTCCTCCATTGCTGGTGGGACTGTAAGCTGCTATAACCACTTTGGAATGCAGTCTCGTGATTCCTCAGATAATTGAAGGTAGTACAACCTGAGGACCCAGCTATACCACTCCTGGGTATATACCCAGAAGATGCTCCAACATGTTCTAAGGACACATGCTCTACTATGTTCATAGCATCCATATTTATAAAATCCAGAAGCTGGAAACAACCCAAATGTCCCTCAATAGAGGAATGGATACAGAAAATATCATACATTTACTAAGTGGAATACTACTCAGCTATTTAAAACATTGACTTCATGAAATTCACAGACAAATGGATGCAGCTTGAAAATACCTTCTTGAATGAGCTAACTCAGTCACAAAAGAACACAGAGGGTATGTACTCACCGATAAGTGGATATTTGCCCAAATGTTTGGAATACCCAAGATTCAATTCACAGACCACATGAAGCCTACGAAGACGGAAGACCAAAATGTGGATGTTTCAGTGCTTCTTAGAAGGGTGAACAAAATACTCACAGGCGGAAATATAACGACAAAGTATAGAACAGAGACTAAAGGGAAGGCTATCAAGAGACTGCCCCACTTGGAGATCCATCCCATATACAGCCAACACACCCGGAATCTATTGTGCAGGCTGGGAATACTTGCTGATGGAAGCCTGATGTGGTTGTCTCCTGAGAGGCTTTTCCAGAGCCTGACATATACAGAGTTGGATGCTCGCAATTAACCATTGAACTGGGCCCGGGGTTTCTTGATGGAGTTTTGGAGAAGAGACTGAAGGAGCTGAAGGGACTTGCAGCCTAATGGAGGGAGCAACAGTATCAACAGGCCAGAACCCCAGTTTTCCCGTGGACTGGACCACCAACCAAAGAATACACATGGAGGGACCCATGGCGCTGGCCATGGAGGATGACAGAGGATGGCTTTGTTGGACATCGGTGGGTGGAGAGGCCCTTGGGCCCGAGAGGGTTCAATGCCCTAGTGTGAGGGAATGCCTGAGTGAATAGACAGGAGTGGGTGGGTGGTAGAGCACCCTCATAGATGCAGTGGGAGGGGAGATGGGATAGGGGCGGTTCCGAAGGGGAGAGCTGAAAAGGGGAAAATTTTCAAAAAGTAAACAAAGAAAATATCCAACAATAAAAGAAAGAAAGAAAGAAAGAAAGAAAGAAAGAAAGAAAGAAAGAAA